>JAHLJS010000006.1:24262419-24735524 GCA_038502445.1 Eremochloa ophiuroides | reverse complement strand
ATGTGATTACCCTCTTCTTCGCTCATGACAACAATGTCGTCTACATATGTTATGATGTTTTTCTGTAACTGGGACCCCAACACTGCCTTCGTCATCCTGGAGAAGGTTGCTCCTACGTTCTTTAAGCCTTCGGGCATTCTTGTGAAGCAGTAGGTTCCGAAGGGTGTGGTGAAGCTTGTCTTTTCCTCATCCTCCTTCATCCATATTTGGTGGTAGCCCGAGAAATAGTTCAACAGAGAGAATCTTTTACACCTGGCTGCTCTGTCTATTGAAGCATCTATCCTTGGCAGAGGAAACTGGTCCTTTCTGCATGCCTTGTTTAAATCCGTGAAGTCGATGCACATGCGCATCTTTTCGTTCTTCTTCGGCACGAGCACCACGTTCGCCAGCCATTCGGGGTATTTAACCTCTCTAATGACTTTGGCATCAAGCAACCTTTGGACCTCCGCTCTGGCGGCCTGTATTCGATCTTTCGACATTTTCCTTTGTTTTTGCTTTCTTTGCCTCATATTGGGGTTGATGTCGAGACTGTGCTCAACTATGTCTCTTGCCACTCCTTTCAGATTGGAGGCGTCCCATCCAAAGATATCCTTGTGAGAATTGAAGGACTTTTAGGATTTCTTGCTGCTCCTGCTGCAAGAGACCTTTGCCGATTAATATCTTTCTGTTGGGTACATCATCTTGCAGCGGCACTGCATTCGCTCTTTCTTGGCCTTTCAAGTCCATTTTTCCCTTCGGCATATCCGGAGGCTTGCTGCTCAACTGAGTTGATATTTCTCCGAGTTTTGTGGATGGCTCGCTCTATGTTTCTTGTTTCTTTCTGACTGCCTTTCACTGTGATGACACCATGTAGGGCTAGAATCTTCATGCTAGGTATGTCATATGTATTGCTACGTTGAATTTATTGGAAAACCCTCGCCCGAAGATGGCATTGTAAGGGTAGTGCAAGTCGACCACATCAAAGGTGATGTACTCTGTTCTTGCGTTGTGCTGATCGCCGAAGGAGACAGGCAGGGAGATTTTTCCGAGTGCTTGAATTTTTCTGCCTCCGAAGCCTACAAAAGGGGATTCCGAAGGTTGGAGCTGAGCTCTGCCGACCTTCATCTGATCAAATGCGTTGGCGAAGATAATGTCTGCCGAACTGCCCGTGTCTACAAGTATTCTGCTGATTTCCCAGGCCAAAATGTTTGCTTTGATCACCATTTCGTCGGTGTGAGGGAAGCTCTCCAGGCAATGGTCTTCTTCGTTGAAACTTAATGGCATCTTGGACCAATCTGAATACTTTACTGGACCTTGGACGGCAACATTGTCGACTCTAAGGCGGAGCCTCCGGCTATCGGCAAGATCCTGCCGATGGTTGGGAGTGGGGCGTGCGTGCTGACTTGGTTTTCTGGCTGGTGAGTGGGCTCTCGCTTTAGTTCGAGGGGGCGGTAGGGCCTGCTGGACATGGGGTTCTCTTTGGATGTGATGGTTTTCGAGGTAAGTGAGCTGCGGAGGCCCTGGATATTGGATGAGCGAAGGTTCAGTACGTTGAATTGGGTTTGGCTGGCTTGGATGCCAGGCTGGGAGAAAGTTTGGGTAATATTGAGCGGCTATTGTGGATGGGTGAATTTGGGTGGAGTTTAGGCTGGGATAGACCGGGCAGTATGGCTGTTGCTGCCATTGGCTGGTGTGGTTTACTTGCCTCTAATCTGGGGCTTGCAGGGGTTGGGGATTGGCTTTAGCTTTTATCCTTTTTTGGGTTTCCTTAACCTCTGGGCAGCCTCTTGTTATGTAACCTTTGTTCTCTCTGTGGAAAAACAAAATTGCCATTTTGCTTTCTGGTCTTTCCCCTTCCAATTGGACTGCTACTTCCCACTGCTGCCCTGGGTTGCCTGTTGCTGGTTTTGGGGTCGGAGGTTTTGCTGATTCTGTCGACTGATATTCTATACTTGCTGGCTTTGCCTAGGCTGTTGCCAATTTGGATTCTGAGGTCTTTGCTGTGGTTGCTTCTGCTGAGAAGCGTTCTGCAACTTGTATTGATTCTACTCCTCCACTCTTTTCCGAAGGTCAATGTAAGACCAGCAATACTTCTTGAACTCTAGATAGAGTGTGTTAAGGGTTTGCGGCCTTTCTCTTGCCAAGTGTGCCGCGAAGGGTCCAATGCGAAGGCCCTTGATTGCGGCTTCAATTGCCACCTCTTCTGACACGTCTGGAGCCTTGGCCTTGAGCTGAATGAATTTCTGTAGGTACTGCTTCAATTATTCTCGCTGCTCTTGCTTACACCAGAACAGATTAGGAAGCCGTCAAGGACTCGTTGGAGAACTCTCGAAAGTTTGCGATGATCTTGTCGCGGAGATTCTCCCAAGAATATATGGAGCTTGGCTTGAGCATGGAATACCAAGCTAGGGCATCTTCTTCTGCCGAAATGACGAAGGACTTTGTTAGGACAGCATCATTTCCCCCTGCTGAGGCTATAGCCGCCTCAAAGCTCATGAGGAACTGTCTCGGGTCTGACCTTCCATTGAATTTGAGTAAGGTTACTGACTTGTACTTTGGCGGCCATGGAGTAGACTGAAGCCCCTGGGACAAGGGTGATTTGCTGTCGAAGATTGCGTTGAATTGGGCTGGTCCGTGCTGGGAACCACTGGGTTGGTCGAGTATGTGAATGACTGGGGGGGTTGTCTTGGTATTGAGATTGGCTGGATAGGTGTTGCTATGGACGGTGGTGTTTGGAGGCTCTGTATCTCCGCCTGGATTAGTGCTAACTATTGGCGGAGTTCGGCTGCTTGTTGTGAGATCATCATCGTCTTCTGGGCGGCTGCGCACTCCTTAGCCAGTCGGTCCCTATCATGGTGCGCTTTTAATACTTGCTCTTGCAGTTGTTGGAGGACTTGCTCTGGGGTGAGGTCAGGCTCCGGAGGTGGTTGGCCTTCGCCGTCTTCGTGTCCTTCCTCTTCCTCCCCAGCCGGTGGAGGGTCCTGCGAAGGGTTTGCCCGCCGATTGCATGGCGTGCGGGATGGCAGCCTTCGCAGCACTGGGATTTTTCTCTTCATCACGGTAACGCGCTAGTGGCTTTCTTTTGGGTGGCATTTTGGGTGTTTGAGTGGCGCCCCACGGTGGGCACCAAATGTTGTGGTCAGGAACCCTCACTCTAAAGAGCTCGGTCTCGCCTGAGCAACACAGCGGGATCAACTGCTCGAAGGCAGGTCTCTCATAGATCCTTCTAAAGAACTCTCACAGTATCAAGAATAAATGAACTCAACTAACTCCTTACACTGTAGCTACACTGTGTATTTATAGACCACAGTAACTATCCTTCAGGTCAATTACACGGAAATCTCTCCAGAGAATGAGGATATTCCCTGAATATCCTCGGATCTATCTAATTCCCCTGAGGGCACAAGGGTAACTTTTCCTCCTCGTCTTTAACCACCCACTCATTTGTCGCGTTCTGTCCGATCCTTCGCTCCGTGATCACATTTCCTTTCAGTACCTTCGCATCCCGACCATCAACCGATGAAGTTGGGGGTCTTCCTCCTTGGAACCTTCGCAAGCGACGCAGGAGCCATCGCACTCATTGCGAAGCTTCTTCTCAGGTTTGGCTCCGGTGCGGATGCGGAGGTCTCCCACGCCTTGGGATTCGTGAAGCAAAGGTCTTGCTTGGTAGTGCATCCCCTTCCTGGCGCGAGCATCGGGCGGAGGTCTTCCTTGGCCCGCGATTTCCTGCACATCATATGACAAGCACTTGGGTGCCGGAGGCCACGTGGTCGACCGAGCCTCTGTTCCCCTGTTACAACACCCCGGAAGCTCCTTGGAGCAAGGCTCGAAAGGGGTGTTGTTGAAGAAGTCCACGTCGCAGAAATCCAGGGGCAGATAGGGCTGCATGCCAACCTTGTCAGCAGCAGGAACCCCCGCCGGGGGGTGGTTCAACGACGAATCGACCTAGTGCCGACTGCCGCGCGCCGTTGCCGCAGAAGAAGATCGAGATGTGCGACGTGCCGCTGCAGCCGGTAGTCCATAGCAACAGATCAAGATGCGCCGCCGCCGCTGCCGAGAAGTAGATCAGGGTGCGCCGCCGCTCACCGCTGCAGCTGGCAGCCCGCAGCAGCAGATCGAGATGCCGGGTGCCGGGTGCGCCGCCGCCGCTTGGGAGTTGGGACGAGAGCGCCAGAGCGATACGGGAGCAGTCGTAACTTTTTTTTAGATAGAAGAACGAAACACGAGGCTTCAATGGAGCGATACGGGATCAGTCTGCCGCTTGGGCCTTGGCCACGCCAGCAGGCCTGCTCGCTGCTGCTCATTTGTGGCCTTGTAGGCTTTTGTTCTAATTAAAAAACAGAATATACATGTATACTAGTATATGTATTTATTTTTTTCTGTCCAAATCTCGGTATTCCAAGGAATACCCAGGCATACCCTTAGCGCTGCCAATGTATGTGACTAGCTACTAGCGTATATAACAATTGAACTATGTCAGGTAGCGCAAATTTTTTTTTGAGTGCAATGTTTAAGATCACTCTATGCCTTGCCTGAAGTCTCAGGTTTGAATTGCAGTTTTTTATGCAGATTTTAATCCCCATAGAATTATTATTATTATTATTATTATTATTATTATTATTATTATTATTATTATTATTATTATTATTATTATTATTATTTAATATCATTAATATTGACGATAAATAAACTAAAACACCACCGTATTTAATTCCCTACGAAAGAATGGATTTTTTATTCTTCGTCTCATTTTTTAACTTCTTCATCTCATTTAATATCGATGATAAACAAACTAAAACAATACCATTGCATGTTATGACGGCACACTAGATCATCATAATCAAACTACTTCTTCATGTTATGACGATTTTCATTTTGCTTTAATGACGAACACATAATTTTCATCATAAAGTTGTTCTCATTTGAAAATCATCATAAAAGAGACTGACTTATTGATGAATTGACTCATCGTCACAAAAATATTGTCATAGATCATCATATTTCTTATAGTGTCATTAGAAAAAAAAACTCAGTTAGTAGCACATGACACCGCCGGACCCATGACCCGGCGATCCTGGGCCGCTGCTCGGGCTCATCGTTGCCAACTCTTCTATATATAATTATTGTTTTGCCTATCTAGTTAAGAGATTAAACATAATCTTAGGTATTAGACTCGCCCGGACTTCTGGAGAGTTCTATGTTAAGATGATACCCAGGCCCTTTCAGCATGCCTTCGTTGTAGGCATGCAGCAGCTCGCAAGGAAGACATCAATGATGCTTGAGTGGACGGTGGCGTGCTGTTATATGTTGATGCAGGAAGGATCACCGGCCGTCACACAGGGCCGGTGATTGGCCTTTGATTTTCAAGCTAAGTAGCTGACTGCCATATGCGCCCCATGGCTTCTTCGTTAGATTAGGGGGGGTAGCCCATCATTTTCTGAGTGGTGGTCATACACATTGTTTTTGTCACCAGAAATCCCTTCCTATAGCATAGTATCGGTTGGGATCGAGCTAGTATGAAACGGTCAGCACATTGAACATGGTATTATCTGATAGCATTATAGTCCCACACACACTTAGCTTAGAACTCGGTAACTTTGACATTAAAGATCAACTCTAACGTTATCCCCTTTAATTTGATTGAATGGCTTAACACACTTAGATTAGAACTCGGTTACTCGCCCCTATCAATTCAAGTTTCAGAAGAATTGGCAACCCTCCAAGTTTTACGATATCAAGAAATTGGTGACCAACACACTTGGGATACTTGAGCATATAAGTGGAACTCACTGAGATTTTGCTCCAAAAAAGGCTTGCAATTTCATGCAAGGAACTCAATAAACCTGTCCTTTGTTTATATGGCCATGGACTGCGGGCAATTTTGAAAAGCACAATTTTTTCTTCTGATTTCTGCTTAAGAATAGAATGAACTAGAAATGTTCGCGGCGTTGCCGCTTATGGCCATTGTATGAGCTATTGACAGCGCTGGTAGATCATTTTCAGTAAAAGTTTTTGTCAAGTGTAGTAGGGTACCAAATAAGAGTATATATATTGAAGATGAAGGATTATGTTGGTTAGTTCCTTTATCTCTTATCCATCCGGCAAGAATGGGCAAGATGTAAAGAAATAGCATTGGAGAAATAGTATTTGAAAATTATCATTTGTGGATGATTGTGTATGTTAACCGTGGATTTTTTATTTTGTTGTATATATATTTGAAGTGCTATGAAGATGAATCATAAGTTCTTTTTTTAATTAATTTGTTAACTGAGTATGGAATAATAATTTATTGAAACATTTCAAATTTATCTCAAAATTTTTGTAGCAGTTGGAAACATAAAAAGGCATCCACGAAACAAATTTTATAATTTTTGGATTAATATTTTAATGTGTAGAAATCATGCAAGCCTTATTTATTAATTAAAAGCGGTTATTTTAAATCATTTTAAAAAGCTTTATTTTCTAAGTTTAATATTTTTTCTGCATAGAGTACAACATGTTGAGACTACACAAAAATTTTCGTGATTTTAGGAAGCTCTAATTATTTTTATATGAAATAAACAAAATCAGCATATCATAGGATTTAATAAAAGACACAAAAAGGAGATTCCTATTTGGTCCGAATCTGGCCTAGCTCAGCCCATTTACAGCGCGTGCGCAGTGGCAGGCTGGCCCATAGAATGGCCTAGACGACGGGTTGTTTTTGAAAAACTTTAAGGGTCTTTTTGCAAGAAAATCTGTGAGAGGAGGTGGGACGCCGGGTTGATTTCGCTAGAGAATCAAGGATGTTTTTGCAAATTGCCCGCGCTTCGCCCGATCTTGGCCTTCCATTTGCCTGATCGGACGGCCGCGAAAACCGATGACGTGGCACGTTCGCTGGCCAGAGAATAGTGCACATTTCATTTCGTTATTATATTATGTAGAGATACCAGGAACCTTTTGAGAAGGAAGAATAAGTTCTTGGAAGATTATTCCTTCGCTGCTTGCAACACTGGCCTAGAGGAAACATTATCATAGAAGCTAGAACTGCTTTAGGGAATGCCGTTTTAAGGGAAATTGTCATCACAACTTGTTGGGTTATCTGGACCTAGAGGAATAGATTGATTTTTTACAACATCCCTTGCAACTTGATAAATGGAAAACTTGGTTTCAGGAGGAGACGGGCCTGGTATGTATCAAGGTCAAACCAAACCTTTTGCTGGTTCTCTAAACATGTACCTGGAGAATGTAGCTTAGACCTTTGGCCTCTTTCCCTTCTGAGCTTGCAAGCTCTTTTACTGCTCACCTCGTGCACCAGTTTTGTACTTCGCTCTTGTACTCTCCTTATTATGTTTCATAGAATACGAAAAAATAGGTGGGGAATTCCCCCACTGAGCCCTAAACAAACAATTTTGAGTCCCACACTTCAGAGATTGATGTTGTTGGGGGAAAATGTAGACAGTGGCGATGCTACCCTTTATAGATCAACTAACATTGAAGGTGAAAATGATTTGAGGGTTCCTTTTCAGACTGATATATTTTATCCAAGATATTGGGATGGATCTGATCAAAAAATGATTGATACTTTGATCCAACAGGGTTCTAAAAGGGACTTGTCTATTTAGAAAGGTCCAAATAATCACAAATTATTTAGAAGGTTTTTTGGATCACTATATACTAGAGTTCTATTCACAAAGGTCCAAATGACAGATTGTATGCAATATTCGCCCTTTAGTCCTATAACATGAGTATCTGAGTTCATAGTGCAGCTCTTTGTATGCAAAAAAACATGTACATTTTACTTACATACTGAAATCAAAATATATCTCGATTAATTGTATATATTTGACTAGTATAGGGCCCCATTTCTTGGTTTGCTCCGGGGCCTCAAAATCTCCCGTACAACCCTGGTGGTAGTGCAGCTGCTAACCTCTGTTTGTGGTTACAGAATTTGTGGAACATTCGCTACTATTTTAGGAGTTGTGTTTATAAAATTTGCAGTTGGCTTTGTCAATTCTAATCTCTGGTCGTGGTTGCTTTAATATTATGTCCTACGTCATTTTTAATATGTTCAAACATGTGTAGTACTCACAATATACTATATGGTTTTAAATATCCGAGGGTATCGGATTGTAACACATTGTGTTAGTGCATGCATATTTAATGTGGTTTGAAAAAAAAAAAAACTTACTAAAACACAACAGTTGCATGATATTTTTCTTCTTAATTACTATATGCACGGTTCAGTTAATTTGTGAATGCTGACAAGGAATTCTAACAGTGGTTTCCATGAAGAAGGATGGCGAAATGCAATTTGCAAACCATTTTATCTTATCGGAGCCCAAAACTTGAGGCCCATATGCAGTTTCAAAGGGCTGAGCCTGAGCCTGAGCCTGACCCTGAGGCCAGTCGTCCGTTTTTGTTTCACAACAGCCCATCGACAGTTGTGAATCAGCATCACAATCGCATGCGAATCATTCAGATGAGCTGAAGAAGCACAAAGCAAAAGAAGGCGAGACGGCGAGTGAACTGGTCACTTCATTTCACATACGAACTCCAAGTACTCCGCACAATGGGGAATGGGGATAGCATGCGTGCATCCCCGTACAGTATTTACAGCCCAATTGGCGCCACCTCCGTGGATTCCGGCAAGTAGTTGTCACCACCATTCGCCGAGCTACTCCGATGTGCACGCCGGCCGCCGAGGGGGAAGCTGGTGGTACGCCGTCCGCTTCATTTCATCAGAGACAGGCACGCACCCATTAGTAGTAGTAGTATGTAGAGTTTTTTTTTTTTTTTTTTTGGCTCTTGCTCTCTCCGTACCTGCAGCTTGGGTTTGAGGGGCTCGGTGGCGGGGACCGTAGCCGTGCTGTTGCCGCTCGCGCCTTGCTGCATACAAGAGACATCCACAAAGGGAGGTTAGTTGTGAGCGTCGGTGTACGGGCCTGCAGACTGCAACCTTCATGGATATTTGCTGGTGTTTCGCGGGTGATTTCCTTGGTTTCTGGTTTTCGTACCTTGCCGAGGACCCAATCTGCGGAGTCGAAGTAGGCACGCTCATGGTCCTTGTTGATGAGGGGCTTCTTCGGGGAGATGCCTCCGTACTTGCTCTGTTGTGGTGCCTGCAAACACGAAAAAATAGATCGACCATCTGAGCTGGGTTCGGTCGGATGAGCATGCATCATCACGCATCAGACTTCAGACGACGATACGGTTTCAGTTTCACGTCGGCTGGCTGGATTGTACGGTTGGCTGGCTGATTGTTGTGAATAGCTGGTTGATGCGAACAGAGTGACTTTCTTTTGCATCCAAACCCGCACATCCAGTGAATATACGTACAACTAGCAGCAGACAGTCGGGCGTCACATCAGAAACGGGTATGACAAGCTTTTTGTGAATATATTTAGGAGTATATTTGCATCATTAAAACCCATGATTGAATAACGTACGGGGCAATCCGATCACTAGTTTAACCCACGTGCTAGTATCTATGCTACGCCAACACTGTCGACAGCAATAGGAAAACCAAAAGCCGGCCAAGCTGTTGCTTTGTTTTGCAATTTTTTTGCTGTTTGCATTGCGACTTTGCCCCCGTGTACGTGGCCCCTCAAGCATTTCCAGCCACACTGCCCAACCAACTTGCTCTGTTTCTTCAGGATGCTAGGATAGTGATCTGCTACCAGCAATCTTATCGCCGCTTCTGAGCCAGATAGTGCAGCTGAATTGCCCCCGAGAAGGTTAGATTCTGATTGGCCGATGATGGTGAAGAGGAGGGTGGTGTTTTGTCGTCTACCAACAGTTGTACCACCAAAGTCTATCTAAGTATGATATTAGTTGTAGCTCTGCAAGAACCTCTTCTTCTCAAACCCAGAAGGAATAAGGGCGAGATCACTGTCACATCTGTCTAAATTTGACCACTAGGCTGTAAATGTCTGCTTTTCAGCGATTGGACCTGGACCTGGAGGTTTCAAAACCACAAAAACTCTTCGAAAACCATTTCATGGCAATTATCGAATAAGAGTACGTACTTTACTTTCTTCTATATTATTACATCAAGCTATGACGTAAAGATGTCGGATGTCTATAAATAAAATCAGAAAAAAAAAAAAGGCAATAGGACTAAATCAACACCGGAGACTTCATAATAATATATCGTGATGATGCAACTTGTATTGAAAACAAAAACCCGCGTGCTCTTTCGCCGTGGGCTTTTGGCTAGGTGTGGACCAAAGATCTTGGTCGGCAGCAGCTCAACAGAAATCTGAGGCCCAAATCCACCCAAGTAAAAATCTAGTGAATTCCTCGGGTTGACCTAGACAAGCACCCGCGGAGGCACATTTCGCCGCGGCCGTGGAATATTCGGAGCGAGCGGGATGGGCGGCCAAGAACGTTTGAATTTTGGTTTCTCCTCCTCCGTGGAAATGGAAGCAACAGAAGCGAGACCAAACTGGCATCGTACGTTTTTGGTCTCTCATCAACTCTCAAGTTCTTTTCTTCTTCATATCGTTTTCTGTTCCACTTCTTCTATACACATACAGTACAGGGGAAAAGAAAAGAAAAGCAAAACATGTACCGAACGAGAATAGGAAATTCAAATTTTGCAAGTAACGTGGAAAAAGACAAATGACACCTTCTTCATCTGGCCCCGCAATTGCTGTCCGTGGTATGAATATCTTTTCTTGCATTTTTAAGAAAGATAGTGTACTACAATATAAAACTATCCACCTCAATTCTTCAAGGGAAAGGAAAAAGCGGTAGCATGAGTTGTGTGTGCTTATGAATCAAAACATACGGTCCCGTGGTAAAGAAGAAGAAGAAGAACAGGAGGTAAGCTGTTGTGGACATGGCAGGAGATGATGATATTTATGTGCTGCGGCTGACCTCCGAATGAGCGGATAACTACAGATGCGGATACGTACAGTATGCATATTCTTTGATTGTAGAGTACGTAGACGATGGAAAAACCTTAGGATCGGAGAAGTAAAAAAGCATGGAGATGATACCTCCTCCCTCTGTGGGGCTGCTCTGCTCTCTTGGTTGAAGCTTGCCATCTCCTCCAACAAAGCTAGGCTCCCCTCCCCTCCCACAGGAACGCAGAACCTGCAAGGCAGAATTGAACCTACTAGTATATATTATAGGTCGAACCCTTTGGGGCCAGATGAAGGAAAGTGGAGTAGAGAAAGAGGAGGGCATGCAACTCTGTTTTCAGATGAGAATGAGACCTACATACCTGTATCGATCAGACAGAGATTTGCAGCTACTGAGAAGAAAGAGACGAAGATACTACTATGATATAGCCGGCCGGTGGATCGAGGGGAGGTAGGTGAGGAGGTTCAGAAATCAGAGCAGGAGAGCGGCGGGCAGAAGAGACGCACCGAGGTATGGACCAAATTCCAAGGGAGCTGGAAGACTGGTAGACGAGGGAGGGATAGCGGCAACGGCGATGGAAAGGAGAGGGAACCAAAGCCAAGCCAGAGGAGACGTGAAAGCACAGGGCTGTATGCTCGGGGCCCGCCCTTTCAGAATTGGAAGGTCGTCGATCAGCAAACCGGACGAAGGATGCTGCTGAAACCGTCCTCGTTGTAAAGAAACTATTATATATATATATATATATATATATATATATATATATATATATATATATATATATATATATATATATATATATATAGCACTGATTTTAGATTTATTGGAAGAGAAAAAAGCTATTTTATATTTATAGCTGAAAAATGCTGATTTTGACGGATAGCTCATGCGAACAGGGAGGCTTAGCAGCAGAAAGGAAACGGTGCGGTGCGGCCGGGGAGTTTGGCTTGCAATTGCATTTGTCACACACACATGGTTGTACTTGTACGTCACGCGGCGTGCGAGATCATCCTTCTCAGGCTGGTCGACGAGATCTCTACCGCAGCGACGTTGACGTGCCGCTGGACGCTACCATCGCGGCCGACAAGTGGCTCGGCCCCGGCACGGCGCCCTGGCCGCGTGTCCAGGACTTACGTCCTAAACGAATGGAATGGAGCATTATTAGCTGGGCCATTTCAACTCATCTATAACAAATATTTTTTTTTTTTGTTTTTCCTATGTCTACTTGTTCAAGTTCCGTTTAACAAGTTTATAGGATACCAGGCGTGGCATCACTCCTCTCGATTTAAAATAGCTAAACTTTTCATAATTTCATAGGTCATCCACCCACTCGCCCATGTGGTCGGTCACGTCTCACGATCATGCTATGTATTGGGCCCATTTAGTTTTCTCTTTGAACTTGTTTACGCAAATATTATTAGGCCCATATCAGTGACCGAGATTTGGCCTACAATAGCACATAACATTTCGAGAAATCGTACAACAATAATTTCATTTTTCTATTAGGTCTGTTTTTCCAAATGGAACGAATCAAACTATAGCGTGGAATAACAGATTATTCCTGTGGGAACAATGAAAACATAGCTGCAAATATCTAGACACATAAAATTAAGTCATACAACAATTGAATTGTACTCCTGCAACAAATGTCTTGTTGGCTTATTGCCCATCGTTTGTACCAACCTTTGTTTAACAAAGAGATATCAAGTGTAACACACTTTTGAGTGTCTTTATCCGAAAAACACACAATTGGAACATAACAAAATATAATAGAACCACATATATATATATATATATATATATATGCCTCCTACAAAAATAAAAATATAGCGACAAATATAAACATGAAAAATCATGACCATTAATTAATTGTTCCAGGAGGATGATAAAATTTCACCAATGGAAGAGTAAATGAATAACACGAAACAACTGATGTTTCCAATTGAAACGACCAAAATATACCTACGTACGAGTATGACATAAACATTTTCAATGTGAAATGATAAAATTGTAATAGTAGAATAATATTTTTTTCACGAATGGAACAATCTAAGGTCACAAGGTGCAATAGGGAACCATAGGATTTTCCTATTTCAAAATTCAAAAAAAGGAATGAAGATTCGGTCTAAAGTCGATGCTACCCCTTTCAAGTGACAACCATTGTCGTCCCTTTCAGGCTCCTCGAAAAGGAGCATAGTTGTTAAAAATCACAATTTTGGTATGGTTTTATGACTTTATGATCTTAGTTTATTGGTTTGATTCCACAATTATGTTAAGTAGAACCTACAATTTTATTATTCTAGTAGTTACGATCCTACAAATTGTGATCCTATATATTGTTGGAGTTCTCATCCGATTCATGATCACTGGCAACCTTGAGAAGGAGGGGACCCATCCCTCGTTTGCAACGGTTCTTACATCTAGTTTGCTTAGGTTTAGTTCAAATAGACTTACGAGCGACTAGTGCAGGATAACTTATAGGGGCGATCATTAAACTAACTTTCAGAGGCGGGGCAGCTTGGTCACCTTTAGGAAATGATCTATGTTAATCAATCATTTCTAGATACAGGTACTTTAAGATGTCCTCCTCTTTTAATCATTGACGGAGGTGGTAACCCTAAGGCGCCATCTTGATTAATTATTAATAGGTGCGACCATCCCAAGTTCAGTCACCTATGTCGATGGTTTCCATATTCGAAATCTTCCCTAACTGGACGTGTAGTTTTGATTACTCGACATCTTTTTTATCTTGAGTCCTATTCGATCATGAAGGTCGTTGAAAGAGCTCCCAAGTTTTTTTTTTCCATGAGTCTCTAGACAAATTCAACGCGCACAAGGAAAGTATTTTTCACTTCCATTAACCACTAATGTTGACATTTCTAATTTCATATATATGACTAGATCAATGGGGGTTAGGTCTTTACAAGGTCTCAAAGGTGTATTGTATGCACACAACACAACTTGCCCTCCCATCCTCACCGGAAGGAAGAACAAGCAAAAAGAATATGAATCAAAGAATGGGGTTTCCTATTCTCTCTAAGGATAAGGAGAGAAAAAAATCTCTCTAGAAAAACTCTCTTTTTCCTCTTAACAAAAAAAAAATCTAGGCTTCATAGATGGTATCCAGGGCGGGCCTCCATTGCCTGGGCCCAAATCCATGGTCGTGGGCCCGTTTAACGGCGCACACAGCCTCCTCCTTTCCTTGAGCCACGTTGTCCTCGACGTTGACGTCCGGAAAGACCCTCTTGCCGCCGGCGTGCCTGCCGCTCTTCCTCGAACGACTCTTCTTCTTCTTCTTCTCAGAGACCAGCCGGCCGATGGCCTCAAACTCGCGGTCGCCCAGCCGCGCGCCGGCCCGGCCTGCCGGCACGAGGAGGTACACCACGCCGGCGCGCAGGAGCTCGTCGGCCGCCATCGCCCGCACCCGCCGCTCCCTCGCCGCGTCCGCGGCGCGAGCCACCACGTGCCCCGGCGCCTCGATCATCAGCTCCGCGACCCCGGTGCCTTCCTCCGCCGTCGTCCGGCTGCCGTCCGGCGCGACCACCAGAGGCCGCGCCCGCGCGCCGGCGCCGTTCGCGACGCACTGCGAGACAAGGTTGCCCATCCCCCGTACGTGTCCTGACTACTGGCACGCAACGTTCCTCGAGAGATGGAGCTCCAACAGAAGTTTTTCTTTGAGCTGCGAGCAGAGAGCAGAGCTGCTGATGGATGACTTGGATGGATGTGGCTGCTTGGCTTTGGTGGCTTTGGGTGCGTTTGCACGGGGCCGATCTGCTTTATATCGTGGGTGGGGAGACGACAAGAGGAAGCTTCGTGGAAGGAACCTGGTTGGGGCTGCGGCTGACACGTGGAGAGAGCGCGTGACACTGGCCGTGGCGGGAGTGGGAGTGGCAGTGGGAGTGGAGTGTTCGGTACGAGGCAGACTTTGACTCGGCGCTGCAACTTGCAAGCGCACCAGCGAATACTTTTCAACACGGGAAACTGATTTTTGAACGGCGATGTTGGAATATTAACAGCTAATATTATAATACTGGTACATTACATCGTGGGAGGAGTGGTTAAGTATGTGTATCATCCATCTAAACTTGTGTCGCATGCAATTAACAGCTAGTGACGCATGGTAATTAATAATGCCAAGTCAGCAGATTGATCAGGTCGAGTCTTTCTCTAAAATAAAAATAAAAAAAGATCAGGTCGAGTCGAGCTGCGCCGGTGTTTGAATGCTTCTGGTTAACACGTTGTGTTTTTATATATAAGAAAAGAAAAGTTAACAACGGTTTGGACCTAGTTTTGTTAGTCTGTTCATCTTTCATCTTATGCAACAATCCATTACGTACATAAAATGCTTTTAAAGTTCAAGTCACAAGCTACAAAGGCTTTAACCTATCTGCGTTGCCTAGGTAGTGGTCGCTACTACGTAACGACATTCACTCACTACCAAATTGGTAGAATTTTTCCTAGTATTTTTAATTAGTAATAAAAAACTACCACTAATTATAACACATGGTAATCCTCACTGGGAGTCATTTAGTAGGAAAAAATTATACTGAATTTTAAATATCAAAACATTACGAGAAGCCCATCTCACCAGGAGAAGTCTAACTTTTGTTGTGACTGCCGATTGTTCATAAACATATAATGATAACCTTTTACTGCCGAATTATAAGCTGAAAATTTGAAATTGATTGGAGAATCTAATGGCCAGCTAGTGAAGGTCCTTATCACCGTTGATTCAAGCCACAAGTCGACGGTGACATTTGAAAGCTCTAGTTTGGTTTTGATAATTGATGATACCCTAAGGACTAACCTATTGACTTGAGTGATGGCTAAGTGTAGGTTATCCTAACCATGGTGAGTGGAGCCAAGAGTTGATAGATGGTGATCAAGTGGGCTCAACCATGGATTAAGACAAGATGATCAAGTGAAAAAAGAAAAGGACTTAAAGATACGAAAAGAAAAGCATGAAGGCAAACGTATAACCCAATAGGGCTTTTCTTTTGGTGATCAAGACACCAAGTGGGTGTGATCACATTTAGGTGTAGTTGCCGACTATCAAGGGAAGAAATGAGTTGTGGATTACTTTCAAGTGCTCTAGGTTGCATTTTATGTGCATTGATCTAACCAACCTAGCTCTTGACTTAGAAACCATTGAAAAATGTTTTCAAAATGCTAACACACTGTGCACAAATATTGAATACCTTTGGTGTTAGCACATAGAAGCAAGGGGTGAAGAAACTAACCTAGAACTGCTGAAAACCGAGCGTCGGACTCTGGGAATGCCTGAGCGTCGGACCATCTGTTAGCGTCCGACGGTCATCCCAGCTGTGCTATTAACTGTGTAAGTGCGTTGGACGCAGGGAGTTAGTCCGACGGTGAGAGTCGGACAGCGTCCGAGCAATTATGAAGCTCTCTGGTCGTTTCTAGAAGCGTCGGACGCTGTGTTCTGTTGGTCCGACGCACTAACTTTGAGAGTCCGACGGCGGCGCAAGCTGTGAGAGTCGGACAGTTCGACGGTGGCGTGTTGTTAAGCGTTGGACCATTCCTTTTCAGTCTGACGGTTCTACTCGGTGGAGAAGTGCTGACAGAGTGACACGTGGTGAGCTGTAGAGCATCGGACGTTGTGCGTTGGTCCGACGATGGGCGTCGGACTCAGTCCGAGCATTTCCTGACCTCTCTGGTCAGTTTTGCAAGCATCAGACGCATGAAGCTTTTGGTCTGACGTTGCCTATCCGATGCTGCGTCCGACGATCTTAGAATTGGCGCGAGCAGTAGCCGTTGTTGTAACAGAACCGCCTAAATCACATGGCCCACGGGCACCTGTCATTGTCACTAATGACCTCTGACAGCCGGGCCCGTGTCCCAGATGACCTAGACAGCTCTGCCGAGCTACATAAGCGCCCGTATTCTCCGACAGGATCCCATTGCGAAGCCATTACAGGGTTACAACATTTCATGATAAAATACATCAGAGTAAAGGTGCGGAAGACTTCATAGTACATAGGTTACAAACCAGATGTTCAAATATAAATTCAAGTACAGTTATTGCAATCTATACCTAAATAGAAGTAGCATCAGGGTAGCAGATACACATAATAAAACAAACCCTGCCCAAGGGTCCAACATCACTCATCATCACTTTCTTCACAAACGAGCATCACGCAGCATGGAGCAAGACAGACCTCCGGCTGCTGACTTCCTGCAACAGGGGTTAACAAACCCTGAGTACTGGGGTACTCCGCAAGACTTACCCGATGACAGCTATAAAATTAGACTCAGGAATGCAGGCTGAGGGGAGTCAAGGTAAGGCTATAGCAAGAGTTCAAGAGTTTTGCGGAAAAGCATTACTATCCTATTTCAATATTTCATCTCAATATTATTTTAATCATAACCATAGTTCCAATATTCCTTCTCATATGTCACATTCTTTCAATTGCTTAATCATTCTCAAAAACACCTAGTTCCGAACCACTTTTCGGTGTAAGTCAGTGGATCAAGTCTCCATTAACCAAGGAGCAACGTCGATTCGAATCCAGAAAGTACCCAGCTGGGGATCCCTATCCATACTGCATGTGTAGCACTTAAGCTTGCATATGCCAACCCCGCCTACCACAGCTTTTCATACTCCGGAACCGGTCCTGCGCCACCCGAGAGCACAGTACTCCTCTAGTCTCCAGGCACGCCGGCCAAGAGGGTACACGCTACTCTCGCCATCTCTCCACTCCCAGTGCGTGGTTGTCGGTTCCAGCAGTAGAGCCACCGGAGTCAGAGGCTTCTCGTAGTATGTGGCTAGTTGTAAAGTCTCGATCCAGCAGGCCGACAACGAACAGTCCCTAAAGCATTTTTCCGTTAGTTACCATGCATTGGGACTCTAACCCAAGTACAAAGTAGCCGAACGGTTCTAAATTCGTGCTCGTCAGTGACAAGACAAGGGAACGCCGCCACATGTGCACATCCATCCGAACGGACTTCTTTTTTCATTTTCAGTTTTTCCGGCGGCGGCAATGTATCGGGACTCTAACCCAAGGTACAAAGCCAACCGAGCGCTTTCCAATCCGTCGATGACAATACATTAGGACTCTAACCCAAGTGCAAGTCACCCGCACGGTTGCAAATTCGTATTCATCTTTAGCATATCATCATAGCTCAGAAAATAGCATTTTATGCTAAACTAACTTTAAAGGGCAGGGCTAATCATTTTCAAACATTTTCATTTTAAACAGATTTCGGGGTTATATATCAAGGCAGGTCATGCAGCAAGTAGGTGACAATCAACTCCTATCAACCTAATGCAATTATTTAACTCAAGGTGATAAAATTTTTAAAACACAAGGAAGGGCTGAATGCACCGGGGCTTGCCTTGGACTGCGTGAAGTGTCGGATCCCGACCAGTACCACAGATGTCAAAATCCAGAACAACCTCGGGAACAATCTCCTCAGTGACGGCCTTCACTTTTACCTCCGGTTCCTCGGTCACTATACGCATGCAATGATGAATGTTTCAATGCGATGCAACATGAAATGACAAATGCAAAATCCCAGAATAAATAATATCTAATTCAAGCATAACTGTACTTCATCACCTAATCATAACCATACTAGGCTAAGGTGCCCTAGGTCATAAGGGTGTTTGACCTAGAACTACAATTAATCCGAAATTCTCATCAAACCCTAATCACCAAAGTTTCCTATTTATTTTATTAATCAATTAACCAAGCATATAATTAATACTTATTCAAACTTTTTCCATTTAATGCCAAACTTCACCAACAGTTAGCCCTGGACCTAAAACAGTGCCAAATAAAATTTCATGATTTTTGGAATTACAGAGAATTAATTAAAATTGCCTAAAGTTGCATTTTTGATTTAATATGCTGATTTTTAACTACTACAAAAATATTCAAAACCTATATTTAATATTTTTATAAAATACTACACACTACAGAGAATATTCACAAAAATTTTCATGATTTTAGGCACAGTGAATTTATTCCTACAAAAATACCAAATTGCAACACTATTCATTTGCAATTTCAATTGGAAAACTCTTTGGAAAAATCCCGAAAAAGGAAAACACGAAACCGGCTCGGGACGGCCCAAGCTGAGCAGGCCGGCCCAGCCCAGCCGAGCACACACCCGCGCTCCTCTCTTCCTCTCTCTGGGTCGCTGACAGGAAGACCCCACCTGTCAGCCCCCTTCTCCCTCCTCTGCTTCCTTGTCCCGAGCGGACTCGACCGCGACCATGGCGGGTGCGGCCGTGGCGGCACCGGCGCTCTGGCCAGGCCAAGGGCCAAATGACCCAACGATCACTACAGCGGCACAAGGAGGCTCACCAAGCGCTGCTGCTCGTGTTAGTAGAGGTCGAACGGAATCTGGAACGCGTGGCGGCGTCGACGGCGGTCCCAGCGGCTACTCCGATGACAAGGTTGACGTTCTGACGCCGACAGAGCTTCGCCACGAAAACCGACGCGAGCATCAGAACCACCGCGTCAAGGTAAACTCAAAATGGCAACTAAGATTCAGAGAAACTCACTGAATCGATTCAGCCACGACAAACCGACCGCGGCGGCGCTTCTGCCGGCTCCGAAGAAGATGACTCCGCGCGAACGACTCCGATGACGAGAGGACCTAAGAACGGCTCTATAGGTGCGCAAGGGAGTGGCGAACCTATGTGAATCACGAATTTAACAAGAGTTGGAGTGAGGACGACGAATTCGCCGGTGAGCCGGAGCGATCTCGACGGCGGCCGCGGAGAGGAAGGGAGGGAAAAAAAAGGTGATCGTCGCCTTTTAATGGTCTGGGAGCGGAATGGATAAGAAGAGCGAGGTTCCGGACCCCCCTTCATGACCGTGGCGTGGCGGTGACAGCGAGCAGGCCGACCGGACGGCGGCCAGCGCCAGCCGCGGCACGCGCGGTACGGCGGCGCTCAGGACAGGGGACCCCCCTCTAGTCTACTGTAGCGCAGGGATAAGTCAAACCCTATTATACTCAATTATGCCCTACCCAAGCTGAATCAGAGAATAGTCCCAAAATAAAATTTGTGGAGAATTTCGTGTAGAATACTTTTGCTTTTTGAAGTATGTTCAAATTCGGTCAAATTTTCAAACTACAGAAAAGGGGGTAAAAAGGGTTTTGAATTTCAAAACTAAAATTCTAAAATTACTTTTAATTTTTCTCAACAACTTGAAAATTCATAAACATTAAAGTTGTTCTACTCAGTGAACCCTACAACTCTTATTAATAAAGTTTTATTAGATTCTCATTATTTTTGAAATTGAAGTTTAAAATTTAAATTTCAACATAGTAATTTGAGTTAATTTTGAATTTCTATAATATAACTTCAAAATATACAAAAATTAAAGTTGTTCAATTTTAAAAGGTCTACAACTTTTATTAAGACACTTACATGAGATTCATTATAGTTTTTAAATTAGGGTTTGAGGTCAATTTTAGGGCTTAAATTAATTTCTTATTTAGTTTAATATTTGATTTCTAATTAAGGGTTTATATACATAATCAATGAAATCTAATTACTCTAGCACCCTAAACACAATCATATGCAAATGATCAAATTAAACATGATGACATGGCAGTTTAATTATGCAGTAATACCAGAGGTATTACAGTTGTGGATCAAACGACTGACGTTAAACTTTGCTGACATGTGGCGAGATCGTGTGCGTCGGACGTCGACCTTTGGTCCGATGGCTACCGTCCGATGGTAGAGTCCGACGCCAGGAAAAGTGGTTTAACGACTGTTTCAGTGGGAGTAACGGCTAGGATTGCATTTGGGAGTATTTATACTCGTTCCCTGGTCATTTGGTGACTCTCTTGCACATTTGGATCATTGCCATACACTTTGTGAGCATTCTAGCCTCCCGCCCTCTCACTTGTTCATCCATTGATCATCTTTGTGTGTTGAGTGATTCTCAAATGCATCATTACTTAGTGATTTGCATTCTAGAGTACTTGAGAGCAAGCCATAACTGAGTTCTCTTTCTTTTGGGACATTGCCGTGTCTGCACACGGCTCGGAGGTGATTTCGGTGTGAGATTGATTGGTGATTATTCAAGTCCACACTGAAGGCTTCGATTGTGATTCACATAGGTTGCAGCAGTATATGCAGTCTTCACAGTTATGAAGTGAGCTTGCTTGGTAAGACGGTCCACAATGACCCAGATGGAATCAAAGCCTCTGGATGTTCTGGGCAGACCCACGATGAAATCCATACTAATGTCTTCCCATTTCCACGCAGAAACAGGTAATGGTTGCAGTTCTCCCTCAGGCTTCATGTGTACGGCTTTCACCTTTTGGCATGTATCACATCTGACAACATACTGAGCAATCTCTGTCTTCATTTTAGTCCACCAGAATTTCTGTTTCAAGTCCTGGTACATCTTGTTGCTTCCTGGATGGATAGAGAATCTGGTCAAATGTGCTTCATCAAGAATTTTTTGACGCAGCTCAGGTACCTTTGGGACTACCAGACGATCCTTGAACCATACGACACCTTCATCATCAATTCTGAAGCAATCTGCCTTGCCGGCTTGGACTTTTTACTTGATATGCTTGATACCTTTGCTTCCTTTCTGAGCAGCAATGATCTTATCTCGGATGGTGGTCTTAATACTAATATGCTTCAAGCTACCTTGCGGCACTATTTCTATACCTAACTTTTCTAGCTCATAGCATAGAGATGAATCATAGGGCCTTACAGTCAAACAGTTGCAGTGAACTTTTCGACTGAGTGCATCGGCGACCACATTTGCCTTGCCCGGATGATAGTGCACTTCAATATCATAGTCCTTGATCAGCTCGAGCCATCTTCACTGTCTCATGTTCAATTCTTCTTGTGTAAAGATGTATTTCAGACTCTTATGATCCGTGTACACATTGCAAGTACTGCCCAACAAATAATGACGCCATTTCTTCAGGGCATGTACTACGGCTGCTAACTCCAAATCATGAGTGGGGTAATTCTCTTCATGACGCTTGAGCTGCCGCGAAGCATAAGCAATAACCCGACCCTCTTGCATTAAGACACAACCGAGACCAGTACCAGAAGCATCACAATAAACACCAAATGGCTTTTCAATGTCAGTTTGAGCTAGGACTGGTGCAGTGGTCAACAACTTTTTCAGAGCTTGAAATGCCTTCTCACATTCTGGTAACCAGACAAATTTGACTTGATTCTTCAACAGGTTGGTAATGGGCTTGGCTATCCTGGAGAAATCTAGAATAAATCGACGGTAGTATCCCGCCATTCCCATGAAACTACGGACTTGATGCACTGTGGCTGGTGGCTTCCAATTCAAGATTTCTTCCACCTTACTCGGATCAACAGACACACCTTCCGCTGAGAGAATATGTCCGAGAAATGGGACTCGGTCCAACCCACACTTGCTAAACTTGGCATAAAGTTGGTGTTCTCTCAAGCGAGTCAGGACAACACGAAGGTGATTGGCATGTTCATCAAGGGTTTTGGAATAGACAAGGATGTCATCGATGAACACAACTACAAATTTATCGAGTTCGGGCATGAAAACGGAGTTCATGAGGTACATGAAGTAGGCAGGTGCATTTGTTAGGCCAAATGACATGACTAGGTATTCATATAGGCAATATCTGGTGGTAAAGGCTGTTTTGGGGATGTCTTCGGGACGGATCTTGATTTGGTGATAGCCAGATCTAAGGTCAATTTTGGAAAAAACACCTTGGCTCCAGCTAACTGGTCAAAAAGTAGGTCAATACGAGGCAAAGGGTATTGTTCTTGATGGTTACCTCGTTGAGTGGACGATAATCAACACAAAGTCTGAGAGACTTGTCCTTCTTTTTTACGAAAATAGCAGGACAACCCCAAGGAGATGAACTAGGTCTGATAAAACCCTTATCCAATAGATCTTGTAACTGAACTTTAAGCTCTGCCAACTCCTTGGGAGGCATCCTGTAGGCTCTATGAGAAATAGGCACCGTTCCAGGCTTCAACTCAATGGCAAATTCCACATCACGATCAGGAGGTAATCCAGGCAGATCCTCAGGAAATATATCCGGAAATTCATAGACTACCGAAATGTTCTGCACTTCATTGACTGACGTGGCGCATAACCTTTGCACGGACATTTCAGCCTTTCTCACTGGAAGTGGAAGTTGGATGAGAAGCTGAGACTTGCGATCAGGTATGTTCACTCTTATAGTCCTATTCAGCACATCTATAAGGGCCTCGTGCTGATATATCCAATTCATGCCTAGGATCACATCAATATCTTGATCTTTTAGTACTACCATGGTGGTAGGGAACATGTGCCCTCCCAATTCTATAGGCACCCGATGCACTATTTTCTTAGTACTGATACGCCCCCCGGGCGATTGTATCAGGAAATTTTCATTTATCTCCCCAATTAGGATCTCATGCTTGCGGACAAAGGTACGATTGACGAAGGTTCTCCCTCGGGATTCTGATCAACTTGGGTGTAGTAAACATGGCCTGCTTTCTTGACCACCTTTCCTTTCTGAGCATGCTGCTGGTGACCACGATGCTGAATCTGCTACTAGGGGTTGCTGCTGTTGAGCACTAGGAACTAGGAATACATTCTGATTGTACTGCTTTGGAAAAGGACAATTGCGGGACCAATGTCCCATCTTGCCGCAATTATAGCAAGGGTGGTTGTAATTGGTTTGGGGAGTAGTGATATGAACACTTGGGGCGTTCGGCTGGGTGGTGTTTTGTTGGTTGGAGGTATGGGAGGTAGCGACAGTACGAACAATGACCTACTGCTGAGGGTATGACGGATGATTATGATGGGTGCGGTGGTAAATGATTTTCTGACGCTTCTGACTGCCAGAAGATCCAGTTTTCTTCTTCTTTTTCTCATCCTGGTGCTTACGGTCACTTTCTTCAAAAGCAATGGCACTATCGACAGCCTCATGATAGGTGCAGTTAAGGTTGTTAGACAAGCTTCTCTGAATCTTGAAGTTCAGACCCCTGACAAAGCAGTCCTTCTTCTTCTGATCGGTGTTGGTATGCTCAGGGGCGTATTGCGCTAAGTGATTGAACTGACTGACATATTGCATGACAGTAGATTCCTTCTGCTGCAGTGCCAGAAACTGATCAAGCTTCATCTTCATGACGCCAGTTGGAATATGATGGGCACGGAAAGCCTCACGGAATTCTGCCCAGGTAAGTTGATGCCCATTGGGCTGTGCGGAGAGGAGGTTTGCATACCAAGCGCTTGCGGGACCTCGTAGTTGCTGTGCTGCAAACAGCGGCTTCTGGATCTCGGTGTAGTGGATCAGACTAAACTTCTGCTCTATGGTACGGAGCCAATCATCAGCCTCCAGGGGTTCATCGGCTTTGGTGAAGACGGGCGGACGGGTGTTAGTGAAATCCACATACGTGGTCTCCTCATCATCGGGGACACCACGATTGTCCCGATTCTGTGTCATTGCATTGGCGGCATTGACCAGGGCCGCAATGGCATCAACCAAGGTTGGTGGAATAGGCGGTGGGTTGGAAACACCAGCTCCATCCTCAGAGGTTCCAGCACCGTACGACCGAGTGTTGACAGGCATCTGCGGATAAGCAAGCCAAACTTAGGTCCGATATCATTTAACCAAAACCTAGAGGCAATACGGGCTTAAACATGGCATCACAATTGATACTTGTCGCACAAAGGCAGAATCCCCAAACAGTAACTAAGGTTTTACGACAGGTAGGAAAAGAAGGTTTGGATTAGTGAGGACTTGATAGACTAGGAAGAATAGGCTTACTAGATTCTAACCCAAAATCACTTTTAAGGAGGAAGTTAATTAACCATGTGAGATTATCATGATGCATGAATCACACTTACGAATTTTAAATCATGCAATAGGAAAAATAAATATCACTTAATATAGGGCTAAATAAATGTGCTGCCCACTTGCTACCATAGATAGTTTATGGCGTAAGGTAAAAATTAGAGAATGAGGTAAGAACTATTGGATAAGGTAAGAATGAAGGGATAAGGTAAGAATGTAAGCAGTTTGGACCAAAATACCAATTTAAATTTTTTGATCAAAGACATTTTGAAGTTTTCGAAAGTAACACTGTAATGATTTGGCAATGGATCTCTCTGATACCACCTGTAACAGAACCGCCTAAATCACATGGCCCACAGGCACCTGTCATTGTCACTAATGACCTCTGACAGCCGGGCCCGTGTCCCAGATGACCTAGACAGCTCTGCCGGGCTACATAAGCGCCCGTATTCTCTGACAGGATCCCATTGCGAAGCCATTACAGGGTTACAACATTTCATAATAAAATACATCAGAGTAAAGGTGCGGAAAGACTTCATAGTACATAGGTTACAAACCAGATGTTCAAATATAAATTCAAGTACAGTTATTACAATCTATACCTAAATAGAAGTAGCATCAGGGTAGCAGATACACATAATAATACGAACCCTGCCCAAGGGTCCAACATCACTCATCATCACTTCCTTCACAAACGAGCATCACGCAGTAGGGAGCAAGACAGACCTCCGGCTGCTGACTTCCTGCAACAGGGGTTAACAAACCCTGAGTACTGGGGTACTCCGCAAGACTTACCCGACGACAGGTGTAAAATTAGACTCAGGAATGCAGGCTTAGGGGAAGTCAAGGTAAGGCTATAGCAAGAGTTCAAGAGTTTTGCGGAAAAGCATTACTATCCTATTTCAATATTTCATCTCAATATTATTTTAATCATAACCATAGTTCCAATATTCCTTCTCATATGTCACATTCTTTCAATTGTTTAATCATTCTCAAAATCACTTAGTTCCGAACCACTTTTCGGTGTAAGTCAGTGGATCAAGTCTCCATTAACCAAGGAGCAACGTCGATTCGAATCCAGAAAGTACCCAGCTGGGGATCCCTATCCACACTGCATATGTAGCACTTAAGCTTGCATATGCCAACCCCGCCTACCACAGCTTTTCATACTCCGGAACCGGTCCTGCGCCACCCGAGAGCACAGTACTCCTCTAGTCTCCAGGCACGCCGGCCACGAGGGTACACGCTACTCTCGCCATCTCTCCACTCCCAGTGTGTGGTTGTCGGTTCCAGCAATAGAGCCACCGGAGTCAGAGGCTTCCCGTAGTATATGGCTAGTTGCAAAGTCTCGATCCAGCAGGCCGACAACGAACGGTCCCTAAAACATTTTTCCGTTGGTTACCATGCACTGGGACCCTAACCCAAGTACAAAGTAGCCGAACGGTTCTAAATTCAGTGCCCGTCAGTGACAAGACATGGGAACGCCGCCACATGTGCACATCCATCCGAACGGACTTCCTGTAGGATCACTGGCTGGCCTAGAAGGGCGGTTGAATAGGCCTGCAAAATTTCTTCGCAAACTGGAGATTAAACACAGGCGCGGCAATGCCGGCCTGTAGAGCGGCACTGCCGGGGTTCCCGGCACCTGCTGCTCCTAGAGCGGCAGTGCTGGACCTCACAGAGCAGAAACTACACAGTTCAAAATTTAACCAACGAAATTTAGATCTAGTAATTTACTGAGGTTCCCTGGGTTGTGTAGAGCCTAGAGCACAACTTCTTCACAGCTAGAACACCACCACAAAGTAGATCAGAGCCAAACCCTAGAAATCAAGGAACTACAACAAGTAGAGAGCAAGTAAACCAAATCAAGTGACACAAGATTTATCCCGTGGTTTAGTTCGCCACAAAGGCTTGCCTACTCCACGTTGTTGAGGCTCCACAAAGGAAACTTGGGCTCACAACTCACAATCCTCGTTCTCAAGTCAAGGAAGTTAATCCTTGAAAGAGGGGTGATTTCACTAGCTTGTGAGGGTGGTTACAAACCTCCCGGGGCTGCCACAAGATTGGCAAGCTCTCCGGGCGACGCTCTAGCCGGCTAGGAGCAAGCTCCAAGAGTAACAAATGCAAACCACCGGCTTGAACGCGAACCAAGTGCTTGGAGAAGATGAAGATCACAGCGAGAAGCTTGTTCTTGCTCAAGATGAGCTCACACTCTTCAAGATTTGAGTTGGATTACAAAATGAGAGGAGTGGAGAGCTTTGGGAGTGAGAGAGAGAGAGAGAGAGCAAGAGAGTGCCTTCCCTGGTTCTGGAATCGTGCAAATGGCCGAGATGACCGTTGGGGGCGACGGGAAGGTGATTTTGAATCACTCCCGAGTATAACGGTCAGAATAAGTTGCGACAGTGCCGGGCCAAAGGCCGGCAGTGCCGGGACCCGGCAGTGCCGCGCCTAAGGACGACAGTGCCGCGCTGCCAAAACAGATCAGAATGATATGGAATTTTGTGGCTGGTTTTGGCAGTGGAAATTAGGATGTTTGGTGTGAATATTTGCACTTGGTCACACTTTCAAACCTGTCTTTTGCATCCCCCTTAATAGTACGGCTTTTCCTATACTCAAATTCAGAATAAAAATGAATTTAAACCTCCTTTGAGCCGGATGCCGCATCCATAAGTTGTTAGTGGTCCACCTGCATAAGAATACATTCTCCTAATACCCTTGCTTGTCCATCATCTCAATAAACCACATTAGTCTTCTAATCGCGTGGTCATTATCACCAAAACCCACATTAGGGCTTGATTGCACTTACAATCTCCCCCTTTTTGGTGATTGATGACAACCCGATTAGAGAGATAAAGGATAATATACAATAAGGTTTAAATGAGATTTAGAATGTAGAGTCTCCCCCTGAATATGTGAATGAAGTTTGAATTTCCAACTTAGCATGAAAGGCTAAGTTTCACATATTAGAGTGAAATGGGGTCTCCCCCTACATCCATGGTCTCTGTGGGGTGATGCACATGGTGTCAAGTGGATAATCGTGATGCAAATAACATGTGAGACAATCAGAGTGAGCATCTGCCTTCAGATAGGGCGGCACTGCCGCTCTAGGGCGCGGCACTACCGCGCTGCCTGAAGACAGAGACTTCGCGGAAGCAAAGCACCTACACAGATCATATATAATATAGAACTTGTTTACGCACAAACACAGGCTAGTTCTTAAATAAAGTACTTAGATTCACATTCGAATAAAAATAGAGTGCATGAAAGTACTTATTACAAACCAAAAGAGTTTGAGAAACACTCTCAACTCTACAACATAGCTCTCACAAGATCTAAAACAATAAGCTCACAAGCTGGAGCACAGTGAAAATGATGAAAAATAGTTGTACCCCTCTCTAATCCCCTTCTCCCCCTTTGGCACCAAGTACCAAAAAGGAAGAAAAGAGAGAAAAGGGAAGCACAACTACTCATCATCATCGTCACCAGCCTCCTCCTCGTCCTCGTCGTCGTCGTCGGAGATGATCGCACGGCCCTGGCGGTGAGTAGTGGCGGTGAAGCGAACACCGCGGCGAGTCGACGTGCCGGGACGGTCCTCCTCCTCCTCGCGTGCTAGCTGGTTCCAATCAACGTCCTCGACGTCGGAACCGGACATCTCGCGGAACTCTGGAGGTGGATTAGGAGAGCTAATCTGTCGCAGCCCCAAATGATCACGAATCTCCCGGTTCTCCATGCGGGCCTTGTATGCGGACTCAGAAGCATGCATACAAGCCCCAAAGATCCTCTGTAGCATACGGGAGAGACGACTCTTCTTCCTAGGCTGCCTGTGTGAGCCAGAGCGGGAGGAACTGGGTATGTCAGGACGACGGGACAGCACGCCTACTGGAGGAGCGAGAGGCTGCCCTGCTCTCACCTCCTGCAGAGTGGTGAGTCTTGTCCACCCGGAACGGCTCATGGGACACATCCTTCTTGAATATGATGCCAGACACACGCTCAATCAAAAACATAATGTAAGGTGCATATGGGAGTGCCTTCCTCGCATCCTCAGAAGTGATGATCAACTCACGCCACATGAAGCGAGAAACTGAAAACCACGGACTCCCTGGCTGTGTCCTGGCAAGCATGTTCCTGGCTGTCCCGTAGAGATTGGAAGCTGAACCAACCTTGGGATGAAGAGTCTGGCGAAACATGTTGTTCAAGATATAGTATCGACTCTTCAGCCCCTTCACCAACCCATCGGCCTGACCGGGGACATCATATAAGTGAGCCAACTCATCATCAGTGAGGGCCCTCTCATCATGAAGATCATAAGCTGTCCTATCCCACTCACCAAAACTGAGGATACGAGCAAAAGTAGTGTAATCCACTCGGTAGTGATGAACATCAGTCATCCAGTGCAACTCATCGTCCTCTTTGTCAAAGTAGCAGGTGGCTAGAAACTGATATAGTATCTCTGTGTTCCAATCACACCTGAAATCCATCAAGTCATATATACCTCTCTTCTTGCAGAAAGCAATGACATGGTTGCACACTCTGTCATTCTTTGCTTCCAAGTGCTCCCAATCAATGTATCTCATCGTGACAATCTTGGGCTTCTTGGCGGCAAGGAGAACGGACTCATAGAAGTCCGGCTGGAAAGCGGACCAAAACCTGTAATCGAGCTCCTCATCCCTACGCCTCGCATAGGGATTAACTCGCCTTTGCTCTTGCACTGCCCTGAACTGATTTGCGTAGTCATACTTGTGCCTCTGCCTGTTCTCATTTGGAGGACGCACGAAGTGCTCATGCTCATCCCACTCCATGTATGCTCCATCGAACATGGTGAGATCATCAGGCGTATCAGGGCATGCATCATCTGGTATGGTCCTGCCTGCCTGCTCAGCCAAATCAGCATCTCTCATGGCTTGCCTCTGAGATCTGCCTGCAGCCTCTCTTCCCCCACGCCTTGCTGCCTGCTTGGTCCGTGGAGGGTGCGGGTTGCTTGGCCCAGCCCCTCCACCAAAACCACTGCCTCCATCCGCCATCTATGCACAAATGAAAAATATACGTGTAAATAATGGAAGAAATGAGTGCTGAGCCAACCCGTGAGATGAAAATAGCAAACCCATGGTGTCAATCGTTGAGGCAAAAACTGGATGGCAAGGGCTCACAGCACAGGGCCCGGCACTGCCGCGCCTGCGCAGTGAGGCCCCTCTGCCTCCAACCTTCCTCAACGATGGAAACTACGGATCAGCTGATTTCATTCCATGGATTTGACTCCAAACCCATTAAACAACCCATAGCAACACTTTTCTTCAATCAAAGCCAACACATTGCATAGATCGGGACGATTCTTCGATTTAGGGCTTCATACCTTGAAGAATGGAGAGGGAAGGAGAGGATGCCGCTTCAACAGGGCCTTGGAGATGAAACATCCTCGATTTTCCACGATGGGAAAATCCACAGAATGAGATATAATGTGATAAAACCAAAGATTGATCTCATCGCATTATCATATATCAGTTGATATTAAAGTCATACATCGAGAATACTTACAAAATATTACATCAACTGAGTGGACACCTATTATAGGGTTAATCTAGCGGAAGCATATCTAGTCTTCATCAGAGTTGGCGGAATATGTTGTCGAGTGGAGGCTCCTCCTTCACGGGTATCATCAGAGTCAATCTTGGCGCAGCATAGTCTTCATCTCCTGAACCAAACCTGAGCGTAGGCACGAGACCGTCTAATCCTTCGTATCTCAATTTCTCTGTTAGTCAGGTAATCTGCACACCGCCAGATATGTGCAGGCCATGGTCAGCACCGATGAGCTTTAGTAGAAAAGAGAAAATAAAGGATCTGGCGATCCTAGTATTTGGCTGTGGTTTGCATCCTATGCAAAGTAGCATCAAGTAATAATATCATATTAGTTATCAAGTTTTAACCCATCTCATCAATTCCCATTCCAATCCATCATTCCACCCTTACGCCACCTCACACCCACACCTCGCACTCAGTCGACAGGCCCGACTCCCTCTCGGGTCCTGTCTCAACGGCACACTGCCACACCGGGCACACTGCCGGACAATCATCAACCAGGGGAGAAAAGAATATCGCTCTCTACACTAGACAGAGCTTCACAGGAAAGGTCCATAGCCGACGAATCGGCATATGTATCGATCGATCAACCATACACTCTGCAGAGGTTTTACTACTCACAAGATTAGCCATCATCGATGCTGTACAATCACCTAGGCAGAATTCCGGGTGCTTGCTTGCCTAGGTCGATGCCACCCTACCACTCAACCCTGGGTAACTTCGGCCCTACGCCGAAACGCTGAGACTAGGAGACGCAGTACCGGGCCCAATCAGTGGTACTGCGCATCTAGGACGGTTCGGAAATCCCACATCCTTCACCGCCCACCCTAATCACCTCACAACCTAGCAGTAGTGGCACCGCCCTACCAAGTAGTCCAGCCGTCTCCCGCCCATCAGAAGCGAGTGAGCAGTAAGGGATTCCCATGAACCTGGGCTAGTCCTTCCTAGGTTTGACCAAGCAGGCATCTTCTCTTAGGGGATACTCTCCCCGTGCCACCACGGCACCTCCATTCACGGGACTTCAATGCTCATCCCAGAACCACCTCATAAGTCATTACCCGCCACAGGTATCTCTCGTGGGAATGCCCAGATGCAACTCCCGGCAAGACTTGCTTACACAGCTCATCGTGTATCCCACTTGGTCGACTTGACCCTCACCACACACCCAAGACACACGCAGCACGCTCATAGTCCACCAGTCTGGCACCCCAAACCAAACCATTCCCAGAGGTTCACCACCAGCATCACATCACAGATACAATGCGAGTGGAGTTAATAAATATGGTGATGTAATATGCAAGCAAGCAGGTAGATAGAAATATATAAGAGAGCGTGAGCGCGAAGCTGTGTTGCATAGTAGAGTGGTTTGCAAACAGTGTAATAATGGCTTAGGTAGTTGCATGCATTATATACTAGCAAAGGAGTAAAGATAAAGCGCTAGCAATTCTAGATATGCAATGTCTAATAGGATTCTCTAAAAGAAGGTGCTGCCATGACACCTTGCGTTGTCGAGGAAGTAGTGGTATGAGTGTTCTCCAGTTAGTGTAGTCGAACAGCGGGGTCACCTCCTCCTAGGATCTCCATCCCATGGTTCCTGTCGTCGTCCATGTTCTCTTCCAGCGGGTCTCGATCCGATCGTCGCTAATCCAGAAATGGCTACTCCGCAAAGCGACACAAAGCATAAATCACCCAATACACCAAAAGACAGTGGAACACGAGAGATCCATGACACCAGATGAATAATAAAAAGGTTCACGACTTAGCCCTCTCGGCGTATGTCCGATTTCATCGGGCCAAAGAAACAGGAGTGATGGTTTGCTAAGCACAAGCTTATATCGCAGCCAAGCCAATATGGCTTTATAATAAATGGTTTAGGCCAAAGCTTATCCATAGCAAACACCATGGCACAGGATCTTCCGACCCGAACGCTATGGAGAAGACGGGGGTAGGAGGACGAGCCAAGCAAAGAGAGGAACGAGGGATTTATTGACAAGAAATGTTGCACGAGAAAGAGCGGGTGTTTAATCCACTTGTAGGGCACCAAGGCTGTGATTCCAACGGGTACAATCATACAAGCGTTTAAACACCAAGAATCAAAAGAGAGAAAGAGAGAGAAAAGTTAGCTAGGCACATCTATATCATATTCCCAGTCACACCTTCAGTGAAGATGGTTTTAAGTGGTCGACCGAGTCGACTTGCATAGATCCGAGATCTTGATATAGTCCATAGCTTTGCTAACAAAATCGTTAGTCCGATCTTTGATCCAGTCGCCATGAACAAGTCGGGATCGAATAGAGAGGGCTATACGAACAGAGAGCGAGAAGCATAAAACAGTAGTGGTCTACTCTTTCCAACGCACACGCCACGGAATAGACGGGGCGTCAGAAGAGAGCGACATGTAAAAGACGCAAGTGCGCAAACCACTCGTAGGGTACCATGACCTGGGTGCACTGGCACTAAGTCATTACTCGGATCCTTAGCGGTGCGGTTGTCACCACAAGAATCAGAGGAATGCGACGGTCGCGTAGGGTACAAGCATACGAGGTTCAGGCACGAAAAGTCAGAGAGTGGCAACGCAAGGTCATGTTACACTCGGCATTACGGCCATGGCGAGACGAATCCCGTGATCGCAATATCCGAACGAAGTACGATCCCACAACCGGCTCGAAGGCACGACACACAGACGGTATAATAATAAAATCCAATGACACGACCATAAGACAAAACGACTCGGCAAGACAGTGGAGTAGCACAATTCCATAGCATTATGATGGATGAATCCTGTATTACAAATGTATATACAGACGGATCGTGAGGATAGGGTACAACAGATACATATATAGGAAGATCATAAGAATGGAGTACAACATGGTGGATAGATGTACGAAAAGATAAAAGATGGGGCTTCCCAATAGTCCAATGTCGCAAATCAATTTGGCTTTCCAACCGTCCAACATCATCTATGGGGCCTCATATCTGGCTACGGGGCTACAGCACGGAGACTAGACGGGGTCGGTATCAAGGAGAAGTGGCGAGGCTTGCTGCTACATGTTCCGGCTCCTCTTGGCCAGCTGCTGGTAGCTATTGGCCCGCTGTGACTAGCTGTTGGCTGGCTGCGGCTAGCTGTGGCCCGCTGCAGGGTGGTCGTGGCTGGTCGTGGCTGGCCGCGGCTGGCCGGGCGAGGCTAGTGACTGGCCGAGGCTGGCCGGAGTGGCCACAGGCTGGCCGGAGATGGCATCAAGTGGTCGGGAGGTGGCGGAGCATGACCGGGTTCTCAACGAGGCATTGGATCATGCACGAAGGCCTATGTCAATGGCGATGCCCGTCGTATATATCCATGGTGTGTCGTCCGGTTGGCTGGGTTTAGTCCGGTGTGCGTGAGTGCGTCGTGTTATTCCTGAGTTGGTGGCGACTCTGCCGGTGCGTTCCCTAGGGTGGGACGCGATGGCGCACATGGAGGGTCCGAGAAGGCTGTGGTGCTCACCGCGGTGCTGATGAAGACGGGATGGTGGTGCAGCGAGGAGTTGATGCCGTGCAGGGTGATCGCCATGCCGTGCCGATCCGCGACGGTGGTACCGGTTCTGTCTTCGGCTCCGGCGTCCATGGGTGGGTTCGGCGCTGCGGGGTTCTCGTCGTGTATGCCGGGGCAGCGAGGGTTGGACAGGGACGGCCAGATCGTGGATGGAGCGCCGTTGGAGCGAGCGTTGGTTCCTGCGTGCTGCTGTTCAAGGTGGGTAGTGGTGCTGTTTCCCTGCAGTAGTACAACAGCGGCACGAAGGCCGATTTCAGTCCAAGACAGGGCAACGATGGGAAAGTGCAAAGCCTAGGCAGTCGGCAGCTTACTGGCGAGGTCGTGGTTTACTGCAGCTTGCCGCCAGCGGGTTGTGGTCGGTCCCCTGGACGGTTGCAGAGTGGCAGCAGCGACCAGCGAGGTGGACATCGGCGCGGCTTGCTCCGGTGAGGACGAGGCTCGACGTCGCTGCTCTGCCCTTGGACGTGGACGTCGTGGTGGTGGCGCGCAAGGAGTCCCGGTCGTGGCGATGCAGGAGGCATCGGCGGCAAGGCTGAGCGCGTCCGCGGCCACGGGGACAGCAGCGTGGCCACGCGCGGTCGACTGCAGCGTCGCTGCGTGGGCACCGCGAGCGAAGAAGGCCGGGCGAGCTGGTGGTTGGTTCTGGTCCAGTCGACGACGAGGTAGAGCGAGGCGAGGAGGACGTCGTGGATGCGGTCAGAGTGGTGGCGCGGCTGCGGAGGGGATGGGCGAGCTGGTGCGGTGGTGGTGCTCCGGAGCGGCGCGAGGAGAAGAGCAGAGGACAGAGAGCGGCGGCGTCTTGGGGAGAAGATGAACAGTGGCTGCGGCTCCTCTTATACGAGTGCTTGGCTAGGGTTCCGAAGGATGGACGGCGTCGATCTCCGGCTTCCGTGCCCGGGGCACGTGGCGTGCATCGTGTGGAGGGGGCACAGGCGTCGGTGCCGCAAGCGTGGCTTCGCCATCACGCTGTGGCGGCGGCAGCTTCCTGGGAGAGGGCGTGCTCGTTTGCTAGGGTTCAGGGGCGCGGTTGGGCCAAGCGGGCCGCCTGCACGCGCGTGCGGGCCAAAATGAGGGCGCACGGCCGAGCTGTGGAGCGTGTGTGGGCTACGAAGAGCTGGGCTGGGCGCACGAGGGTGGCAGGGAGGCCAAGTGCTTGCACTTGAAGCTGATTAGATGTTGATATGTATATGTATACGAGCTAGATACGTGTACACCGCTTGTTTGGTTGACTGGTGGTGTACGTGTTTTGTTCAAGCCTCGTCTTCCTCGGTTTTCGTCTGTGCATGCCCTTCTTCTAGAGATTGAAGGCCATGGGAGGCTGCTAGTCGATACGTGCTTGAGTTGTACACGCAGCTAGCTAATAAGCTACAGGACCATGCAAGAGGACACAAGCGGGTAACAGCTAGATTAGGTGCATGCTACTTAGTGAAAGGCTGGATACGTGCTGCTGCTTGGTGTAACAGGAAAGGATAAACTGGATTAGATTTGGAGGATAGAAAGGAGGGAAAAGGACTCTTCCTTTTCTAAATCATTGACATGGAAATAAATGGAGCCTTAGGGAAATTTGAAAATGGATTCTTGATTTATAGATTTTGAACAAGGAAGTTGGAACGAGGTTCAAGGAAGGATTTGAAAGGTATTGCTACGGACCTGTGCTTCTCCAAACAATACACGAGACTCGAAACCCAGAACCGACTCACGATTCAGGCACAATTCTACAAACAATTCTATATGAATGCATCGTTCGTTAGTGGATTAGTCTCGGTTTGAGCTAGAAGCTACATGCTTCACACATATTGCAAGGAAAATTTTAAAAAGCTCGTATTTTCGGTTACTGAAAAACCCGAGTTGTTACAGTCCACCCCCCTTACAGGAATCTCGTCCTCGAGATTTAGAAGTTAGTGTTAGTGAAGGTATGTTCCGATGCATGGGTTTTGCCAGTAAAGATTTTGAAGGAGGGTTTTGGGCAAAACAGTTTTCACGAAGTCTGTTTTCAGAATGGAGGGAATGATGGTATAAAAGAGGGAAGTAATTTGCATAACTTATTTTTACAAAAGATTCTTCGTAATTGTTTTGTAAATCATATTAACGTACAAGGTAAGTTTTGAAACAATAACTCTTATTTAGAAAACAAAGCTTTGTTTAAGATTAATTGTGGTGTTTGGAAACCGAATAGCTTGTAAAATTCATTTTGAATGTATCGGAATCGCACGCAAAGGATTTTGAATGTTATTTTGCAATTCATTTTTATAAAAGAACTTTTGGAGCATAGTTTTCGTACGTCCCCGCTTTTATAAAGAGTTATTTAGAAGATAAGAGCTTTCCCAAAATTGTAAAAGAGACCATGGAGTTTTTGAGAGACTTTGTTTTAAGTGGCACTTTGAAGTGGAAAAGGGGCGGTTCGTGGGTAAAAATATTGTTCTAGTTTTATAAACAAGGGAGATTCGCATTTCGTAGATGTTTGAAATGAGTTCTATCCTCCTTTTAAAACAAAGCGGTTGCTGATGGGGGGTTTTATACTTTTTAAATCTGTTTACACCAAAATTTGGTAAATTTGCCCCAGAAAGGAAAGAGCTGGCCGATGGTATAGAAGCAAAGAAATACACAAAATTTTGGGCTAGGAGCCGATAGCCGATACTAAAGGGAGATAGCCGATATCAGAGGAAGATAGCCGATTTCGGAAGCAGACTCCGTCCAGCGGAAGGAAAAAAATAGCCGATTGCATGGTTAATCGGTTATCGGGTCAAGACGACAGGAGGCGCGCAGCGTCGGTATTAATGACGTCATCCAGAGTCCGCGCCGTCAGGATGCGATCACGATCGGAGTCCGTTATGGAAAGGGAAGGTGGGACTCCAAGTTACCTTATATATAGGATAGTTTGTTAGTTTCCTTATCTATTGATGAGTTGTAATTCGATTAGGACTCTAGCTACGCTCAGGGTATAAATATAAGCCCTCAGCCATTGTAAAATATACAACAACATCAATACAACACAACTTTCGGCTCCGGCCAAACAAACTCTAGAGTCAGTCGAGTCCGGCGAGTTACTTCATCCAGGCTGGGTATCATCCGGTGGACGCAGGCTTGCTTGTAAGTATCGTCAACCCCCTGTTAAACTATGTCTTTTTAGCGTCATCCGGTGGACGTGGAAGCATGGCGGACCAGGGTCCTTGCTAAGCTCTGTTTCTTTGGCGTCATCCGGTGGACGCGGGAAGCACAGTGAGTCAAGGATGATTCACGCTGGTTTACCCGATCAATCTGTGTTAACCGTCATCCGGTGGACGAGATGCAGATTAGGATGGTTTTCACGCGCGGATTAGTTATCGATTCGTGTTTGCTTGCTTGATTAATCTATTAGTTAACATCATCCGGTGGACAGGCTATAGATTACGACAGTTTGCACGCATGGATTAGTTATCGGCTCTAGTTAAATTTAGCAGTTTAGCTAGATTCATTAAGTTACCGATGTTGCTTATGTTTATTGTTTATTATTTAAAGCAATCATCAATTTGCCTGTCTTGATTCATATGCGTCGGCTTATGTCTAATAGATCTATATGTTCAACGAATTATGTTTGCCATTCGTTTTATATTGATAAGATAGAATGTTTTGCACCAGCCGGTTGTATTTTGGATCTAGATTAGATACGGGTCGCACTCAAGTAATAAAATAAACATTGTCTAGATTCAAAGGTTAACGGATTTAAGTTGCAACTTCATCATGACTGCCTCGATCCGCTCGATCTCCACTGTTGCAAGATTACGATTTAGATCCATTAGCCGGAGAGTTGAAACATTGTTTGCTTTATAGGCTTGTATGTTGCTCGTATACACTGAATCAGCTAAAGTAGCCGATTTCATCCTATTTTATATTGAGACATCTTATGATCATGTTAGCTTGCTGTGGCTACATCTTTTATAGTATACTTCTGTCTAATGCAAGTATATGTCATTGAATTCATGTCTGAATCGGTTAACTTGAATTATAATGCATGTTTCGCTACAATCGGTTCATAACATGACGGAATCGGCTTTCTAGTCGATCTCCCATTACATCGGCTCTTCGAGCCATACATTTGGAACTACCTGGACATACCGGTTAGTTCCGCCCTGTGATTACTGATTACTATCTTTTTCCTTGTCAATTGCAAGTCAAATTGACTGGCACGCTTGGGTGTTACTGACACTCTCAGACCGGGTCCGAAGCTAGCTGGATCTACGAGAGCTTCACTGCCTCAAGGATCATTTCCGGCTTCGCTGGTGTGTTGGGCTTAGGGAACCATTTTTTGCGCCAACAAAATCAAATTAGTTTAGCAAATGTAGTCTTTCGCAAGCTTGATTTTTCCTTCAAAAAGATTTTTGATAGAGTCCGACTTGGAATTTCAATCGTACCCAGGTACCATTTGGGTGCGGTCACGATCATGCCACGTTACCTGCATACGCCCGGCAGCAAGCCATGTGGATGCATCACACAGGTGGCCCCAAGTTTCGTAGCGGTACCGTAGGTCGGGATCGACTTGTCCCATCGGGTTACTAGGACCGGCTTGATATCCCAAGCAAGAGGGAAGAAGAGGCTTTTTGAAAAGTCCGTTTTGAATGTTTTAAAAGTTTATTCTTTGAAAACTTATTTTTAAATTCTTTTTATTTCACAAACTTGTGGAAGAGGGCTACAACCCAAAATTTCGAAATCAACACAAAATTGTTTGAAATTGGTGGTACCCCTTTTTTTGTCTTTTGAAACTTTGAGATACTGGTGATTTTTGAAAGAAAGGATTTATAAGTTAAACCATTTTATAATCCTTTTTGCAATGGACTTTTGGTCAAAAAGGTTTTGAAATGGTGATACGCGGGGTTGAAACCATTTTGAAGAATCCGTTTTACGATTGCCGAAAAGCTTTCAAAATAGTTGATTTGAAACCTTGTTTGGATATTTGGAGAACGATTTTGTGAAGCTTTAGAATCGGGAAATATTTTGGAAAGCGTTTTGCAATCGATGCGAGTATTGAAAACAAAATCATTTAAATGTCTTATTTTCTGAAATAATTTTTCAAAGCTTGGTTTAGTTTCTGAATCAAAGCATCACTCTGTTTTGTTAATTTTAAACAAAACTAGTTTTGGATTAAAAGTTGGAAATCATTTCTCAGTTTTGAAGTGCACAGCTTTTGCAATCAAATTGGTTTTCGAAATCCTGTTTTCTGGAAGTAGCTCTTTGGGAATCGAGTTCGGGAAACCTTTCTTTTTGTTTTTGCTAACTTCCTTTTTACAAGAGTTTTGAAAACAAACTTTTTCGCAAGCATTTGTTTAACAAATCAACCCCCGTCTATTTTGAAAACAGGGCTTACTTGAAAATAAATTGGGGTTTTGCGTGAAATCAAAAGCTTTTAAACAAAATTTCGAGTTTGTTTTGAAAGCATTCATGTGAAGAGTAAAACTTTTGCCTTTCGAAAGCAATTTTGTACACCTTTTATTAAAGACAACGGGTCTTCAAATCATTTGTAAGTTTTTTTTTTTTGAACACCAGACTGGTAGAGTAAATAACCGAAGTTGCTTTCTTTTGAATGTTCAAACCGGCAATGAGAGGAGGAAGAAGCCTCCACGCCGCCGGACTGCAGGGCCGAGGGGAGCTCGCGGCAGGGAGGGGACGGCGGTGCCGGGCAGGGCGCCGCTGCCTTCTCTCAGTGCGTTTGAAAGAGAGAGAGGGACCGAGAGAATAGAGAGAGGGAGAAACAGTCTCGGGTCAGGAAAAGACTTAGAGAGGGTGCCCAACCGTTCTGACTAAGGTGGCCCAAGAGCCGCCAAACTGGCGAGGCGCGGCACTGCCGGGAATAGACCCGGCACTGCCGGGGCGCGACACTGCCGCTGTATAGCGCTGGCACTGCCGGCCTGCCTTCCAGTAGAAATCCTAAACCTAATCTGGTCTGCACCTAGGTCATGGTTACAGGATAATATTCATGCAATCACTTAGTCAGAGAAAGTAAGAAATAAAGGCAGTGACCAAGATTGCATAACCACACATTCGAAGAGGTTTTGAAAGACATAAAAGAACTTTTCAAATGTTTTTCCAACCAATCCTAGCTCAATCAAATAGTCATGTGCTAGGTTTCAAACCATGTTTCTTGAATCAAGGATATTTAGTTCACTACGCAAAGCGCAAAACCTTGACTCATCAAGAGGCTTAGTGAAGATATCGGCTAGTTGCTTTTCGGTGCTCACATAGCGTATTTCGATATCTCCTTTGGTTTCGTGGTCTCTCAAGAAGTGATGTCGGATGTCAATGTGCTTGGTTCTTGAGTGGCTTACGGGATTGTTTGCAAGCTTTATGGCACTTTCATTGTCACACAATAATGGGATTTTGGTAAAGTGACATCCGAAATCATGAAGGGTTTGCCTCATCCAAAGTAGTTGCGCACAACATGCACCGGCTGCAACATACTCAGCCTCGGCGGTGGAAAGGGCTACACAATTTTGCTTCTTAGAACTCCAAGACACTAGGGACCGTCCAAGGAATTGACACGTCCGCGAAGTGCTTTTTCGATCTACTTTGCAACCGGCGTAATCAGAATCCGAATACCCAAGCAAATCGAACTTAGAGCCCTTAGGATACCACAAGCCAAGGTTTGGAGTGTGTACTAAGTATCTCAAGATTCTTTTAACGGCCATCAAATGGCACTCTTTCGGGTTAGCTTGAAATCTAGCACACATGCACACGCTAAGCATAATATCGGGTCTAGATGCGCACAAATAGAGTAGAGAGCCGATCATGGAGCGATATACCTTGATGTCCACGGCTTTCCCTTCTTCATCAAGATCAAGATGTCCGTTGACTGGCATGGGAGTCTTGATATGCTTTGCATTTGCCATGTCAAACTTCTTGAGCATGTCATGTGTATATTTGGTTTGGCTTATGAAAGTTCCTCCCTTCAATTGCTTGACTTGAAAACCAAGGAAGAACTTGAGTTCACTCATCATGGACATCTGAAATCTCTAAGTCATTGTCCTACTAAATTGCTCACAAAACACATTGTTAGTACTATCAAATATTATGTCATCGACATATATTTGGCACACAAATAAATCTTTACCAACTTTGTGAGTGAAAAGAGTACGATCAACTTTGCCTATTTCAAAGCCTTGTTTGAGCAAGAAATCCTTAAGGCATTCATACCATGCTCTTGGAGCTTGCTTAAGCCCATAGAGCGCCTTATGGAGTTTGTAGACATGGTCGGGGAACTTGGGATCTTCGAAACCCGGTGGTTGCTCCACATATACCAACTCTTGTATTGGGCCATTGAGAAATGCACTCTTCACATCCATTTGATATAGCTTGAAGTTGTGATGGGCAGCATAGGCTAGAAGCACTCGGATTGCTTCTAGTCTTGCTACCGGTGCATATGTTTCTTCAAAGTCCAAGCCCTCTATTTGAGTGAAACCTTGAGCCACCAATCTTGCCTTGTTCCTTGTCACCATGCCATCTTCATCTTGCTTATTTCTGAAAACCCACTTGGTGCCAATGATGTTGGTGTTGGGTCTTTCAACAAGAGTCCACACTTGATTTCTCTCGAAGTTGTTCAACTCTTCTTGCATGGCTAGCACCCAATCCGGATCACCATGTGCATCTTGTACCTTGAGAGGTTCCAAAGAGGAGACAGAAGAGTAAAATTGACAAAAATTTGTCAAATGTGAACGAGTGGTTACGCCCCTTCGAAGACTCCCAAGGATATTGTCAACGGGATGATCCCGTTGAATTGTTTGTCGTAGCCTTGGATGATCAATGGATTCTTGTTCTTCTTCTTCTGGCCAAGCATCTTCATCTACTTCAAGAACAGGTGCCAGATCTTCCCTTGGAGACGGTGTCCTCCCAGCTGTTGCAGGAGTAGATGGCTCTGCTGCCTCGGGGGAGCGGCACTGCCGGGCCTGAGGCCGGCACTACCGGGATACCTTCAGCAGCAGGCCCTGCAGTAGCTTTCTCTTGAGGATGATCTACCTCTGGTGCCTTGTCTTCTTGTGGTCTAATATCACCAATGGCTACTTGCTTGATTGCTTCACATGGTGGATCCTCCTTTCCTACAACACTTTCATCAATTTGCTCTACTTGAGAGCCATTAGATTCATCAAATGTCACATCTACCGCTACTTCAACACGACAGTTGGTCTTGTTGAAGACACGATAGGCATGCTCATTTGATCCATAACTAAGTAAGAAACCCTCATCAACTTTAGGTGCAAACTTAGATGTTTTGGGCCTTTTGTTAAGTATGAAACACTTGCACCCAAACACTCTAAAATAAGACACCTTTGGTTTGTTACCGGTGAGCAGTTCATATGCGGTTTTCTTCAGCTTCTTGTGTAGGTAAAGACGGTTGATGGCATGGCAAGCGGTGTTGACGGCATCACTCCAAAAGAGATCCGGCGTCTTGTACTCATCAAGCATTGTTCTTGCCATGTCAATGAGAGTTCGGTTCTTCCTCTCTACTACACCATTTTGTTGAGGGGTGTATGGAACTGAAAACTCATGCTTGATGCCCTCTTCATCAAGAAACTTGTCAACTTGGGTGTTCCGGAATTCGGTCCCATTATCACTTCTCACTTTCTTGATGGGAAGCTCGAATTCCTTTTGTGCTCTTCTAATGAAGGTCTTCACCTTATCTAGTACCTGACACTTATCAAACAAGAAAAATACCCAAGTGAAACGGGAATAATCATCAACAATAACAACTCCATATTTGTTACCCCCGATGCTCAAGTAGGCCACCTGGTCCAAAGAGATCCATGTGAATCAACTCCAATGGCTTGGTGGTAGTCATGATGCTCTTTGGTGGGTGAGGTGCTCCTACTTGCTTTCCGGCTTGGCACGCACTGCATATCCTATCTTTCTCAAAGTGAACATTCGTTAGTCCAAGAATATGGTTATCTTTTAGAAGTTTGGCCAAGTTCCTCATCCCAACATGAGCTAGCCGGCGATGCCATAACCAGCCCATACTAGATTTTGCCACTAAACAAGTCTCAAGGTTAGCTTTACTTTTGTTGAAGTCAACTAGGTAAAGCTTTCCTTTCAAACGACCCATAAAAGCATTAGAGGAATCCTCCCTTCTAGTGACTTCCACACCCTTATCCGTAAAGAGACAATTGTAGCCCATCTCACATAATTGTGATACGGACAATAAGTTGTAACTCAACGAATCAACATGTAAAACATTAGTAATTGAATGCTCATGAGTTATAGCAACTTTACCAAGACCGATTACTCCCCCTTTCGAGTTGTCTCCAAAGACAATATTCTCACTAGGGTTCTCAATAGGGGAGTATGAGCTGAACATACTCTTCTCTCCGGTCATATGATTTGTACATCTGCTGTCAAGCACCCAACTTGATCCACCGGAGGAGTATGCCTGCAAAACAATTTAGTTCCTTGTTTTAGGTCCCCAAGTAACATTGGGGCCCTGCATGTTAGTCACAAGTATCTCAGGAACCCAAATTGCTCTCCCAACAACCTTGCTGGCCTCTTGACCAACAATCTTGGTGACAACTTTACCACGGTTGTTGCACCTCAACACATAGCAAGATTCCAAACTTGCACGAGTGACACTTGCCTTTGGTCGATGCACAAATTTGTTTTTGGTCACCCATATTGATTCTTGAGGGTTCTGGACAACCTGCTTCTGCTGGGGCACCTTCTGGACATGTGTCTTGGTATGATCAGGTTTCAGATTGGTGGCATTCCCTTTCTTGGGGCGCGGCACTGCCGCTCTGGGCCCGGCACTGCCGGCCTGGAGCGCGGCACTGCCGCGGTCTGTGCAGGCCGAACTGTACCAATCTGCTCCTTCCTCTCAAACCTGACACATTCCACACCATTTTTCATATATCTTCCATTGGTCTTGCCCCCAGTAACATGGCCTAAGCCACTCTTGATGTGAGGATGCCTCCCATCCTTGTATTGCATCTTTGGTTGCTCCTTAACCTTTCCTTTACCTTTTTGTGCCTGAGAGCTCATGTTCTTACCAGCAGCAAGAACATTCAGCCTTGCTACTTCCTTCTTCATGGCTTCTAAGTTTGCAAGGTTAGTAGCGTATGCATTTAAATTAAGTTTGGTGCATTGTTCACATGTTGGACTAGTGGAAGAGCTAGATGCACTCTTGCTTTCGATAAGGAGTGAGTTACTATCAGCAAGAAGCTTATGTTGATCCTCAAGTTTATTGTGCTTTTTCAACAATGCATTATATCTTTGATTTAGATCAACATTAACCTTCTTAGTGATAGTATGGGCTTTTTGCTCTTTGGCCAAGGCCTCATGCAAAGAGTCCACCTCACTACTTTTCAAAGCAAGAGCTTCCTCACTAGCAATGTAGAGGTCTTCTTGCTTAATAAGAGTTTTCTCTCTAGATGCTAGCTCACCTTGTGTGCTCTCTAGTTCTTCCATTAGCTTAGCAATGAACATTTTAGTTTTGTTATCCAAGTTCTTAGTTAGTTGATCAATTTCTTCATCACTAGATTCATCATCACTAGCATAATCACTTGTATCACTACTAGAGATGTCACTAGGAGAAAGGGTTTTGGACTTGAATTTGGATTTTACCTTCTCACCCTTTGCCATGAGACAAATGTGAGGGGAGCAATCATCATCATCATCGGACAAGTTGTTGAATAGCTTTGGTGTTGAGGATGAAGCTTGTATGGCAACGGTTGCAATCTTGCTGTCCTCATCACTTGAGCTGTCCACGGTTGAGTCCCATTCATGTCCAATGTGAGCTTCTCCCACATCTCTCTTGTATCTTCTCTTGCTGCCCTCTTTGTGGTATTTCTTGTCTTGCCTCTTGTCCTTCTTCTCATGGGGACAATCGGCTATGAAATGCTCCGTGCTACTAGAATTATAGCATGTTCTCTTTTTCTTGTTGGGGAATGTTCTCTTCACTAACTTGTAGCCATTGTTTTTGATCCCCTTGCGAAACCTTCTCATGAACAAAGCAAAATCATCAATATATTCTTGTTGCTGCTCACTTTCGCTTTCTTCTTCACTTGATGATGATGTTGTTGGCACTTCTTCCTTCACTATCTTGGCTGTCCTTGACTTGAACGAAGCACCTTACTTGCTGCCATTTTGATTGCTTGATGTAGATGGCTTGCTTGCTACGGGCTGCATGCTTCTCTTTCTTGCCTTGAGTGCTACATCTTTGATCTTCATGTCCTCAAGCTTGGTTTGCAACTCTCCAAGCCTTTGCCTCTCAAGTGCTTCCTCTCTATGCATGCCATGTGTCAAAAGCCTTCCAAGAACATCACTTGGAGTGAATTGCTCAAATCTTTTCTTCTCTTTAATCAAGGTCACAAGGGTGTCATTTCTTGGTGTGAAAGCTTCCAACATAACCCTCACAACCTTGTGATCATTCACTTCGGTGCCACCAAGACTTCTAATCTTGCCAACAATGACCATCAACCTATCAAACATTTCTTGTGGCCCTTCTCCTTCATGGATTGCAAACCGGTTGAGCTTGGCCATCAATATCTCTATCTTGGACTTCCTCACCATGTCAACACCCTCATGTGCCATGTGCAAGGTATCCCAAATCTCCTTGGCCACTTCCATACCCATCACCTTGTTGTACTCATCTCCATCCAAGGCACTAAGCAAAGCACTAGTGGCTTGGGCATTGAGATGAATGTTGCGGAACTCAGCTTGTGTGAGCTTCTTTGGGTCAACCGGTGCCTCCAAGCCATGATGCACAATCTCCCAAATCCCGGGATGAAGACCTACAAGATAAGTTTTCATCAAGTGCTTCCACTTGGCAAAGTTGGTCCCATCGAAATGAGGCAACTTTCCCGCGGGCACATTGATGACTCAGTCTAGTGTCAAGGTTAGACAAAGATGAATAATCAAAGGATACGGCTGCATAGTCGGTGTAGCCGCTGCTCTTCTTGTTCTTGCTGCTCTTGCTAGGTTGATAGGTGCTATCATCATCTCCATCTTCGGTGCTACTTGAGTCATCATCACTTGAAGCTATTTTCTTCTTCTTTTTCTTCTCTTCTTCTTTTCTCTTCTTTTCTTCTCTTCTTAGCCTTCTTTCTTCTCTTCTCTTTAGCTTCTCTTCCTTTCTTCTCAGCTCTTCCTTTTCTTTTCTTCTTTCCTCTCTTCTAGCTTCTTTTGCTTCTCTTTTCAATCTTCTTTCTTCTTTCTTTCTTGCTCTTTCTGCTTCGGAGATCTCAGCTGCAAGGTGGCAGCATGGATTGGCTTGCCGTCGACACGCTGTCACTGCTGCTGCTGCTCTCCGTGGTGTGAAGATCAACATCACTGAGCCGTGCTCGCCTCCGCTTCACCTACTTTGGCCATACCTCACACGGTTAAGCGCAAGACTGAGGTACCAGGCTCAGATACCACTTGTAGGATCACTGGCTGGCCTAGAAGGGGGGTTGAATAGGCCTGCAAAATTTCTTCGCAAACGGAGATTAAACACAGGCGCGGCAGTGCCGGCCTGTAGAGCGGCACTGCCGGGGTTCCCGGCACTGCTGCTCCTAGAGCGGCAGTGCTGGACCTCACAGAGCAGAAACTACACAGTTCAAAATTTAACCAACGAAATTTAGATCTAGTAATTTACTGAGGTTCCCTGGGTTATGTAGAGCCTAGAGCACAACTTCTTCATAGCTAGAACACCACCACAAAGTAGATCGGAGCCAAACCCTAGAAATCAAGGAACTACAACAAGTAGAGAGCAAGTAAACCAAATCAAGTGACACAAGATTTATCCCGTGGTTCAGCTCGCCACAAAGGCTTGCCTACTTCACGTTGTTGAGGCTCCACAAAGGAAACTTAGGGTTCACAACGCCCAATCCTCGTTCTCAAGTCAAGGAAGTTAATCCTTGAAAGAGGGGTGATTTCACTAGCTTGTGAGGGTGGTTACAAACCTCCCGGGGCTGCCACAAGATTGGCAAGCTCTCCGGGCGACGCTCTAGCCGGCTAGGAGCAAGCTCCAACAGTAACAAATGCAAACCACTGGCTTGAACGCGAACCAAGTGCTTGGAGAAGATGAAGATCACAGCGAGAAGCTTGTTCTTGCTCAAGATGAGCTCACACTCTTCAAGATTTGAGTTGGATTCCAAAATGAGAGGAGTGGAGAGCTTTGGGAGTGAGAGAGAGAGAGAGCAAGAGAGAGCCTTCTCTGGTTCTGGAATCGTGCAAATGGCCGAGATGACCGTTGGGGGCGACGGGGAGGTGATTTTGAATCACCCCCGAGTCTAACGGTCAGAATAAGTCGCGGCAGTGCCGGGCCAGAGACCGGCAGTGCCGGGACCCGGCAGTGCCGCGCCTAAGGCCGGCAGTGCCGCGCTGTAAAAACAGATCAGAATGATATGGAATTTTGTGGCTGGTTTTGGCAGTGGAAATTAGGATGTTTGGTGTGAATATTTGCACTTGTTCACACTTTCAAACCTGTCTTTTGCATCCCCCTTAATAGTACGGCTTTTCCTATACTCAAATTCAGAATAAAAATGAATTTAAACCTCCTTTGAGCCGGATGCCGCATCCATAAGTTGTTAGGGGTCCACCTGCATAAGAATACATCCTCCTAATACCCTTGCCTGTCCATCATCTCAATAAACCACATTAGTCTTCTAATCGCGTGGTCATTATCACCAAAACCCACATTAGGGCTTGATTGCACTTACACTTCCTTTTTCATTTTCAGTTTTTCCGGCGGCGGCAATGTATCGGGACTCTAACCCAAGGTACAAAGCCAACCGAGCAGTTTCCAATCCATCGATGACTAATACATTGGGACTCTAACCCAAGTGCAAGTCACCCGCACGGTTGCAAATTCGTATTCATCTTTAGCATATCATCATAGCACAGAAAATAGCATTTTATGCAAAACTAACTTTAAAGAGCAGGACTAAGCATTTTCAAACATTTTTATTTTAAACAGATTTCGGGGTTATATATCAAGGCAGGTCATGCAGCAAGTAGGTGACAATCAACTCCTATCAAACTAATGCAATTATTTAACTCAAGGTGATAAAATTTTTAAAACACAAGGAACGGCTGAATGCACCGAGGCTTGCCTTGGATTGCGTGAAGTGTCGGATCCCGACCAGTACCACAGATGTCAAAATCCAGAACAACCTCGGGAACAATCTCCTCAGTGACTGCCTTCACTTTTACCTCCGATTCCTCGGTCACTATACGCATGCAATGATGAATGTTTCAATGCGATGCAACATGAAATGACAAATGCAAAATCCCAGAATAAATAATACCTAATTCAAGCATAACTGTACTTCATCACCTAGTCATAACCATACTAGGCTAAGGTGCCCTAGGTCATAAGGGTGTTTGACCTAGAACTACAATTAATCCGAAATTCACATCAAACTCTAATCACCAAAGTTTCCTATTTATTTTATTAATCAATTAACCAAGCATATAATTAATACTTATTCAAACTTTTTCCATTTAATGCCAAACTTCACCAACAGTTAGCCCTGGACCTAAAACAGTGCCAAATAAAATTTCATGATTTTTGGAATTACAGAGAATTAATTAAAATTGCCTAAAGTTGCATTTTTTTTATTTAATATGCTGATTTTTAACTACTACAAAAATATTCAAAACCTATATTTAATATTTTTATAAAATACTACACACTACAGAGAACATTCACAAAAATTTTCATGATTTTAGGCACAGTGAATTTATTCCTACAAAAATACCAAATCGCAACACTATTCATTTGCAATTTCAATTGGAAAACTCTTTGGAAAAATCCCGAAAAAGGAAAACACGAAACCGGCCCGGGACGGCCCAAGCTGAGCAGGCCGGCCCAGCCCAGCCGAGCACACACCCGCGCTCCTCTCTTCCTCTCTCTGGGTCGCTGACAGGAAGACCCCACCTGTCAGCCCCCTTCTCCCTCCTCTGCTTCCTTGTCCCGAGCGGACTCGGCCGCGACCATGGCGGGTGCGGCCGTGGCGGCACCGGCGCTCCGGCCAGGCCAAGGGCTAAATGACCCAACGATCACTACAGCGGCACAAGGAGGCTCACCAAGCGCTGCTGCTCACGTTAGTAGAGGTCGAACGGAATCTGGAACGCGTGGCGGCATCGACGGCGGTCCTAGTGGCTACTCCGATGACAAGGTCGACGTTCTGACGCCGATAGAGCTTTGCCACGAAAACCGACGCGAGCATCAAAACCACCGCGTCAAGGTAAACTCAAAACGGCAACTAAGATTCAGAGAAACTCACTGAATCGATTTGGCCACGACAAACCGACCGCGGCGGCGCTTCCGCCGGCTCCGAAGAAGATGACTCCGCGCGAACAACTCTGACGACGAGAGGACCTAAGAACGGCTCTATAGGTGTGCAAGGGAGTGGGGAACCTATGTGAATCACGAATTTAACAAGAGTTGGAGTGAGGGCGACGAATTCGCCGGTGAGCCAGGAGCGATCTCGACGGCGGCCGCGGAGAGGAAGGGAGGGGAAAAAAAGGTGATCGTCGCCTTTTAATGGTCCGGGAGCGGAATGGATAAGAAGAGCGAGGTCCCTGGACCCCCCCTTCATGACCGTGGCAGTGGCAGGTGACAGCGAGCAGGCTGACCGGACGGCGGCCGGCGCCAGCCGTGGCACGCGCGGTACGGCGGCGCTCAGGACAGGGGACCCTCCCTCTAGTCTACTGTAGCGCAGGGATAAGTCAAACCCTATTCTACTCAATTATGCCCTACCCAAGCTGAATCAGAGAATGGTCTCAAAATAAATTTTGTGGAGAATTTTGTGTAGAATACTTATTCTTTTTGAAGTATGTTCAAATTCGGTCAAATTTTCAAACTACAGAAAAGGGGGTAAAAAGGGTTTTGAATTTCAAAACTAAAATTCTAAAATTACTTTTAATTTTTCTCAACAACTTAAAAATTGGTAAACATGAAAGTTGTTCTACTCAGTGAACCCTACAACTCTTATTAAGGAAGTTTTATTAGATTCTCATTATTTTTGAAATTGAAGTTTCAAATTTAAATTTCAACATAGTAATTTGAGTTAAATTTGAATTTCTATAATATAACTTCAAAATATACAATAATTAAAGTTGTTCAATTTTAAAAGGTCTACAACTTTCATTAAGACACTTACATGAGATTCATTATAGTTTTTAAATTAGGGTTTGAGGTCAATTCTAGGGCTTAAATTAATTTCTTATTTAGTTTAATATTTGATTTCTAATTAAGGGTTTATATACATAATCATTGAAATCTAATTACTCTAGCACCCTAAACACAATCATATGCAAATGATCAAATTAAACATGATGACATGGCAGTTTAATTATGCCGTAATACCAGAGGTATTACAGTTGTGGATCAAACGGCTGACGTTAAACTTTGCTGACATGTGGCGAGATCGTGTGCGTCGGATGTCGACCTTTGGTCCGATGGCTACCGTCCGACGGTAGAGTCCGACGCCACAAAAAGTGGTTTAACGGCTGTTTCAGTGGGAGTAACGGCTAGGATTGCATTTGGGAGTATTTATACTCATTCCCTGGTCATTTGGTGACTCTCTTGCACATTTGGATCATTGCCATACACTTTGTGAGCATTCTAGCCTCCCGCTCTCTCACTTGTTTATCCATTGATCATCTTTGTGTGTTAAGTGATTCTCAACTGCATCATTGCTTAGTGATTTGCATTCTAGAGTACTTGAGAGCAAGCCATAGCTGAGTTCTCTTTCTTTTGGGACATTGCCGTGTCTGTACATGGCTCAGAGGTGATTTCGGTGTGAGATTTATTGGTGATTATTCAAGTCCACACTGAAGGCTTCGATTGTGAGGGGTTCTTGCGGTTATTCCCCGGCGGAGTGCCAAAATCGACTCTAGTGGATTGCTCGTGGTGAGAAGCCACTTCTCTTGTGTTGGTGATCGGCTCCAGATGAGGTATTGGCGTGTGATGCCTAGCTGGTGACCCACCAAGGAAGACCAGTGCCACAACGAGGAGTAGCTTGACGACGATCATGTGAACCTCGGTAAAAAATCGAGTGTGCTTCTCTCTACTCCACCATCGAGTGAATTTCTTGGTTGATCACTTGGATTTTATATTGATTGTCTTCACTTGGTGATTAGATCAACCTCTACTCTTTTCGGTGGTATAGCCTACTCGATCTCTCACTCTCTTGCGCTTATTTACTTGTTTAGGTACTCTCACTCTAAGATCAAAGTGAGAGCTCCCTTACGGTTGAGTGCATATACTTGTGATAAGTGGCTTGCATAGAGTAGCCTAGAGCTAGCGCTTAGCAAAGCCGTGTTATTTGCTAACTATATTGTTTAGTGCTTTGTAGAAATTTTTATAGGCTATTCACCCCCCTCTAGTGTTGACAGTAGTTATACCATGTTTTTACCCCCATCAAAACCGTCAACAAGATATTCTTTCTGGAAGGAAACCACTAAACACATAGTGACTTAGGTACAAATAACTTGGTTCCACATGTACTTATCATTATTTGGTTGCAGGCACTCAGAACATGTACTTTTCAGTGTCCGGAAGCTCTATATGAAGGTTGGGCAACCAACCAAGTATGGCCAAATGACAAACCAACTTCACAATCATTAATATCATAGCTTCTGGAGACAATGTGCAAAAGATGGGCACATTGATGGGGTCGGCCGACCCCACCTTGGGCAAGCCAGCACCACCATTGTGCTTAGAATTGCATGAAGAAGCCACCTGCAGAAGATGGACCTTTGATTCCACCAAAAGTGGGTCGGCCGACCCCACCTTTGTGGGCCCCGAAGCTCAGTTGCACTCCACCGAGCTGGGGAAACCTTCTAGAAGACCCTGGCTGGGCCCACCTGCCATAGGGGGTCAGCCGACCCCCTCCTTAGGCCCAGCCAGGTCGGTTGAACCTCCACCGCCTTCCTCATGTTGAACACGTCATGGAAAAGCTCCACCCTTGATCCTAAGGTGGTTATATGACGGTTTGATCCAACGGTGCATGATGGAGGTCACGCAGATTGATGACATGGCAGTGGAGTATAGCCTCTACTCCACCTCCCCCTATAAATACCCCCTATAGGCCTTCACTTTAGAGCATGATTCATAGGAGAAACCACTATGTAGTAGTTTTAGCTCTGCTATAGTGCTGTGTTAGTTGGGAGGGAGTGAGGGAAGTCTTCAGGAGAAAGCCTCGGGCTTGTCGGGAATCTTCTCTAAGGTGTACCTCAGCGGATGCGAATCTTCAAGTAAGTTTTACATCTGAGTTCTTCTAAGTATTTGATATTCTGGTTTTGGTACTATAAGTATATACTTGGTTTACTTGTACATTGCTTTACTTAATGAAGTGCTCTAGTCTCTCATGAAGGTTAGAGTAGTAAGTGTAGTGTAAACGTGGTGTCTAGACTATATCTTACCAGTGTAGGCCGCTTGTCGCACGGATTGTTTGTGAGTGCCAGCAAGTGGTGACAGCCTTGTCTGGTCTTAGTATCCCACCACGTGTGTAAGACAAGTTATTAAAACGGCAGGGCATCAATACAACTGCACAGCCGCCTCGGGTAGGAGTTATATCTCCTACTATTTCACTTGTCACCTCTTGTAAAGGGAGGAGGTGGTAAACCTCTTTATACTTAAAACACCAAGACCAGATATATTTGCTACATAAGAACCTCTCTATCTAGTTATCAGAGATCCTTTGTCTCATCACTTGACGGTCTTGAACTAGTTAGAACACTTCACGTTCCTTGTGGAAAATACGATACCTGGAATACTCCCAGTGAAGGCTACATTGACTACCGTACGCTTGCGGTATATCCGTTTGCCACTTCTGGTGTCAACATCTAGCCTATCGGGACCTTTCAACATTTCACTACCAAGTTAAGCTACGAGCTGGCAATGATACTGAGAATATCGCTATCCATTGGTGGCTTAAACTTGTAATGAAATGTCACTATCATCTTGTGTCTTTGAGTCGACAGTACAAAACCCTCCTTCCTCCCATCCTGATCACACTTATCCAAGGAGATGCATTTCCCCATCTCTCCCTCCATTGTTGTGGCGATAGACATGATCTTCTTGCTTTATGGCTAGTATTCCCCCATCACAAATTATAATTCATTTCAAAAATCTTAGAGAGTCAAAACATCTCAACTTTGACTAAGTTTAAATAATAAGATCATAATACTTACAAAAATCAACCAAGTAAGTATCATTAAATCCTTCATCAAATATATTTTCATAGTACACTTATTTGGTGTCGTAATTTTGGTATTTCTCTCTATAATTTTGGTTAAACTTAAGATACTTTCACCCTTTAATATTTTTAGAATGACTTACAATTTGAGATGGAGTAACAAGCATCCATTCATTTGAATCTACAGATCTCTTAATTCTCATGCTAGTTATTTCACCATTCTAGAGAGCACTTTTCAATTAGATCTTGTGGAAGTGTCACAACCAAAAATTTTCATTTTGGGGATGTGAATAGAGACTCTAAGTAAAATAATAATTTTATGATTTTTAAATTTCCAAGATTTAATTATGATGCTTATAATTTAAATAGTGAAAATGTGATTTTCTTAAACTTTTGAAATTATACTTGATATATTCATTACATTCATGTCGTGGGCATTAAAATTCCTTGCGTGAAAAATGAATTTATAAATCTCTTTTAAACCTCAAATAGGTTTTACTCTGTTTATATAAAAAAGTTCAAATTTTTTGTTTCAAAAAGTTTTCAAAAAACTTTTAAAATGCAATTTAAATATAATTTCTCTTAAATACTTGTTTGAATAAAATTCTTTTGATCTTATGTCAAATCTTTGTTCATCCTTCTCATATTCTCCTATGGTTTGTTGGAAAAAATACAATGGCGCATATAAGGGAAAAAAAAGGATACGAATAAAAAAAATAGTAATTAATGGACTTCGTCACGAACTCTGATATAGAACTCTTAAAAGACCACGTATTTAGATAAAAAATAATAATATAAAATAATATATAAATAAATAACACTCATATCTTATTAACGTTTTTTTTCTCTCGTTTCAACGCTCAATCATATTTGCTAATTTCTTTCTCTTTCTCTTTCCTGTTTTTTCATCGGCTCAAACATATTAGCTAATATATTCTCGGATTCCAAACAGACACCGACCTTCGGTCCAACCTTCATAGGCAGAAACCTATTGCAGGAGTCCATCGGGCCCGTCCTCGTAGTCTAAAGGCCCATAACTGGGGCCACGCAATCAGACCTGCATCGCGATTCGTGCAAACCCCTCTCATCTCACGATCGAAATACGGGAAGGCACCGAGGTCAACAAGGTAATTTAGCACACGCCCTACCTCCATTACATAACTCTCCCCTCCTCGCCACTGGTGAAAACCCTAGCCGCCGCCAGACCATTCGTTTCTCGCGAGACCTCGCTTCGGTAACTCTCCGGCACCCCGCTCGATCTGATCCCAGTTCTTGTGAATTTCGCCTTCGCCGTCAATCCACCCCTCCCTTTACTCTGATTCGCGTTTTGTTTGCAGGGATCCGGAAGAGATGGCCAAGTCGAAGAACCACACGGCGCACAACCAGTCGTACAAGGCGCACAAGAACGGCATCAAGAAGCCCAAGCGCAACCGCCAGACCTCCACCAAGGGGGTAAGATAATTTACTCCTGGCGTTCCTCTTCCGTTTCGATTGATTGTGCTGCTGCGTCCGTGTCGTCATTGATTGATACCAGAATCATGTAGCTGCCGATTTTGATGGCTGTTTCGGATAGGCGAAATCCATCTAGGTCCGTCGGTCTTGAAGTTGGTTCCTGGATACTAATTTGTTTTTGGCATTGTCCGTTCTACTGGCGTGCAAGTAGTGGCTCGTATGCTCGCGGTACTAGCTAATGCTGTTAGTCTTTTCTAGTATGAAAGATATCTAAGCCATTTGCGAAGTCACAACTTGGTGTGGGCTATCCTCATATTTTCTTTACATATTGTAATCAATTATCAAAAGGATTTGCTGCGTAGTGTTTTTTTTTATCCAAACCCACTCAAGTTTACTGACCCTTTGTCTCAAGGGTTGTCATTGCTCTGCCAGAATTTGTTTCTACTTGTAATTTGAAAACATATTTAGTGCCCATTTGCTGCTATGGTGTGTATGAATTCTTGCAACTAGTGTTTTTCTTGTCTTTGTATAAATAATCTTCATAATTTTTTCGTTCATGTTTGTCCAGTTGATCGGTCTAGTAAGTGTTACTTGGAGACAACTCCGAAGTTGTATTTGATTTTCATCTCCAGAGTTATCCTGATGAGGTTGAGGTTGTTGCTATGATGAGACACAATACCTTCTGAGAGCAGATTACTGCTCTGTGAACCTGGGAAATATTCTTCATATTTCCTCCTGAGCGGTTACCTGAGCAACTTCACAACCTCATTACCAATTTCCCATTATGCTTCATTTAAAGGGTGTTTGGTTGAGGAATGAGTCGGCCCTTCATTTACTTATTGCTCACTTTTTTTTTTGTTTGTGGAATGGAATAGATTGATGCATCACCTCATTCCTCACAAGATAATAGTACTAGTATGGGTAATGGACTCATCCCACCAAATTTGAGGAATGGACTTTTGAGTTATCACCTTATCTAGGATGGGTGACTCAAACCAAACACACTTTAGGATGCTATTTGTATTGAGATGAAACACAACTGTTACTTTTGCCAATTTTTCATCTCCACCAGCAGCTTGAGATGCACATTGTTTCTTGCTCTTCAACTGACCTTTTGCTTTGACCATGTTTGCAGATGGATCCCAAGTTTCTGAGGAACCTGAGGTATTCTAGGAAGGGCAACAAGAAGAGTGGTGAGGCTGAAGCTGAGGAGTAGGAAGGAAAGCATGGCTGTGGTTTCTCCGTTTTTAGCTCAGTTCTACCTTTAGGATCTGGAGTTTTGCTAAAGATGGAACTTAAGCGGTATTAATGTATGATGGCAAGTACCTTTTGCTGCCTAAGTGTTATCATGATATTTATGTTTTGAAGTTCATGCTACCTTTTGAATTACGGTCTACTTTCTGTTCTCTGTTCGATTTGTCGATTGCCTCGGGGGTTTTGGGCTATTTGCAATTGGGCCTTATCTGTTTGAGATGTGGCTTAATGTTTTATTTGAGGGTTAAGTATTGTTCAGTGCCGTTGAAGTTAGGTTTCTGCAGTTTGACACCTCTGCGGCTGCTGCTTAGGTGCTCGGAAAAGTTACCTGATGGTTGAGTAGATAAGCTGATGCCTGCTGGTTATGGGCATGAAACACATGGAGACTTTAGATGAGTGAGCTTTATTGAAGCCGGGAACTGTTAAAAGTTGCTTGTATTTGTTACGTATTGCTGGGTTTTAGTGGTAGCAGAGTTGCCTAATCGCTCGTCGAGACAATGTGATGGAAGCTCTTACTCAGCTGAATATGAAATGACGCTTTTCTAAACAATAGTAGCAAATGGAAGAGGATATATACAGTACAGCAATTGGCGAAATAATCTGTTTGAACATCTTATTCCAGCAGAAAACTAGTGCTTGGATCATGTGTTGTTGAACTACAAAAGACTGCCATGCGATGAGATAAGAAATATGTACATATATGATGCCACGTACTCGCCATGGCACAATGGCAAGGCTGCAGCGTAAAATGTAAGGAGCAAAGCATTCTACTCCTTGGGCCTCTTGACGATGAGGACCGGGCATTTGCAGTTCTGCGCGCAGTGGTTGCTGACGCTGCCCAAGAACGCCCTGCAGCAATGTTCAATTGAAACGAAGATAAACGAGTCAGTAAGATTGCTGCTGCAGAGGATAATTGCAGGCCAAGAAACAAAAAAGAAAAAGAAGATCTGAAGCACTTGTCGACATCGACAGACACCTGATGTTACTCAACTCGTGTACTAATCCTTATCCGATGTGGGGTATTAGTTTTGATTTTTTTTTTTTTTTTTTAACAAGGAGAGAAAGCGACTAGTGGCAACAGTGTCAGTACTACCAGCAGAGCAGGAGTAGCTCACCTCTGGATGAAGCCGTAACCATGGCTGCCCATGACGAGCAGGTCGGCGGCCATCTTGTCGGCGGCGTCGCAGATGACGTCCCGCGGGTCCCCGCTCTCCACCATCGTCTCCACCTTGACGTGCGGGTGGTCGGCGCAGACGCGCTTGGCCTTGTCGACGGCCGCCGCCGAGACGGCGTTGGCGTGCCTCTCCACGCTCGCCAGCACGTCGGAGGTCATCATGTACCCTGCAGGCAGAGGCAGGCAGGCTCCATGTGAACCAGTGAAAGAAGTGCTCTGGAGAAACTGACAGCTGCAGTCTGCAGTAGTACTACGAGTTCATACCTGCGCTGTCCATGGCGGCGTAGACCGGGCGCGGGCGGCGGGCGTGGACGAGCAGCAGCGTGTCGCCTCCTGCCGGGGAGACGACGTTGGCGAGGCACCAGTTGAGCGCGTGCAGGCTCTCCTCGCCCTCGTCCACAGCCACCATGATGCGGCGCCCGGCACCGGAGGCGGCGACGGCGGCAGTTTCCATGGAGATAGGTGAAGGATTATTTGCAGGGTGGTGAGAAACTGAGAACAATTAATTGGATGCTATTGACTGAGAATTGAGGAGAGCATGCAGTCTGCTTTAAAAGAGAAGCAGCCCTGCCCGTCCCCGTCTCCGTGGTTTTCTGGCCTGGGCGCCCGCGGCCGCCGCTGGGTTTCTTTCTGCTCAGCCTCACTGCTCTCACCCGGTTTTTTTCTCGATTGCAGACTGCGGACAGCTCTATTATTGCTTCGAGGCTACCCACACGAGCTCACTGATACTGTGGTTAGGGGCAGCTGTTTCGGACCCAGGCACACGGTTTTGCAGTGCAGCAGCAACCCCGTGCTTATGACGCAAGAGCCCATGAAACAGGTGCCTTCTTCTTCTTCTTCTTGGGCCTTGCATGCCATCCAGTCACGTAGCGTGCGCTTGGGCCACATTCCCTTTCCACTCTCGCTCCGTGAACAGATAATGTAAAACTCTGTTCGCTAAAATTTAAGCTGCGCAGAATTCTATGGCTAAATTATCGTGAAAGAAAAAAAAACTGTTTTATGAATGAAAGTAAGCTTAATTTAGCTCAAGCCAACAGTTCATCGCCATAAAACAGGTACCCTTCTTTTGTCCTTTACTATACTCTAGCAATTTCTATCCGTGTGCACACAGAACTTTTTAGATTGACCGCACTTCAACAATTCCTACTCAGTGCCTCTCCTTTGTATACAGCTCTTTTTTGCCTCTACCAAAAGGCAGAGCTTTTTATCCACGTTTACATTAATTTTGAGACAACATTTAAATTCTAGAGTCACATCCTGGGACAAAGTTAGTACTAGTTTTCTAGCCTAATCTAATCGGTTTGCTGAACTTGGGCCCCGAAGTCTATAGCTAAGGTCCAAAGTCCTAAACTATGTACTCTCTCCGTTTCTAAATATCCATCATTGTTGCGTGTCAAAAATTTGACTCAATTTATAAAAAATACGTGTAATATTTATATCTATAAATAAATTATCTAAAATTAGATTCAAAGATCTTTTAAATGATACCAATTGTGTATCATAAATATTAATATCTTTTAACGTATATTTAGTTAAAGTTTTTTTCGAAAAAAGAAACGATATATATTTAAAAACAGATGGAGTAAATCTTAGTCTGAATTAGCTAAATATCATTTAAAAGCTGGTTTTATGGCTTCTGGATGGTTGAAAGTAGGTGTAAAAGAATATCTGTTTGATCAGCTGTTGCTTTAAGAAACTACAATTCATAAGGTGGCTTATCGAAACTTGACCACGCTTAGAATTGTTGCATGGAGATCCAAGCGAGGTGAGTGTACGCTGCGCACGTACTCCTGTGCTTCCGCGGGCTCATGGACATGGAATCTTCTTTCTTTGGAGTAAGTATAATCAACCATTCATTGCGTTTGCGTGTCTCCACCGTCGACAGAGCACTCGCCAATCGCTTGACAAGTTGGCGTGCCTTCAACCCTTTGTGCGCTGTCTTCTACAGTAGTACTAGTGTACAGTGACCATGCTGACAGTGACTACAGGACCCTAGTCCCTATCAAGAATAAGGAAAGTCGTTGTAAAAGGCTTAGAGTTTAGGCCGGTATCAAGGTTTTACCTTTTATCATTGTACAATTTCATAAGTTATTTTAAGTATTTTTAGGTCTCGCTGATGTCACTCCCTTCACCTTCCTCTCCCCGTGCATAATTCCATCCTCATAAAATTAAAATTAACGAAAGCTCTCAGAGGGATTTCATGAAGTTTCTAATGTTTTAGAAATAACACTAATACCTTTCAACGTTATGAAACCTTTTCCTTCTCATGTTTTCTCAATATATAAAAAAGCACAAAATCTACTGACGTGACATGTCGTTTAATATACATAAAACTTTTCATAAATCTTGTATTAAGACTGACCATAAACAACTACTAGTAGAAAAGGTCGTAATCTCTGATTTTGCTTCAACGGTCGCTGGGATACGTGGCACCGCTACGGAGGATAGAGAGTGACGGAACTGCCACGTACGAGTGTCTCTGGAAGACCCGTGCGTCACGTCACTCTTCTAACGAACGTTCTGCTAGTATAATAGCCTGGAGCTGGAGCCCTGGACGGTGGGCCGACGACATGAGGCGCTGCCGCGGCGGTGTGGATTGTCTGACTTACTGAAGGTAAGTCACAGGGCACTTACCTCCTGTCTGATGCCATTCATTTGTCATCCAACGGTTGATAAAGAGCACCTTTCTTACTTCCCAAATCACAACCCAAATGTCTTTCGTGGCCAAGTAAGGCCCAGCTCGGGTTGCTCCTAAGGCTGCTAAAAAAATCTACTCCCTCCGTCTCTAAATAAGTTATTTTTTTATTTTTAGACTTTACGTTTGACCGTTCGTTTTATTCAAAAATTTTATGCAAATAATAAAATAAATAAATCATTTATAAAGTATCTCTAATGATAGACTAAGTTATAATAAAATAAATAATATGTATATAAATTTTTTGAATAAGATAAATGGTCAAACGTGAAATCAAAAAATATAAAAAAAAACTTATTTGGAGACGGAGAGAGTAGGCGCGTGCCTGCGCTACCTCCTCAGCTGGGACCGCGTCTGCGCGGTCTACTGCTGAGTTTTGTGTGTATCCACCCAGTCTACTACTCCCTCCGCCAAAAAGAATGCAATTCTCACTTATCGAGGAGTCAACTGATTTTTATTTTAATCAAAGTTATATAGAAAAGTAAAACATTTAAATTACAAAATAAATATCAAATAGATTAATGACAAAATATATTTTCATAATAAATCATGTTTAAGACATAAATGTTAATATTAATCTCTATAAACTTGGTCAAAGTTTAGCAAGTTTAATTGGCATGAATCCTATAATTGTATTTTTTTCGGGGACGGAGGGAGTACTCACTAATGCCCGCATCCGCCGCGACTCCGCCGTGACTGCTGCCCAGCTCTTCTTGTGTCTGCGTTGCGGCCGCCCAAGCTCGGCCCACATCTCAGCTGCCACCTACCTAGCTTCGCTCGTGCTGACGCCGCCGCATACCCAACTACGCACATGTGCATTAACATATGGCTTTTGGTGAAGATTATTTTGTTTTTAGCCCTAACATTACGGCTAATTTTACATATATGTATGATGTAGTGGTGCTTTTTGGTGGAGTGTATTTTAGTTATTTGGAGCATGTAACCATTGAAAATAGTTAGTAAAATGCTAGTTTAATTCTGCTGTGAAAAATCTTAGAAGCCTCTGTTATTTGTCCGTTGCACATAATTCGTAGCTGGGCTGTATTTGGGCCAAAACCACAGCTGGGATCTTCTATTTGGAGTTGAAAAGTTGCTTCTTATCTCAACCATTGGATGGCAAATGAGTGGCATCGGACAGGAGGTAAGTTAGTTGCGACTTACCTTCAGCAAGTCAGATAATCCGTGCCGCTGCCGCGCGGTGGATTATCTTTGGACGGCGTGGCTGTTGTGCGCCTCGGTCATCAATCATCATCCGACGTGTCGGCATTCATCCGTTCATCCACTCCCGTAATGATAATAATCAAGTCATGCAGCCCCATGGCTCAAGGCTGGTGGGTTCCTTTTGGCCTCGTGCTCCCGCAGTGTTGTTATTCTTATTAAATACAGTGTTATGTCAAATCTATACCTATTAATAAAATGAAAAGATTTTCGGATTGTTTTTTCGTCTAGCCTTTCTAATTTCCTAACTACCCGCTTTTCCGGTAAAACCACGAAAAAAGGAATCATCGGCAAAAGAAATCATCGGCCATCAGCCCATCACGATCGGTCATAGGCCATCACGATCAAGGCCATCAGCCCATCACGATCCAATAATAGGCCCATCGATGCAAATCAAAACCAGCCACACGACGGCCTCTAATTTACCATGTATATAATGTTATATATTTTTAATGGGCCATGTTTAAATCTTAATAAAATGTATACTTAGTTTAGTTTAGTTTTGGGTACCCGGTTGATATTAGTACCACATGGTAAAATGAGAGAGGACAACCAGGTGAGATGCAAATAAAACAAGAGACATTCTGCTAAGAAAACACATATCTTCTTGGCTTTTTTGGCAAAGAGATTTTGATACGCAAGTCAAATATGTATAATAATTATTTTTTTTAAATTGGTTAAGAAACCAATTAACTTAACAAAAATTTATTTTCACACTCTCTAGCTGCAACGCATGGTCACTAATAATTGAGTTGACGAAAATTTTATTTTAATACTCTCCCGTTGTAACTCACGGGCACTTTTGTTAGTAAAGAGATAAAGATTGAAACCATTGTACTTCCCGGTTCCTATGTTTAGCGCAACTCAAGCATCATCACAGAAGCTATTTAAAAAAGAAACAGTTTTTATGAGCAACTCTTTTTTTATAAACCTGAGCTGCTTTGAAAATAGTGTTGGTAAAACATGTTCACCAATAGCATTATTCATGGCTAAAAGAAAAATGAGAGAGAAAATTATGATAAACTACTTTTTACTTCCTCCTAGTTATTCTCTTTGTTAGAGCACACAAAACTGACAAAAAGAGGTACGAGGATGTATTAAAAAAGAGTGTTTGGCAAAAAGCTGCTAAAAATAGTTCATAAAGTGTTAACTATTGATGAAGATGTGCCCAATAGATAATATACTTTCTTCATCCTAAGTCGTTTGGGCCTTTTTAAGGTACATAACTCTTACTACATAACCAAACATACATATATTGTAAAAGCTCTACCTAGAAAAAATAGTTCGACTTAAATTTTAAATAGATAGAGTACATACTATTACAATAAAAAGAGAGACTTAGCTACATGGTCTCGGAAAAAATAGGTCTTTGATGTATGGCCTTTTTTTCAACTTTGTTCAATGGCCCTGAAACGATTTTCATTGTCTCTATGGCCTTGTGGCCGTTGGCACTTAATGGTGTTAAGTCAAGGGTAAAAAGACCATTTTATCCCTAGCGAAAAAAATACAGAGCTTTGTTTATTTTTTGTATATATGGATTAATATTAAGCTTATAAATTCACACATGACCATATATAATCAAGTAGACATATATATTGCAATAAAATGAGCTTATCCAATGAATAAAAACTTCACAAATGCATTGCAATTAAATCAATCCACCATAAATTCATTCTCACATGCAATGAGCGAATGCAACAAGCATTTAAAAGCTATACTTACACTTTGGTCTATGTATCTTACGGTTGTCCAACAATTTATTTACAATCTTAAAACTACTACTTGGATTATTGCTGTTATTAAAAAAAATCAAATGATGGTTTTAGATTTCAGAAGCCCAATCTGACTACTTGTAGGAGCACAAAAAAATTTTGAGACTCGCTCTTGAATCCAATCTTCTTGTTCGGAGCCATCACCATCATGGTCACAAACGACGACGCCCTCTTGAGGCTACACTCGCCCGCCATCCACCTGCTCGGGCTGGATGCGAGAGGGGCTTGCCGCATTGACCTTTCTGCAGTCACTGGAAACGCCAGCAGCACCGAGCTGGCCCTCCACACCGCTGCACTGGCAAGGTGGCCATTATAGGGGTCGCCTGGCTTGGCCGCGCCGGGCCAGCCCTGGTCGTGCTCGCTGCACCAGGCAGGCGGCGACACCTCCCTCACGTGAAGGAAATAGCCCACGATGGGAGGGGTCAAGCTAGGAATGGATCCGACGGATCTGGAGATAGAGAGGCCGGTGGTGGCACCTGCCCACCACCGCCGGCAACGATAGCGCAATCCTTATTACCACGTCTTCGTGGCTTTTTTTCATGATACGAAACGCTCAATTGGCGTCAATCACGGGATAGGTGCGGGGCTATAGGCGGAGACAATGAAGGGCACTTTTGTCTTTTTGCATGTCAAGAAGTGGAAAAACTAACAGAGTAGACTAACAGACTTGACAGGAGGCCATAGAGGCAATGAAAATTCATTTCAAGGCCATAGAGTAAAGTTTTAAAAAAAGCCATATACGCAAGATTTCATTTTTCCAAGGCTATATAGCTAATTCTCTCACAATAAAATAGTTGGGAAAAAATAGTTTGGAGGGAATAATGTACGTGTCTATAGCATGGCTCGCTATGAGCATGATACCGTAATTGCCCTCGTTGCCGTGGAGGTCGCCATCGGACCTCCTCGCGCGGATCTACATGCACCGCGCCGCCATATCCTAGCCGCCATGTCCATGGATTTTACCACCAGTCACCACATCCGTCCGCCCGCCACCGAACCTAGCCTCCAACTATTGGATCCAGTCGCTCGCCGACGTGGAGGTGGTTGAGGTGGTGGCACCCGCCGGATCTGGCCCTCATAGCGCTGCCTCTTGCTGGATCCGAGAGGGAGGGATGGAGAACCTCCTTGCGTCGCCGGAGGGAGTGGGCGGCCTTGGGAGGGAGGGGGAGGCCGCCACCCACCAAATCCGAGGAGGGAGGAGAATGGGCTTGGGAGGGAGCTGTGCTGTCGAAGAGAGAGGGGCGGCTGCCACCCGCTAGATTTGAGGGAGGAGAGAGGGAAAGGGCCACTGCACGTGCCAACGTCGAGCCGCTTGGGATGAAGCTGAACCTGCCGAATCCGGGAGGGAGGGCCTCCCTTCACCGCCATCGATGGATCGGGAGCGAGGGAGAGAGCCTCTCTACGCCACTGGAGGGAGATGAGCGCGGAGGGAGAAGGGAACCAAATGAGGGAGGGAGTGGGGCAGCCTCGGGTGGGAGGGGAGAGGGGCGCCAAATGAGGGAGGGCATAGGGCTGGAACAATATTTAGAAGATGGACCTTATAATGTGTCCGTCTTTATAAATGTAATTAATATGCATGATGCAATACATTGAGAATAACTTTAATCGCCCACGCTAAGGCAAACAGAATCAACAGTGCATGTTGATCCTCATCCGTGTGCCTCGTTGGTTGCTGTAAAACTCTTTGCCTTTTTTTCCTTAAAAAATACATTGAGGACAACTTTAGTCGTCTACACTATATGCTAAGAAACGAGGTAATAGGGAGCGCAACAGAATCTGCGATGCAGCTAACAGCTGGTTCAATTTGATGATCATGCATGGGTGCCTCGCCGGCCAGTCCGCCGGTTGCTGGCTACTACATAGCCAGCCTCTTTGTTTACAATAGTTATCCACAGGTTATGCTATTCTTTATCTAACAGGTTCGGCTGCTAAGACCAACCGCACTATCATCCTCTATTTTTCTCCTCTATACATCCTGGTCATCAAGATTCCCTCCTCTATACCACTTTCTCCCGCACCCATCCATCCTCTATACCTCTACTCTATTTTACTTTTTCTTTTTTTATTTCCCTCCCCCCTCTCTCCACCCTATCCCTTCCTTCCTGTTCCCGGCGCCCTCCCCACCCTCTCTCCCCACGGCGCCCACCCTGTTCTCTCTCCACGGTGGCCGGACGGCCGGCGTGCGCGCGAGCCGCCAGCGGGCGGCGGCGAGCTCGGCGAGCGGCCAGCGTGCGCGCGAGCAGGCGGCGGGCGACGGCCGGCCGGCGTGCGCACGAGCCGCCGGCGAGCGGCGAGCGGCCGGCGTGCGCGCGGTCCTCCTCTTCCTCTCTCCCCACGGCGGCCTCCTCTCTCCTCGGCGAGCGTGCCCCTCCTCCCTCTCCCCACGCCTCCTTCTCTCTCTTCTCTGTCCCACCGGTGGTGGGCCCGCCCAGTACGGAGCTGACGCCCGCTACTCCGATCGGAGTTCCGGATCCGCACGCGTCCAGGAGCTCGTAGCGGACGCCTCTGCAGCTCTCCCGTCCGACGTGGATTCCGCTATGTTCGTTTACCGGAGACGATGGAGGACCCAGTGCAGTTGGTCTAATGTAGGCCTAAACCAATCACTAGTACAGTAGGAGATAATAACCAAGTCATCAAAGGTGGTTGGATGACACTACTAGTCTACTGCTAGTATGTCCAGTTGTGCATGGCCTCCATCTCTCCCTGTCCTGCTGTCCAGTTGGGTTTGTCCCAGGCCGCCGATACTATATACACAATTACATTACACACACATAGATGGTGCTTTGTTGTTGACATGATTCTCCACATCGGTATGACGATGGTGGCACTAAATTAACCTGTGCGTGGCCGACCAGATTAGTTGGTAGCCAGCTCGATCTGCCCTCGGAACATACATAGTCGCCTTAGTCCTAATTAAACTACAAAAAGGACATCCTATCCACGCCTCTGGCCAGTGGGCCCTACTACCACAAGCACAAGGTTTCAAATGGACTATGGACGTACTACTGTTGGCTCCTATTACTATGTTCAACAGTCGGCTACGAACATTAAAATTTTCGATCAGTTTCATATTCTTCACGAGTATAGTAGCTATCTAGTTGCCGGAATATTCAGTTAAGCTACATGGCTAGACACGGCCCTTTAATTAAGTCACTGAAATGCCACACTCTTTGACGCCTTGTGTAGCCAAATTGGGAGAGATCGAAGGGGGTAAGAATAAAACCTTTGCAACGGTAGGATTGTGAGATTGTTGATGATCCAATATAATAGTTTATTTTAAAAGTACTTAAAAAACAATTCGATTGCGCTGGACTTATGTCAAAATCTCAATTTTTTTGTTCGATTTTGCGTCTTTGCTATCAGAATTAGCGGGTTTGATTCTTCAATGTAGTCAATGGATTCTCTGTCTACGGTTCTATATAATTCTGACTCTCCAAATCTACTATACTTAGGTCTCGATGCCTAATTTCTTATCAAGAAAATAAATTGGCTTAAAAAGTCGTCTTAAAAAAATCGGAGTAGCACGCTACCGTTCTTCCCAGGGAACGAAGTCTCTCTGACACAAGAGAAAGTAGCACTTGAGTAGTGCTGCCAATACATACACACACGTACTCCATGGCAGTATGGCCAGAAATTTTATTTATTATTCATACAAACGCACACACACGCGCGTACTATATGACGCAGAAGCAGGCGCATGCATATGCATATGCATCTGCATCGAGCCCCCCAGATCGGTGGTCCGCGCCGGAGGAATGCTAACAGAGTAAGTAACAGAGCTAAATGGAGCCATGCCTGCCGCCAAGGGCCGGGACTAACTATGAGCTGCCGTGGCCGTTCCTGGTGTCGGTGGGCCCCACCTCGCCCCCCACTTTGGCCTTTCCTCCTTTCCCTTGCTCCAAATTATTTAAATAAAGCCATTTCCGTTGCGCTCAGGGAGCCGGAGCCAGAGCCAGAGCCCAGAGCCAGCAGCCAGCTAGGGAGCAAAGGCAAAGCAGCCAACAACCAGAACGACGCGAAGCTTGGGAGTCGATCGAGAAGATGGAGCAGGAGGAAGCGTATGGAGCAGGAGGAAGCGTGCTCCTCTAACCCGCTGCGGCAGTGCAGGATTTGCCATGACGAGGAGGACGAGCGGCGCTCCGCCATGGAGTCGCCCTGCGCCTGCTCCGGCTCCCTCAAGGTATGTGCTTTGTGCATCGACCGATGGGCTCTGTCTGTTCCTCCGCCTTCTACTCCGTTCTGTGCACGTCTAATGGAAGCTGATCGATGATGCGATGGTTACTGAATGAATGATGTGTTTGTTCCTTGCGCCTGCCTGCAGTATGCTCACAGGGGATGCGTGCAGAGATGGTGCGACGAGAAGGGCAGCACCGTCTGCGAGATTTGCCTTCAGGTTCGTCGAACCGATCAGACGATGATCACCTAACAATCCTTTCCGATCTCTTTGCCCTCCTCTCACCGTTTCTCACTGTTTTATCCACGAAATTAAAGCTTCCCCTTTCCCTGAGCTTGTGTTGTGTCGGACCAAAATTTTCATTCGGGGTGAAGTTTAAGCAATCTGCTATATGATCATGAATTTCCCTCCGCCTTTCCTCTGAATGGACGTCATGAGCAATGATGCTTATCTCTGATAAATTCTCCCTTGTCGATCACAGCATGCAACTGCCTTTTCTTGTACCAAAGTATTGTACCTTTCTCAGAGTCCAAGTAATCAAAGCTACTATTACGTAGGATCAGAGATACGAAGGTCCCTGGCTTTGATGTTAATGGTACTGCCCGTGCAGTTGCGCCTTTTGTCTAACAGCCGTGTTTCCTTTTTTACTGACAGAACTTTGAGCCGGGCTACACCGTTCCTCCCAAGAAAACCCAACCTGCTGAGGTCGCGGTGACCATCAGGTGTACATCTCTCTCTCTCTATCTCGTTCTCGTAAATGGGCGATGGCATTGAGACGCGCATTAAGGCCATCGAACAAGGTGAATGTTGTGTTTAATTGTTGGTCAGTTGTAGTTGTTCCATAAAACTGTTGTGTCATCAGAACCTCACCAACCAGTCTGTGCCTGCCAATTTCCCTTGCTGAACATCCATTCCGGCCATATCATTCATTCATTCATTCTTCTTTTTGTTTGGCACATCCTCATCCTCATCTGAACCGCGTGTTCGGTCAAGTATGAGGGGCTGGCTGGCTAAGTTGCTGACCAACCTATCTTTATCTTCCATTGATTGATTAAATGGAATCTGCCAGCGAGACAGGCACTTAGTAGACGACCAACCACCCGCTCTCTTGATAGCTCATCGCGTTCGCGTTCGCATTCCTATACTACCACCAGCCAAATTCCATGATGTGGCTGCCTGTCTGTCCATGGCGCGCATGGCATGTATCACAGGCGTCCAGGCCAGGCCCCTCGTCCTCATCCATCGACACAGCATGTCATCTGCGTGCCCTGCCAGATGAACAGCATTAGAATCACTCAGCCCTGAATCGTGATCTGGACATGTCCAAACCAAGCAAGCAAGAGAACAAGCATTCTGATCAAACAGGGGCGCTGGTCAGGCACATTCCATTCTGGCAGCTGTCGCATAGCATGTTCTTCAGGATTCCTGAGCGCGTTGGCCGGGTGGCTGCCAGGTGGGTCCGGCCCAGCTGTTTCCGTTAGCCAAGCCAACCACCGGGGTCCCAATCATTCTTTCGCCGTGCCTTTGCACTGTTGCTAGCACATCAGCTGTAGTAGACCTGTAGTACAATGCAAACCGTGGCCTGCACTCCACACCGCTGTCTGTCCTGCACCGTTGGCGCAAGAGTCAAACCGTCCGCTCATCGGTAGTTGCAGCACGGCCAATCATGCGTTTGAAATTCTATTTGTTATGTGTGACGAAGACAAAAGCATGGCATCTGGTTCACAAAAAGAAGAAATTTTTGTGGAATCTGTCGAGCTCGGCTGTTCAGCAGCCACCGATACAGATTACTAGTACCGCCACTTAACTACCAGCCGTTGGCATCGCCAACCACCACGCGCGTTGCTGATCGATCTGTGCTCTGCGTGGTGTGCAGAGACAGCGTGGAGGTGCCCAGGCTGCACTACGAGCCCGAAGAGGAGGAGGCGTTGATCGGAGCCGGCGATCCGGAGTACGCCGAGTGCGCCCGCGCCGCCGGCAGGAGCGCGTCCTGGTGCCGCTCAGTGGCCGTCACGGTACGCAGTCACATTTCCAGTTTCAGAACCCCCTGCTGGCTGCTGCTGCACTGCATTTGTGTCTGAACTTGGCACTGTTCTGTCCCTGCAGTTCACGATCGTCCTGCTGCTGAGGCACCTGGTGACCTGTGGTGACGGTCGGAGCGGCCAACCAGTTCGCCTTCAAGCCTTCTCACAGTGAGTAGTAGTACTACTCCACCTGAATGAATGCACGTTTCGCACGGAAATCTGGTCTGAAAAAAGGGAGTTTCTGCGTGCGATCGACTGTAATGTAGTTAACATTTTGTTTCTCCCCCCTGCTTGGAATGGAAGGTATACTTGCTGCGGGCGAGCGGGATCTTGCTTCCGTTCTACGTTGTCATGAGGCTCATCTCTGTGATCCAGCAGGGACAGAGGCAGTACCGCCTGCAGCTACTCCAGGTTAGTTACTCCATCGATTGCCACTTCTGAATCTGAAGAATAAATATCGTTGGGAGCTGTTCTGCTGGAGGGAAGCACGACCTGTAACTCTCTGTATGTGTTGGGTGCTGCAGGAGCAGAGAAGACACGCGTTGAGGTTGGCTCGGCTGCACGGTCAGGAGCAGCACCAGCAACAGCATGTCATCCTGGTTCGCTGAGGAACAAGGCAGTTCATCTGGTGTTCATATATTCATTCATCCATCCATCGTGTACAAGGTTGCAAAATGTACCGCTCCATTGTTCAGGCCTTCAGGGTGAATAATGACTGAAACGGGAGGGAAGCACGCATGTACTAGCTCATCGTGACATTTCTACAACCTGAAATTTTTCTTCCTAAAAAAGATCAACATGTATAAATTTGTATAAAAAGAAAAAAAAAGAGAGAAAGAAAGTTGGTGCTTCGATTACCGATTGCCTCCTACTGTGGTTGTTTGAACTACTTTCAATTTATTTTCAGTCATATAACAATACTTTTCTAAACAATTTTTTTTTGTGAGAGCAGGCATATAGCCCGTATTCATTAAGAAGAAGAGAGTGGTCGATAGACCTACGTAAGGCTGGTACAAGAGGGTTCGTGAGTGATCCATGATTATCAACGAAGTCCTCAACAAAAAAACTGAAAAGCAAGAACAAGGGGGTGGGGGACCCTCCACCAACCAAACCCAAACAACTAAGCCTAATACAAAAGATATCTCAACACCTAGGTAGCCAGTGGTGATAGGAGTCTTAGATGAAACCGCGACAAAGCATCCGCAAGAACTCTAGACGGCAAAGTATCCGTCCAAGCAACCTCAGCAGCAAAGCATCTGCCGGAAAAGACGACGACCTCGGTGGCAAAGCATCCACCGACAAACCCCTCGACGGCAAAGCATCCGCCGGAAAAGACAGCGACCTCGGCAGCAAAGCATTTGCCGGAAAAGACGACGACCTCGGTGGCAAAGCATCAACTGGGAAACCCCTCGGCGGCAAAGCATCCGTCGGAAATACAGCGACCTCGGTGGCAAAGTATCCGCCAGAAACGTGACTTCGGCGGCAATAAACACCGGCGGCAAAGCATCCGCCCCAAAAGACGACTACGGCTACCACTAACACCAACTAGACCCACTAAGGTGATGAGAAGCATGAAGTGCGAAAAGGCTCAGCGCAGCGTCCACAGAGTGAGGAGCGGCGGAGAGGAGACCGGCACGAAGGAGACAGGCAATGAGCATCAATGAAGCCTTCAGGAAGGAACCGACATCCGTGGACGCCAGCTTCGCTGTGGATAGCATCCAGGGATTTTCATCCCCAAGCCTGCTCCAACGGGCTCCGACGACGAACTGAGGACGACGCCTCCAAGAAGGTGATGACGCAGGGCGCCACCGTCGTCAGTTGGCTAGAGAACCCTGATGGGATTTTCACCCCTGTCCGTCGTCGGAACTCGGAAGGGTGGACTGGCGTCGGTCGGCCAGGACAACAGTCGCAGCAGACGCAGGCCCGGCCAGCCGCCCGTGACTGCCAATCCCTAGATCCGGCGCATGGGAGGCGTGACCCACCCATGGCCAGCCGCCGGCGGCCGGTTGGCCACTGACCGGCGCCGCCCGGCCCGGCCAACCGAAGCCCCGACGCACAGCTCGAAGCCCCGACGCGCAGCCACTCCGAGACGGCCACCAGGCAGCCGCCACCGCTGCATCCCGGCCGCTGGAGCTCTCTGCCCAGCCAAATTCAAGCTCCAAGCTGCACCCAACCAGGACACAGATCCAAGCCCGAGACGGCCAGATCCACGAGCCGGGATGGCGGATCGACGCGACGAAGCCAGAACCGAGGACCTGCAGATGCGAGGGAGAGGTGGGGACGGAGAGGAAGAGGGAGGGGGTGGGAGGTCGCAGCCGGCCACCTTGCTGGGCGCCGCTGCGGGCCGCCGCCGCCGGTCACCGGAGCACGGCGGCGGCGGCCGGAGAGAGGCTGCGTAGGGGAGCTCGGGGGCCGGCGAAGGAGTCGGGCCCCCAGTCGCATGGGAACAGACGACGCGAGGGCCTAGGGTACTATTTTTCCAAAACACGCCAAGACCCTCTCACAACAAATTAGCTGTAGAAATTAAAAAAAAAAAGCCCAGGAAGAAGTTGCGCTTGCTTGAGGTGCCACACTGTCTAGAGATGGGCTCCATCATATTCTGAACTCTGAATTGAAAAGGGCATAAAGTGCAGTGGGTGGATCTGTACAGGATCACTGTCGTGCTCCTATTTATACCCTTCTGCGGTGGTACTACGACATCAGTACACACATTCACGAATAAAAATAAAGGGGGAGACAATTACTTCAGGTCATCCCAAATTGTGGGTTTTTTCCTTCCCATATGCCTAATTTGATGGGTATTGTATCTTAACTTTAATTATTGGTAATGTCTGAATATTTAGTTATGTAGTATTGCTCATCATAAATTGAAATTTATTAGGGCTCACGGGGTGCACGAACAATACTTTGGCGACTAATATCTGTAGGAAAATATACTACTTCAAATAGAATGACTAAGTATGCATGCTGCGTATATGTGAATATTTTTTAGGGGATCTAGTAATACTAATATTATATCAATATTATGTCAACTGTTAACGCTGAATATTGTTTGACGAAGAATAGCGCTGAAAGACTTAACGCGGCATCATCAGCGTAGCATTAGAACGTGAAAAACAATAGACTGTTGTGTTCACCGATGAGCATCCAAGGCGCAAAACTGTTGCGAACACAATTTTGGACCGATGAAAATAGTATGGATATTTATCTGTTCGACCGAATCCGTTTAGAGTTGTTTAGATCTGTCCGTATCTGAGTTCGAATATTCAATATTTGATACTGTATCCGTATCTAAATACTTAAATCGTATATTTATAATGTCAATATCTAATTATATCCTATCCGATATAGTTGACTCTATCCGTATTCGAATCCTAATCCAACAAGAATATTAAAACATATATAATATCATATCCATGTGTATCCTATCCGTTTTGATCTCTACTTAGAGATGTTGTAAACTATGAGCACGTGGCGGTGGCAGACCGAAAAGGGGTAACCCCGGAGTAAACACGTGATCTGGTGCATGCAAATCAAATGAAATCCCTGCCACTGCCACGTGCCACCACTCAAGGAATCGTGCAAGGAGCAGCGTGCGTGACTATAGTACAAGAGTAGTAATGCCCATGAATTTCAACTGTATAGCAGAGTTGCATGAGTAAAGAGAGGCCGGCCCCTGGAACGGAGAAAGTGCCATGAATTTCCAGCAGTTCCAGTTCCACGTTCTTCCGCTTTTTATCTACCGCTGAAATTGAAAAGGCAAAGTAGTAAAGGACCAACACCCGAACAAAGTGATGCCATGCAAAACAGGACCACCACTATCGAGTATGGGGCGAGGATATATGGACCTATAGATATCAGACCACGCAAGAAGGCACGCAGGATCCCGGTCATCTGCGATTCATTGATTCTTCCGAGCGACACGGCAGGAGGAGTAGAGAAAACATTGGTTCAATGATGTGGAAAATTTCATCGATTTATTGTTGAAAACCTGCGATGGAGGCTTATCAACACCTCCAATCTTTGCCGATGACCAGTCGGCAGCGAGTATAGATCTGACCATCCCACGCGGGGTCTTGACAGAGAAGCTCTGCACTGGTGGTTTCCAACGCTAATTTTACTGTACGTTTTTCGAAACCGTCAGTGCTGGAAACCAGTAGAAATAGGCCATGTGTACAGATGGTTGTGTGTGAACCGTTACTACAAATTCATTTGTACTTCCGAAAATCATGTTTTAAAAATAGCAAAACAAAAAAAGTTAAATATGGGAAGAGACCCACAAGCGAGTCACCACTGCACTATACCATCACATGCGTTTAAAATAGTTTTCGGTTCCCCACATATTATAACAAATAATAGAAAATTGACTATTTGAGGCCCTTAAACGAAGTCAAATGAAAAAATTGTCAACTATAAAGTTGCATAACTTTTTGAGATCTACAACATTAATGTATAGTGGTTCTCCATCCGAGGTTTTTTCTAAAAAAATTCAAAATTCAAATTTCGAACTTTGACCGTAATTTATATCAATAATATGATTTTAAATAAAAAAGTTGTCAACTATAAAGTTTCATAACATTTCGAGATCTACAACTTTTATGTAGACAGGTTTTTCCTTTGAAGTCATTTGAAAAACTCAAATAATTAAAATTTAGATTATTTCTAGTGGCTGGTCACTTAACGAACCGCTACTAGAAATTGATTTCTAGTGGCGGTTCCTTAAGTGACCCGCTTGTAAAAATGGCTCATTTTTATAGGCGGTTCCCTTAAGGAAGGAACCTGAAACACCCGAAAATTTGTAATTTATTAAATAATGATGAAATGAATTTATTTATGTAATGGTTTGACATGTAATTTAGGGAATAATAATTTTTGGGGAAATTAAAATTTATCATAGGCAAGAGAAACTTGTATTTATGCATTCATGCTGACAGCATCTATTTATTGCTTGCATTATATTGTTGGTCTGCAAAGTATTCAAATATATCTTTGAAAGCTTATTTGAAAAATTGTTAAAAAAAAAGAGTAGAAAAATCTCCTCTGCTCTCAGCCGAGAAGGCCAATGAGCCAATCCCTGCCTGCAACGGCTCTCCCGTTGCTGCTTGAGCTGAAGCCCAGCAAGGCTAGCGTCCTGCGCACCGTTTTCCTTTCCTTCTCAAAGTCTGACCAGCCGGGCCCACTGCTCAGGGACATCTCCAACTTGCAGCCCGTATCCGAGCAGAACACGAACACCGTCTCCATGTCGTATGCTTCCCGGGCTCCCTTCGCGTGGACAGCACGCCACCCCCAGCGCCCCCCATATAAGTGCCCGAGCTTGCACCGCCTTCCGCTACGCAACCAAAGCAAGCGCCGCCCCCAATCTTGCTCTAGCAGCCGCCGCAATCACAGCCGTCGCGGTAGAGCCGCCATTGCCTGCGCTGCTCCTTCCCCGAACAGCCACTGCCCAAACCAAGGCCCTAAACGAGTTCGCGGTTGCGTTCTTGAGCTCCCAGATTTAATCCCGAGCCAAACCATCGACCGTAGTCTCAAAACGCCGACTCCGGCGATATTCCGGCGTGAGCGCCGCCGCCAGCCGCCGTTCTCCGGCGAACAGCGCCTCCCTGCCCCTCATCGAACTAATCTGAGCCGTACAGTTTCAATCCGACGGCTCACATCAAGGCATACCCCTTCGGTGGGCGATTTTCCAAAAGAGACCCTCAGCTTTTTAAAGTCTAAACCCACGGTCCTCGGCGCCCGCAGCCGAATACGCCTTCGTTTTAGAAAACGTATTCCATTAAATAGATTCAAAAATACATTTTCCAAATATTCACAATTTTGCCACTGATTTTGTTTTAGCTATAAAATCTTCGTTTTAAATCCGATTTGATCCATTCAAATTCCGTTAGATTTGTAATTTCGTAATCTACGTAACCATACCACTTTTACACATGTTTTCAACTTTTAAAATTCGAGATTAGATTTAATCTATTATTTTATTAAGGTAAATCTTGATTAATTCGTAACTTCTTCGTTTGAACTCCGATTTTCGTGAACTTTATATCGTTGGAATCGTAGCGACGCGTAGATTATTTTTATAAACTTTTTAATCTGTTTTTCTACTATTGGTGTATTATTTCTAACCTAAATCTTGTTTGCTTCGTGTATGATTGCCTCGATGGTTGTGTGGTGATTTTATGATCGAGTTCAGACGGTGAGCAATACGTTGGTGATCAAGAGTACGTTGAGGATCCAAGTTCTCAAGAGCACTTTGATCAAGGCAAGTATAGCACCTTTGCTGTTATGCACCTTGGCTGTGTAGTGTGGGCCTTTCAAACCTCGACACATGTGAAAGCCCATGTTTGGTTTTGGGTAATTGATGAAACCTAGTTTACTAGTAGTGTGCTCTAAGTGTTTCATGAGAACAATTAGCAAACAAGATGGAGCAAAGGACCGGGTTGGTGGAGGCCACAAGTGAAGGGCAATGACGGCGTTCATGAAAATGGTGTAAGCCCATCAACAAAGGAGAAAACCCTAAATGACGGCATCCATGCAAATGGTATAAGTCCATCATTCAAGGTGTCCACAAGGTCCATCAAAAGATGAGAAGGAAGTTGATAAGAAACCGGGAGCTCAAGGCAAAGGTATAACCAATAGGAGCTCTTTTGGTTTTGGTGATCAAGACTCTATAGAGGGAGTGATCACATTTAGGATAGATAGCTGTACTATCAAGAGGGGAAAAATCGTTGATGAAATACGGTTATCAAGTGCCACTAGGTGTTCATGATCATTGCATTGCATATAGATGCTAGTGACACTAACAAACCCTTGGAAAACTTTTTTGAAAAGCTAACACACGTGCACAAAGTGTAGAACACTTGGTGTTAGCACTTGGGAACAAAGGGTGAAAGGTTTGAGTGAAAATCCTGAGAAAATAGGGCGTCGGACCCTAACTTCGCCCGAGCGTCGGACCATTGCCTTCAGTCTGACGGCTAACTCTTCAACGGGCGTCGGACCCTCAGTTTCTGAGCGTCCGACGGTGCTGAACAAGCGTGAGCTGACACGTGGAGAACTCAGAGGGCGTCGGACCATTCTGTTTAGTCCGACGGTGTGCGTCGGACTATCAACCGACGGTTTTCAGTGCTCGGGGAGCTCTCTCGAAACGTCGGACCGTGGCTTCGTTTAGTCCGACGCGCAGTGAAACTTCAGCCTGACGGTGGTCTGCTGAGGGCGTCGGACCGTAGGTTTTGGTCCGACGATGCTCTGTCCGACGGTGAGTTTTGGCGCGAGAAAATAGCCGTTGTGTTTCAACGGTCGATTTCAAACGGCAGAGGACACGTGGCGTCCATCCGAGGCATCGGACCGGCGTTGTTAGTTTGACGGTCAGGCCGTCGGACAGTCCGACAGTGTGCAGTTTTATCCAAACGGCTAGTTCTTTGTGTGTGGCTTATAAATAGTCACTTGGCCGGTTTGGGAAGCATCTCTTGGCACTCCTGAACATCATAACATACTTGTGAGCCTTCCCACTCCATTCTCACTCATCCTACTTGATTGTGTTCATCATTTGGTGAGATTGGAGAGCATCAAGTGCATTGCATTGCTTGAAATCATCTAGAGGCACTTGGTGAGTGGATTTCGCAGCGGTTTCTCTTGTTACTCTTGGAGTTTACCGACTCCTAGACGGCTTGGAGCTACGAGGATCGTTGAGGGGAGTTGGTGATTGTCTCCGCCTCCGATCGGTGAAGTTGTGAGGGGTTCTTGAGCCTATCCCCGCGGGAGATCGCAAAAGGCTACTCTAGTAGATTGCTTGTAGCTTGTGGATCCCCATCTTGTGTTGGTTGTGCGACACCGTTGAGAAGGGTTTGGCGTGTGATGCCAATTACGCGTAAACCTCCAAGTGGGTGTATCGCTACAACGAGGACTAGCTTGCCGGCAAGCAAGTGAACCTCGGTAAAAAATCTTGTGTCACCTCTCTACCGAGAATTTCTTGATTATTGTGATTGTTCTTATTAGTACTCATCTCATCACTACACCGGCGGTATAAGATTCACTCTCTCAACTCTTTACATTCTCGCACTTACTCTTGTGTAGTTTGTTAGCTTAGTGGCTCACCTAGGAGTAGAGTAGAAGTAGCAACTTAGCCTATTGTGTGTGAAATAGAGACTATAGTTTAGCACGGTTAGGTGGCTTGCATCTTTTAGTAGGCTAGCGTAAGAATTCGCTTCGCCGCTTATTTGTCTAATCACTTTGTCTTAAGTATTATTTGTAGAATTTTTATAGGCTATTCACCCCCCTCTAACCATTTAGGACCTTTCAACATGGGAATCACGACTCATGGTGAAAGTGTGCAACCTCTGCAGAGTGTAAAACTGATATATCAGCCGCACTCACGGTCACGAGCGGCCTTGGACGTCTTACAGGAATTTAACTAATTGAATATTGATTTATTTGAAGTTTCTATTGATGTTTATTCCATATTAATTATCATGTTTATATGATCATGTAAATCTTGTTCCTTGGTATATTCTATTGCTGCTACTCAAATTACTAAAAACATGATCAACTAAAAGCAACCGCTGTCAAACCTGTGTCTTGCCTTATTTGAGGCTCATAAACCCGTGCTATTCTTGTTGAGTACGACATGTATTTACGTTTGCTTTATTTTTCATATTTGGATAAAAATCCCGGATGGGTAATAGATGACTATGATGATTCTTCTGAAGATTACTAGGATTGTGGTTCACCAGTCAATTACTTCCCTGTGATTTGGAACTTCCGCGAGAGATTATATTTATTATTCCGCTGCTATTTATGTAAAGACTCTGTGATATTATTCGTTATATATTGAACCTTGTGATGGTACTATGTAATTTGTCGCTTATGTGTGTGATTGATCCCTGGGCGCACATAAGTTGGTTCATTCAATTTTATCCTTAAAATTGGGTTTGACAAATTGGTATCAAAGCATAGGTTGACTGTAGGACGCAAACCTAGAAATTCTAGAGATGTTTTTTCACCTTATTCATGCTTTCTATTTTAACCTTACTAATTGCTAAATTTTATGCTACCCTTATCTTTATTCCATTAAGAAAGTTTGTTGATTCTAATTTAAATCTAGCTCTATTATGCTTTCTTATCTTATTCTATTATGAAAATTTTAATTCCATTCTCATTCAACCTCTTTCTTGGTCAATGATCAAGAACATGGCACATGATCGTCTAACTACCCACAAGCATGTTGGAGAAGCCAAGTCACAAGCATGGCTATCAATATGAGGATGAAAGGAAAGATGCCCAAGCTTGACAAGAATAACCAAGATAGGATTCCAGTTAGATAATAGAACAATTTAGATGTGAGTCAAGTTGAGTCGAGTCTTGTGTGCGTGTGAATTTTATGTGCTAGTTGCTTTGTGCTTATGAATTATGTGTGATTTGGTTCTTTGTAATGAGTGCTTAGGATTATACACATGTCTCTAATTCTCTTAATTAAAAGATTTAAGGGGTAAACATTTTTTAAATAAATAATTGGGTTGAATAAATTTGGTTTTCTCAAAATCTGTTTTTCAGACCTATCTGCCTTCTTAATTTTGCTTAATTAATTTCGTAATTCCAAAAATCATGAAAAATTTATGGAGAATAGTAGACTTCTATCCCTTTCCACTGCCTTAAGAAGCACATTAATACCTATTATGGTTTGGGAGATACAGTTGTTGCAAGTTGAAGTGTCTGCGCAGTTTGGCAGCCTGGACCGTTTCTATTAATGTCTGTTTTTGGTTAATGTAACATCAGAATCTGGAAAAGTTGTCAACATGAAGATTGTAGAAAATTTCTCAGGCTTTCCAGCGATATATAGAGCTCCTCTGTTTGGTTTCTGATACTCCGGATATGATCGTTTTTCTATGCTGCTGTTATCAAATCTCGCCCAGAAAATTCAGATTCATTATTTACAAGTGGTTGCATAATAGAAAAATTCTAAAACTCATTTATACATTGAAAAACAGATGGCCGGTAATCGGAGGAATGCTAGGACTGGTGAGGCACCAGAGCCTAATGCTAATCCACCGCCACAACCTAGCATTCAAGATCTCATCGCTTCGCAGACGCAGTTGATGGAGACAATGATGCAGTTCATTCAAAATCAACCAGCTGTAGGACCACAACCTGCTCAACCTCAAGCTAGAGATAAGCGAGGAGAATTTCTGAAAGGTCGTCCACCTGTGTTCAACCACGCCGCCGACCCATTGGATGCTGATGATTGGCTTCGCGCCGTAGAGAGACAACTCACCATTGTGCAATGCAATGATGAAGAGAAGGTGTTGTATGCATCTGGGCAGTTGCAAGGAGCTGTTCAAGGCTGGTGGGATGCATTCCAATATGGTCGCCCCAATAATACGCCTGCTATCACATGGCAAGAGTTTTGTGAGAACTTCAGGTCATACCATATTACTGAAGGTCTGATAGAGCTAAAGCAGGTAGAATTTAGAGCTTTGAAGCAAGAACAGATGTCTGTGCCAGAGTACCGTGACCAGTTTATTCAATTATCGCGGTATGCTCTCGATGATGTTGCTAATGACAAGGACAAGCAGCGTCTCTTCCTCAAGGGACTTCACGATAGATTGTAGCTCCAACTCATGACAACCACCTACCCCAATTTTCAAGAGCTGGTGAATCGCGTTATAGTGATCGACAACAAGCACAAGGAGATGGCAGATAACAAGAGGAAGAAACCTTTGCAAGAAATAACCGTTCACGCCCGAACCCTCCGCAGCGGAATTTCCAGCAGAGACGCCAAGGGCCATCAAATCAATGGAACCGCAATCAGAACCAGCCTCGTTCTCAGTCTCCACCGCAACAGCAGAAGACTCCTACCCAGACTCCTCAGCAAGCTACCCCTAGCAAGACCCCCATGAGGACCAATACATTTGGCACCCCAATCAAGTGTTTTGCCTGTGGAGAATCGGGACATCTCTCTTACCACTGTCCCAAGAAGTAGAACCAGTAGACTCCGCAGAGTAGCAACCAGAAGGGAAGACATCAACAATCTTCTAATTAAGGAAGTGTGAACCATGTGTCTGCGGAGACAGCTCAGGAAACGCCAGAGGTTATGATGGGTACGTTCAATGTCAACTCCATTCCCGCTACCGTTCTTTTTTATTTCGGTGCTTCGTATTCATTCATATCACAAAGTTTTGTTAGGATACATTGTGTACCACTATTAGCCCTACAAAACCCATTATTGGTAAATTCACCTGGTGGGGCTATGCAAGCTCAATATTATTATCCTTCGGTTAGCATTGCTCTAATGGGGGTAGTCTTTAAAGTGAACCCTACGGTAATAAGAACAACCGGAATAGATGTTATATTGGGTCTGGATTGGATGAAGCAGCACAAGGCAGTTATTCAGTGTGAGGAAAAGGTCGTTGTGTTAACTACATCCAAGGGAGATAAAATCAGTGTTGATGTAGTAATGCAACCACCAGCACCAGCGACAGTTAATCGGATTCAAGGAGAATATCCAATTAAAATATTAGAAACCACAGAGCGATTCAGAAGGAGTGAAATTATAAAGTTGTGAAAGGTACAGTGGAACCGGTCTTCAGAAAATGAGGGAACATGGGAAAAAGAGAAAGAATTAAGAAAGTTATATCTCTAACTTTTTGAGTAAGCACTAACTAATCTCGAGGACGAGATTAATTTTAAGGGGGTAGAATTGTAACACCCGAAAATTTGCAATTTATTAAATAATGTTGAAATGAATTTATTTATGTAATGGTTTGACATGTAATTTAGGGAATAATAATTTTTGGTGAAATTAAAATTTATCATAGGCAAGAGAAACTTGTATTTATGCATTCATGCTGACAGCATCTATTTATTGCTTGCATTATATTGTTGGTCTGCAAAGTATTCAAATATATCTTTGAAAGCTTATTTGAAAAATTGTTAAAAAAAAGAGGAGAAAAATCTCCTCTGCTCTCAGCCGAGAAGGCCAATGAGCCAATCCCTGCCTGCAACTGCTCTCCCGTTGCTGCTTGAGCTGAAGCCCAGCAAGGCTAGCGTCCTGCGCACCGTTTTGCTCTCCTTCTCAGAGTCTGACCAGCCGGGCCCACTGCTCAGGGGCATCTCCAACTTGCAGCCCGTGTCCGAGCAGAACACGAACACCGTCTCCATGTCGTATGCTTCCCCAGCTCCCTTCGCGTGGACAGCACGCCACCCCCAGCGCCCCCCATATAAGTGCCCGAGCTTGCACCGCCTTCCGCTACGCAACCAAAGCAAGCGCCGCCCCCAATCTTGCTCTAGCAGCCGCCGCGTAGAGCTTCGCCGGCCGCCATCGACATCGCTGCTGGAGCTGTCCTTCGTCACAATCGAAGCTTCCACGAGGACCCCATCGTGTTATTGAGGCTCCCGGACCTCTTTTTCCCCGATCTCGACCGTGAATCGGCCTTCATCACTGGAAACAGAGCACTGCCGTCCGCCGTCGCCGTCGAGGCCACCAAGCCGAGGCCTCGCCGTCCAATTCAACCATCCCCGGAGCTTCGAAGCGAGGTAAAGAAGCTTATCCCGTCACACTTTATTCGTTTTGCGCCCTCCCGAGCTGCCAGTGACCTCGCCGTCGCGGTAGAGCCGCCATTGCCTGCGCTGCTCCTTCCCCGAACAGCCACTGCCCAAACCAAGGCCCTAAACGAGTTCACGGTTGCGTTCTTGAGCTCCCAGATTTAATCCCGAGCCAAACCATCGACCGTAGTCTCAAAATGCCGACTCCGGCGATATTCCGGCGTGAGCGCCGCCGCCAGCTGCCGTTCTCCGGCGAACAGAGCCTCCCTGCCCCTCAATGAACTAATCTGAGCCGTACAGTTTCAATCCGACGGCTCACATCAAGGCATACCCCTTCGGTCGGCGATTTTCCAAAAGAGACCCTCAGCTTTTTAAAGTCTAAACCCGTGGTCCTCGGCGCCCGCAGCCGAACACGCCTTCCGTTTTAGAAAACGTATTCCATTAAATAGATTCAAAAATACATTTTCCAGATATTCATAATTTTGCCACTGATTTTGTTTTAGCTATAAAATCTTCGTTTTAAATCCGATTTGATCCGTTCAAATTCCGTTAGATTTGTAATTTTGTAATCTACGTAACCATACCACTTTTACACATGTTTTTGACTTTTAAAATTCGAGATTAGATTTAATCTATTATTTTATTAAAGTAAATCTTGATTAATTCGTAACTTCTCCGTTTGAACTCCGATTTTCGTGAACTTTATATCGTTGGAATCGTAGCGACGCGTAGATTATTTTTATAAACTTTTTAATCTGTTTTTCTACTATTGGTGTACTGTTTCTAACCTAAATGTTGTTTGCTTTGTGTATGATTGCCTCGATGCTTGTGTGGTGATTTTATGATCGAGTTCAGACGGTGAGCAATACGTTGGTGATCAAGAGTACGTTGAGGATCCAAGTTCTCAAGAGCACTTTGATCAAGGCAAGTATAACATGGACCATCCTTGTTGCCTATTCACCTTAATCATTAAAATTCATGATGCATGTGTCTACCTTGGTAACCCTAGTATTTATTCCTAGTTTTGATGACTTGATCCTTGTTACCTATGAGATTGCATTTGAGTAGTGATGCTAGTGCTTTGATGGGTCATGATGTTATGAACTTGAATAATTGATTATGAAATAAAGATTAAAAGATATTTTTTAGCAACATGGACTAAGGACTTAACTGTAAGTATGACACCGGAACTTACAGCACAACCATGAGGGCTATATGGCTCTGGCTTTAGTCAAGTATGAAGATACTTTCTATCATGATATTAATTTTGAAAGGTTACTTGCCGAACTGGTTGTTTTGTGGCTCCTGTCTTTGTGTGTACTGCTGCGCGTGTGTGCCACTTGGAAGGAGGGCTCTACCGCCCCTTGCCATTGCGCCCAAATTGATTAGTAACCTGTTAGAGAGCCTTTTGAAAGACTTCATAGTGAGACCCTATTATGCACCTTGGCTGTGTAGTGTGGGCCTTACAAACCCCGACACATGGGAATCACGACTCATGGTGAAAGTGTGCAACCTCTGTAGAGTGTAAAACTGATATATCAGCAGCGCTCACGGTCACGAGTGGCCTTGGACGTCTTACAGGAATTTAACTAATTGAATATTGATTTATTTGAAGTTTCTATTGATATTTATTCCATATTAATTATCATGTTTATATGATCATGCAAATCTTGTTCCTTGGTATATTCTATTGCTGCTAATCAAATTGCTAAAAACATGATCAACTAAAAGCAACCGCTGTCAAACCTGTCTCTTGCCTTATTTGAGCCTCATAAACCTGTGCTATTTTTGTTGAGTACGACATGTATTTACGCTTGCTTTATTTTTTATATTTGGATAAAAATTCCGGATGTGTAACAGATTACTATGATGATTCTTCTGAGGATTACTATGATTGTGGTTCACCAGTCAACTACTTCCCTATGATTTGAAGCTTCCGCGAGAGATTATATTTATTATTCTGCTGCTATTTATGTAAAGACTGTAACAACCCTAAAAATCCACACAACCTAAAATCCCAACCAATTAAAATTTTTCATTTATTTATTATGAAAACCCATTTTTCTTGTGCAAGCATATAGGTTTCATTATGAATTTGGTAATAAAGGAGTACAGCTTGCATTTTAAATTCCATTCACATAGAATAATAACTTATGCATCACATTTGGGATTTATTGCAATTTATGTTTGTATTTACTCAATATTTAAAATGGGCAATATATGTATTAATACACTAAAGTGAAAATAGAAAAATAAAAAGAAAATGAAAAGGGAGAGAGAGCAAGCCTAGCCATTCGGCCCAGCCGGCCTGCTAAACTAGCCCAAACGCCGCCGCGGCCCATCTCTCGCGCGCACTCGCACCAACCACACTGGGCCAGCCCAACATTCGCGACCGCCCTCGACGCTCTCACGCGCGCGCGTTGAGTCACTGCCGCAACGACCCCACCCGTCAGCGTTTTTCCTCTCGCTACTGTTCTTCTTCTCACCTCGCGAAAGACGGTGGCCGACAGAGTCATGCAAATGGCGTGACCGACAGCGCCACGCATGGCAGAGCCCTGACCCCGCTGTCCCCTGCCTGTCCCCTGCCTTGCTCGCCAAGAAGCCCGCGCGCACCACCGGAACCCTAGCTCGCGCAAGCCACAGCCCTCCGATCGGCCCGAGCAGATCAGAGCCGCCCGCCATAGGTAGCCACCCGAGCTCCGCTATAAATTGGAGCACCTCACGGCGCCCTAGCCTCGTTCCACTCGCCGCCGCCACTGGTGGCACCAACCACGCCACAACACCACACCGTGTGAGAGAGGGAGAAGGAAGAAGGGCGGAGCAGAGAGAGGGGAGCACCGCCGAAGCGCTGCCGCCGCGGAGCACGCCGGAGCCGGACACGGAGGAGAAGCCCGAGCTGCGGACGAGGAGCGGCACGGCACTGCGATCGCTCTGCACGGCTTCGACTCGCCACTGCACCGCCATCCTAGCTTCACCGACACCACGGTGAGCCACCGCACGCCATTTCCGAACCTCGCCCTGCTTTTGCCATGGCGTTCCGCCCACGGAACGCGCAGGCACGAGCCTTTACCGGCTCAGGAAGATCACCTGCACCATGCACTCATGCGACCGGCCGAAATCCCCGGACTACAAGCTTTGCTAGACCAAGAACGCAGCACGACGCATTCTCGGCGGAGCGCGCTCACCACCGACGCGTTCCAACGCCGAATCACCCGTTCCGAGCATTCCGACTAGCACCCGGATAGGTTAGAGCGTCGTGGAGCACCGCCACGACCCCCCCCCCCGAGCTAGCTACGCGGATCTAAGCGCTAGGGGAAGCCTCGTCCGCCCTGCTCGTGTGCGTCGCGACCTCGTCGGATAACCGCCGTATGCCGTGGGAGAGAAGGAGGCCATACCACGACTCTAACCCACTACCATCTGGTCGGACGACTGCCTGAGCACGCCAATTGGGGAAAGCCAAGCTCTGTCTTGCCGAAATATGGTCATCGCCGCCCTGTCATCGTCCGCCGCACCGGAGAGACACCGCCGCCTTGAACAGACGCCCTGGAACCCTGCTAGCACCAAATTGAACGTCGGATCCCTGTCAACAGAGCTCGGGGTGGTGGATTCACCACTCCTCAGACCTTGTCGCGCCTCGCCGGAGCCCTGCCGGCGCAACGGCCTCACCGCCGGCGACCGGAGCTTCTCAATACCGCGACCAGGAACAAAAACCGACACCTTTTGGACTCTAGAACACACCACTAGCCCGACGGCTGACTGTGAGAACCACCCCCGACCACTGAGAACCACCCCCGACCTCTGAGAACCACCCCCGACCACCGTCGAGCTCGCCCGACCACGCCGAGCTACGCCGAGCTACGCCGACGCCGGCGACTCTCTGGGAACCAGCATCGAACACCTGGTGGGCGACCATCGGGTCTGTGTTCTGTTGAGGCGCCACATGCCGCACTACTGGACCCGCGCGCCACGTGGACCAATCCCGAGCAGCCATCCCCTGATTAATCGGCCATTTTCCATTTTCAGAAAATAGGATAATCTTCGGAAATTCATAACTTATTCATACGATGTCCAAAAATTGCGCACCATATATCAAAATTCTTAGAAAAATGAGATCTACAATCTAAGACTATGTTTGTGTGCATTTGGCTCTTTATTTTATTGGATTTTTCTGATATACTCTATAGGAGTCGCTGACGCGACTATTTCGTGTTCGATTTCAGAGCCGGAGGAGGATCTGACTAAGGAAGACGACCACGAGTACTTTCAGGAGCTAGGAGACGACTACGAAGGTGCCACATCCCACCAAATCCTTAGATCCTATTTACACATTGCAAATGACATTGTTGCTATTGCTTTATGATTATGTATGGATTGGTTGCATGGTAGTATATTTGAATTCCCTGCCTTGATTTGACTTTACCCTGCTGTTCGCTGCAAGGTTAGCTGCTGCTTAATTTACTATTACTCTTCCACTACTTTCTACTTGCTATATGCTATGTGGTGGAATTGGGACGGTGAATATCTGATTATAACCACTGGGAGAGAGTGCTGCGTGCGTCTTGGGTGCGTGGTAAGGGTTGATGTCGACCAAGTGGGATGTGAGACAAGCCCATGGGGCAAGTCGTGCCACGGGTGCAACCTGGGCATCCCCAAGCGAGATACCTGTGGCGGGTAAAGTTGTTGAGGAGGTTCCGGGAGGGATAGCCTTGGTGGTTTGAAGCCCGTTGACGGAGGTGCTGTGATGGCACGGGGAGAGTATCCCTTAAGTGAAGATGCCTGCTTGGTCAAACCTAGGACGAACTAGTTTTAGGTTCATGGGAATCCTTTACTACTCACTCGCTTCTGATGGGCGGGAGACGGCTGGACTACTTGGTAGGACGGTGCCACTACTGCTAGGTTGAGAGGTGATAAGGGTGGGCGGAGACGGTCGATGGGTTCCCGTTCCGTTCTAGATGTGCAGTACCACTGGATGGGCCCGGTACTGTGTCTCCCAGTCTCAGCATAACGGTGTAGGATCCGAAATATCCCAGGGCTGAGTGGTAGGGTGGCATCGACCTAGGCAAGTAAGCATCTAGAATTCTGCCTAGGTGTTTGCGCAACACCTATGATGGCTAATCTTGTGGGTAGTGAAACCTCTGCAGAGTGTACGGTTGATCGATCGATACATATGCCAACCTGTTGGCTATGGACCTTTCCTGTGAAGCTTCTACTAGTGTAGTGAGTGTTCTCTTCTTCCCCTGGATGACATTTTTCCGGCAGTGTACCCGTTGTGGTAGTGTGCCGCTGAGATAGGCCCGAGAGGGAGTTGGGCCTGTCGAATGAGAGTGAGGTGTGGGTATGTGAGATGTGGTGATGGGAAAAGGGATGATGGTGTTAACTGGAGATAAAACTTGACTAATCAAACATTGTTTACAGCTGCATAGGAAACCTCAGCCTATAGGTCTGCTTGTATAGCCTTGCATCCACTTTCCACAAAGCAAATGCTGCATAGGTGGGCTCCGTGGCCAGTACATATCGTACTGATAAATTTGCTGTCAGGTGACGAGAATGAGTACGACTTCGAGGAAGATGATGGCGAGGAATAGGGTCACGTGCTACACTCAAGTTGGCCGTGAAGGATGAATCGTTTCTGTATCTTCTAAAGCTTCTCTGAATGTTGATTCCGCCAGTGTGGCGATGTAATAAATGTTTATGTAAGACTTAATTACCGTTGTATGGATCCTGGTGTCAACTAAGATATGGGTAATTTCATGGATTGTCCCAAGCAATCTGTTGAATTACAAATCGAGCCTGTGGATTTCCCTTTGCGAAAATCGAGGTCGTTTCAGTTGGTATCAGAGCCATACTTGACTGTAGGACGAGACCCATAGAGAATGGACGTTAGAATAGGAAGCCAGACTCTCTTTCGGTTATATTACCGACCTTGCATTCACTTTTTATGGAATGGCTTATCTAATACAAGGACCTGCTAATTCGTTTCTTGAAAAATTTGCAGATGACCAGCCTTGGACCACCACTTCGTCCACTGCACGATGGCACTATTGAGATCCCGATCAATGAAAGGAACCACGGCGGATTTGCCATGGTGTTACGCCAGGTGTTGGAGGAGCTGGGAGCACCGTCTGACCAGATCCAGTACTTCAGCCGAGGGAAGCTTGTCGAGGCTGGGAGGTTTGAAGGACCTGTCACTACCAGAGTTGAGACACCCGTCAGCCTGACCCTTCCAGGGATGCCAGTTTTTACTGACTACACTGCTGGAGAGACTGTGGAGGACGGAGTACAGTCCGTCTCCCGCAAGGTACTACGCGCAGTTGTGTACACAGCATACGAGTACCTTAAGGGGACCCATTTCCGTCTGCTACCTCAGGCTTTGGAGCTGCACCCTGACCCCATCCAGAGGATTCTGTACACCAGCCAGATCGTTCAGGCCGAGACTGACCCTTGCCTACGCACAGTGGCACGCCACCTCCAGGAGCAGGACGAGTTCATCAGCTCATTGGAGCAAAGGAGGCAGCGTGACCGAGCACGCATGGCAGAGGTCGAGGACAGTTTGCAGAAAGGGACTCAGACCCTGGAGAGTTTGAGCAGAGCAGTCACTGACTTGCAGCTGGAGATGCAGCACCGTGATGAGTTACACCGAGCCGAGATCGCCGACTTGCGAGACAAGATCGGGGATTTTGGGTTACGCAATGACTACCTGAACAGCAGAGTATTAGGATTACAGAGGAGGCTGGACGACAAGGAGAGAGCGCTTGCTGAGAGGGAGCAGAGGAGCAGAGACAGAGGAGTCGAGATGAGCACGTTGCGCTCCAGGATCAGGGAGTTGGAGAAGCAGTTGGAGAAAGCCGAGGAGAAGTCCACCCGCAACCAAGGGATTCTAATTGACCGCGTGAAGATGGTGGAGTTCCTAAAGGACAAGCTACGGAGGACAGAGACAGCTTGGAAGCAGTCCGATGCCAAGAGAGCTATTGAGGTCCGGAAGGTGCAGAGTTCGCTTTCCCCACTGGAGATGGTGAAGCCCCGGGAGGGAGACTTCCGCGTACCACCCACTACGCTCAACCTGGGAGCGTGTCCGTCTCTAAGGATGCAGGAGGTTGAGGCCACTCCAGAGCTAGCTGTAGCACTCGACTACGTCAAGCGCCTGACCATGACTGATGACGAGATCGAGGCAGAGGACAGCCGCATACCCGACGCCGTACTCGACCTTATGCACCAGTAGCTTATGGGACCCTGGGTGGCCCTTAGACTAGTGATACCATGAGTTGTCCTGTCATTGGCTATATGCGCATAGCACGATCTTTTTAGCAACTGGGAACATCCTTTATGTAATAATAACCATGTGATGAGTGACATTTAGATCTTATACTTCTTATGGTTCTCTATGCTTCTTTGGTTGAGTGTAGGATAGCATGAAAAATGTTTTAATTCATTTAAATCATTGAAAACATCTAACTCCTACTTAAACCACTGCAAGATTATTACTGCACTGAGCACGTACCTAATAAATTCAGATGTCGATGAGACGTTCCACGCGTCTGGAAAACCGCTAGCCCTCCCCCGCACCTGCGCCAGGACGCGGGCGTGGTCACAACCGTGGACGCCCAGCTGGCAGATGAGCTAGAGTTAACCTGGAAGAAGAGCTGCGCCAGGCAGAGGATGCACCGCCGGTGAACGATCCGCCACCACAGGGCGAGAACGTGCCTCCGCCACAGCCACCGCCGCCGCCACCGACGTTGGCGGAAGTGATGGCACAGCAGACCCAGCTGCTGAATGCCATAGCTACTGGGATGAACAGGCACCACGGGCCACCCCAGGATGACTTCCAAAGGAAACTGGAGGGTTTCCTGAAGCTGAGGCCACCTACCTTCGACGGGACCGACAGCGATCCCCTCGCTGCCGACGATTGGCTTAAAGAGATGGAGAAGAAGCTGGACCTGACCACTTGCTCCGACGAGGAGTGTGTTGGGATTGCTAGCCACCAGCTGACCGGTGCTACATGAGCATGGTGGGACAACTACACCAGCGCTCACGAGGACCCAGCCCGCATTGACTGGGATGAGTTCACCGAGGCTTTCCGTGACCACCACATTCCTGAGGGAGTCATGGAGGCCAAAGAGAACGAGTTTCGCAACATCTCCCAGGGAGCTGACTGGATCCACGAGTACACCACCCGCTTCAACTGCTTGCTCCGCTACACACCTGCGTCTTGCGTGAGTTCCGAGAAGGAAAAGATGTACTACTACAGGAAGGGACTTCAGACCAAGATCAGGTTGGCTCTGTCAGGGAACAAGAGCTACACTCTGCGTGAGCTGATTGACCGCTGTATGGAGATCGAGAAGGATCGCATAGAAGCACGTCTGGAGTTCGAGGCCCAGAACAAGGGAAAGAAGCGCCGCTCTGAGGGACCCGCTCGCACTGCTCCACCCCAGAGACAGCGAACGAGTGCACCTCCGCCTTTCCGAACTCGCCAGGGACCTTCTTCAGGAACGAGCCGTGGTGGTGGTACCAACAGCAGCAACTATCACCGCCCCGCTCAGACCTACCCTGCGCCGACTCGAGCTGTGCAGAACACACCCGCCCCCGCTACCAACACGCCAAGGACAAGTAATTGGAAGGCTCCTGCGACAGCTACAGCAGGCAGTGCGCCCTTCACTTGCTTCGGATGCGGAAAGCCTGGACACCGTGTGGCTGTGTGCCCCGACCTCAACCGTGCACCAGCAGCTGCACAGGGTACACCGAACCAGGGATCTGCTACCCGAGGAAGACTGAACCACATGACCGCTGAGGAAGCTGAAGCTGCACCTGATGCTGTGTACGGTACGTTCCTAACATGGCTACAGTTCTGTTCGATTCGGGAGCCACATGTTCATACATTTCATCTGCATATGCACGTAAGCATAACATACCTGTAACCCCGAGAGCAAACCCCATCCTAACTAGTTCGCCCTTAGGAACCTTCAGAAGCGTTCACATATGTAGGGGAGTGATAATCACAATCGAGGGACTTGACTTTCGAGCTGACCTAACCCTACTACCCTCCAATAGCTTAGATGTCATCTTAGGCATGGACTGGCTAACCAAACACCGGGGAGTGATATCTTGTTCACCTAGATATGTTCAGGTAACCCACCCTTGGGGAACAGCCGTCCGATGTATACCCCAAACCGAGAGAGTCCAAGCCCTCCTATGTGCTCTGGAGACTAAGGCAGATAAAATGGAGTTGACATTCAGAGATGTGCCAGTAGTCTGTGAATTCAATGACGTATTTCCAGAGGAGTTGCCAGGAATGCCACCAGATAGAGATGTGGAGTTTGTTATAGAGCTGATGTCAGGAACTGCACCGATTGCCAAAAGACCCTACAGAATGTCGGCTGATGAGTTGAAGGAACTCAAGAAGCAGCTGGGAGAATTACTGGAGAAGGGCTTCATTAGGCCTAGTGCCTCGCCCTGGGGATCTCCCGTTTTGTTTGTCAAGAAGAAGGATGGTACGATGAGGATGTGCATTGACTACCGGAATCTGAATGCGGTTACAGTCAAGAATAAGTACCCACTGCCCTACATCGATGATCTGTTAGATCAACTGAGTAAGGCCAAGTACTTCTCAAAGATCGATCTCCGATCAGGGTACCATCAGATGAAGATCAGGGAAGAGGATATCCCGAAGACTGCATTTGTCACTAGATATGGACAGTATGAGTGCACGGTAGTCTCATTTGGACTCACTAATGCTCCAGCATACTTCATGAACATGATGAACAAGATCTTCATGAATGAGCTAGACAAGTTTGTAGTGGTATTTATTGATGATATATTGGTTTACTCAGCCACAAAGGAGGAACATGAACATCATCTGAGGACCGTATTGGAGAGGTTGTCTCGCAACCAGCTATACGCCAAATTCTCCAAGTGCGAATTCTGGCTTGAGGAAGTTGCTTTCCTTGGTCACGTACTGTCAGGAGAAGGAGTTGCAGTGGACCCAACCAAGATTGAAGCTGTGAAAGAATGGGAACAACCCCGTAATGTGTCAGAAATTAGAAGCTTTTTGGGACTTGCAGGATACTATCGCAGATTTATTGAGAACTTCTCCAAGATTGCAAGACCCATGACCAACTTGCTGAAGAAAGAGAACAAGTTTATATGGACTCCTAAATGTGAGAAGAGTTTTCAGACCTTGAAGGAGAAGCTCACTACTACACCTGTACTAGCCCTGCCTGATATTCACAAAGATTTTGTTGTATATTGTGACGCCTCTCGGCAAGGTTTGGGCTGTGTACTAATGCAAGAAGAAAGGGTGATAGCTTATGCCTCAAGACAGTTGAAGGAACATGAACAGCGATACCCGACTCATGACCTAGAACTTGCAGCCGTGGTACATGCACTCAAGATTTGGAGACACTATCTAATAAGCAACAAGTGTGACATCTACACTGACCACAAGAGCCTGAAGTACTTCTTCACACAAGAAGATCTGAATATGAGGCAGCGCAGATGGCTAGAACTCATCAAGGACTATGATCTTGAGATCCATTACCACCCAGGGAAGGCTAATGTTGTCGCTGATGTACTTAGCCGCAAAAGCTACTGCCATACCCTCATCACCAACTCTATGCCGCCTGAGCTCAGGAGAGAGTTCGACGCATTCTAGCTCGAGGTAGTCTCCTATGGCATGCTAAATGAGCTTCACGTCGAGTACAATCTCACCTCACGGATCTGTGAAGCACAAAAGAACTGTCCTGAGATAGACTATATCCGTGGTTTGATGAAACTGGGGAGAGGCCCCGAATACCGAGAAGATGAGCAGGGAACTGTATGGTACAAAGATAGAATCTGTGTACCGACGGATTCAGCGATACGAGAAGAGATCCTGTCAGAAGGGCATGACTCCAAATATTGCATTCACCCAGGGTCAGCCAAGATGTACCATGATCTAAGGAAGCACTTCTGGTGGGAGAATATGAAGACAGACATTGCAGGGCATGTAGCCCGATGTGATACATGCAATAGAATCAAGGCCGAACATCAGAGACCAGCAGGGTTGCTACAACCAGTCGAGATACCAGAATGGAAGTGGGAGTGCATATCCATGGACTTCATATTAGGACTGCCCCGATCCGAGCATGGATATGATTCTATATGGGTAATAGTGGACCGTCTGACCAAAGTCGCACATTTTATACCAGTCAAAAGGAAGTATAGAGTTGAAAAGCTAGCAGATCTGTACGTATCAAACATTTTGAAGTTACATGGGGCACCTCTGAGTATTATATCTGACCAAGGATCACAGTTTGTATCACAGTTCTGGAAATCCTTGCACAAGTCCATCGGGACCAAGCTCGACTACAGCACAGCATACCACCCGCAAACAGACGGGCAAACAGAAAGAGTGAACCAGATTCTTGAGGACATGTTACGTGCTTGCGTATTGAGGTACAAGGAAGGATGGGAGAGCTGTCTACCCCACGCCGAGTTCTCATACAACAACAGTTATCAGACAAGCATTAAAATGTCGCCATTTGAGCATTGTACGGAAGACCGTGCAGAACCCCGCTAATGTGGTCGGAACCAGGTGAAAGGACATTCTTCGGTCCTGCTAAGATTGTGGAAGCAGTAGAAGGTGTTGCCCAAGTAAGAGAGAATTTGAGGATTGCACAAAGTAGGCAAAAGAGCTATGCAGATAGAAGACGTAGAGAGCTTGAGTTCAAGGTTGGGGATTATGTCTACCTCAAGGTATCTCCGCTTCGTGGCACCCGCAGATTCCACGTAAAAGGGAAATTGGCACCAAGATATGTTGGGCCATACAAGATCTGTAAAAGGGTTGGAAAGCTTACTTACAAGCTGGAACTACCGGAGGAATTATCTGGAGTACACCCTGTGTTCCATGTCTCGCAATTAAGGAAGTGTTTGAAGCTTCCCGAGGAGCAAGTTCCTACGAATGCATTAGACCTGCAAGACACACTTGAATACAAGGAACATCCGATCAAGATCTTGGCACGGGATACCAAAGAGACGCGAAACAAGACAATTCCAATGTGCAAGGTACAGTGGAGCAATCACACCGAAAGGGAAGCTACGTGGGAGAAAGAATCGGACTTGCGGATTATGTTTCCTTACCTCTTCGAAGGGTACGTTATCTCTGAATCTCGAGGTCGAGATCCTAATGAGGGGGGAGGACGGTAACAACCCTAAAAATCCACACAACCTAAAATCCCAACCAATTAAAATTTTTCATTTATTTATTATGAAAACCCATTTTTCTTGTGCAAGCATATAGGTTTCACTATGAATTTGGTAATAAAGGAGTACAGCTTGCATTTTAAATTCCATTCACATAGAATAATGACTTATGCATCACATTTGGGATTTATTGCAATTTATGTTTGTATTTACTCAATATTTAAAATGGGCAATATATGTATTAATACACTAAAGTGAAAATAGAAAAATGAAAAGAAAATGAAAAGGGAGAGAGAGCAAGGCTAGCCATTCGGCCCAGCCGGCCTGCTAAACCAGCCCAAACGCCGCCGCGGCCCATCTCTCGCGCGCACTCGCACCAACCACACTGGGCCAGCCCAACATTCGCGACTGCCCTCGACGCTCTCACGCGCGCGCGTTGAGTCACTGCCGCAATGACCCCACCCGTCAGCGTTTTTCCTCTCGCTACTGTTCTTCTTCTCACCTCGCGAAAGACGGTGGCCGACAGAGTCATGCAAATGGCGTGACCGACAGCGCCACGCATGGCAGAGCCCTAACCCCGCTGTCCCCTGCCTTGCTCGCCAAGAAGCCCGCGCGCACCACCAGAACCCTAGCTCGCGCAAGCCACAGCCCTCCGATCGGCCCGAGCAGATCAGAGCCGCCCGCCATAGGTAGCCACCCGAGCTCCGCTATAAATTGGAGCACCTCACGGCGCCCTAGCCTCGTTCCACTCGCCGCCGCCACTGGTGGCACCAACCACGCCACAACACCACACCGTGTGAGAGAGGGAGAAGGAAGAAGGGCGGAGCAGAGAGAGGGGAGCACCGCCGAAGCGCTGCCGCCGCGGAGCACGCCGGAGCCGGACACGGAGGAGAAGCCCGAGCTGCGGACGAGGAGCGGCACGGCACTGCGATCGCTCTGCACGGCTCCGACTCGCCACTGCACCGCCATCCTAGCTTCACCGACACCACGGTGAGCCACCGCACGCCATTTCCGAACCTCGCCCTGCTTTTGCCATGGCGTTCCGCCCACGGAACGCGCAGGCACGAGCCTTTACCGGCTCAGGAAGATCACCTGCACCATGCACTCATGCGACCGGCCGAAACCCCCGGACTACAAGCTTTGCTAGACCAAGAACGCAGCACGACGCATTCTCGGCGGAGCGCGCTCACCACCGACGCGTTCCAACGCCGAACCACCCGTTCCGAGCATTCCGACTAGCACCCGGATAGGTTAGAGCGTCGTGGAGCACCGCCACGACCCCCCCCCCCGAGCTAGCTACGCGGATCTAAGCGCTAGGGGAAGCCTTGTCCGCCCTGCTCGTGTGCGTCGCGACCTCGTCGGAGAACCGCCGTATGCCGTGGGAGAGAAGGAGGCCATACCACGACTCTAACCCGCTACCATCTGGTCGGACGACTGCCTGAGCACGCCAATTGGGGAAAGCCAAGCTCTGTCTTGCCGAAATATGGTCATCGCCGCCCTGTCATCGTCCGCCGCACCGGAGAGACACCGCCGCCTTGAACAGACGCCCTGGAACCCTGCTAGCACCAAATTGAACGTCGGATCCCTGTCAACAGAGCTCGGGGTGGCGGATTCACCACTCCTCAGACCTTGTCGCGCCTCGCCGGAGCCCTGCCGGCGCAACGGCCTCACCGCCGGCGACCGGAGCTTCTCAATACCGCGACCAGGAACAAAAACCGACACCTTTTGGACTCTAGAACACACCACTAGCCCGACGGCTGACTGTGAGAACCACCCCCGACCACTGAGAACCACCCCCGACCTCTGAGAACCACCCCCGACCACCGTCGAGCTCGCCCGACCACGCCGAGCTACGCCGAGCTACGCCGACGCCGGCGACTCTCTGGGAACCAGCATCGAACACCTGGTGGGCGACCATCGGGTCTGTGTTCTGTTGAGGCGCCACATGCCGCACTACTGGACCCGCGCGCCACGTGGACCAATCCCGAGCTGCCATCCCCTGATTAATCGGCCATTTTCCATTTTCAGAAAATAGGATAATCTTCGGAAATTCATAACTTATTCATACGATGTCCAAAAATTGCGCACCATATATCAAAATTCTCAGAAAAATGAGATCTACAATCTAAGACTATGTTTGTGTGTATTTAGCTCTTTATTTTATTGGATTTTTCTGATATACTCTATAGGAGTCGCTGACGCGACTATTTCGTGTTCGATTTCAGAGCCGGAGGAGGATCTGACTAAGGAAGATGACCACGAGTACTTTCAGGAGCTAGGAGACGACTACGAAGGTGCCACGTCCCACCAAATCCTTAGATCCTATTTACGCATTGCAAATGACATTGTTGCTATTGCTTTATGATTATGTATGGATTGGTTGCATGGTAGTATATTTGAATTCCCTGCCTTGATATGACTTTACCCTGCTGTCCGCTGCTAGGTTAGCTGCTGCTTAATTTACTGTTACTCTTCCACTACTTTCTACTTGCTATATGCTATGTGGTGGAATTGGGACGGTGAATATCTGATTATAACCACTGGGAGAGAGTGCTGCGTGCGTCTTGGGTGCGTGGTAAGGGTTGATGTCGACCAAGTGGGATGTGAGACAAGGCCATGGGGCAAGTCGTGCCGGGGTTGCAACCTGGGCATCCCCAAGCGAGATACCTGTGGCGGGTAAAGTTGTTGAGGAGGTTCCGGGAGGGATAGCCTTGGTGGTTTGAAGCCCGTGGACGGAGGTGCTGTGATGGCACGGGGAGAGTATCCCCTAAGTGAAGATGCCTGCTTGGTCAAACTTAGGACGAACTAGTTTCAGGTTCATGGGAATCCTTTACTACTCACTCGCTTCTGATGGGCGGGAGACGGCTGGACTACTTGGTAGGACGGTGCCACTACTGCTAGGTTGAGAGGTGATAAGGGTGGGCGGAGACGGTCGATGGGTTCCCGTTCCGTTCTAGATGCGCAGTACCACTGGATGGGCCCGGTACTGTGTCTCCCAGTCTCAGCATAACGGTGTAGGATCCGGAATATCCCAGGGCTGAGTGGTAGGGTGGCATCGACCTAGGCAAGCAAGCACCCGGAATTCTTCCTAGGTGTTTGCGCAACACCTATGATGGCTAATCTTGTGGGTAGTGAAACCTCTGCAGAGTGTACGGTTGATCGATCGATACATATGCCAACCTGTTGGCTATGGACCTTTCCTGTGAAGCTTCTACTAGTGTAGTGAGTGTTCTCTTCTTCCCCTGGATGACATTTTTCTGGCAGTGTACCCGTTGTGGTAGTGTGCCGCTGAGATATGTTCGAGAGGGAGTTGGGCCTGTCGAATGAGAGTGAGGTGTGGGTATGTGAGATGTGGTGATGGGAAAAGGGATGATGGTGTTAACTAGAGATAAAACTTGACTAATCAAACATCGTTTACAGCTGCATAGGAAACCTCAGCCTATAGGTCTGTTTGTATAGCCTTGCATACACTTTCCACAAAGCAAATGCTGCATAAGTGGGCTCCGTGGCCAGTACATATCGTACTGATAAATTTGCTGGCAGGTGACGAGAATGAGTACGACTTCGAGGAAGATGATGGCGAGGAATAGGGTCACGTGCTACACTCAAGTTGGCCGTGAAGGATGAATCGTTTCCGTATCTTCTAAAGCTTCTCTGAATGTTGATTCCGCCAGTGTGGCGATGTAATAAATGTTTATGTAAGACTTAATTACCGTTGTATGGATCCTGGTATATGGGTAATTTCATGGATTGTCCCAAGCAATCTGTTGAATTACAAATCGAGCCTGTGGATTTCCCTTCGCGGAAATCGAGGTCGTTTCAAAGACTCTGTGATATTATTCGTTATATATTGAACCTTGTGATAGTACTATATAATTTGTCGCTTATGTGTGTGATTGATCCCTGGACGTATATAAGTTGGTTCATTCAATTTTATCCTTAAAATTGGGTGTGACAGAACCGCCACTAGAAATCGATTTCCAGTGGCGGTTTTTTAAGGAACCGTCTGTAAAAATAGCGCTGATTTTTAGTGACGGCCGTCAAACAAAACCACGTATAAAAAAAAATCTGGGCGTCAGCTTAGAGCTTTTTTTTTACTAGTGCTTGTTGCAATGTATTACCATTTTTCCTTTGTTATTTTTTAAAATAAACTCACTTGTTCTCCCCGCAAAATATTGTTCGTACTCTTCTTGTTTCTCCATTGGACTATAGTATGTTCTATAATATATTTTTTATTGCTTCAGTAGTAGTACTCGAGATATGTTGCGGTATATTTTGGATGATATGCATTTCTCTATAGTACGTTCTATGATGTCCTTTTTTATTGTTTTAGTAATAATACTTATGAGATGTTCTGGCTCATGCATAGCACGTTACATGGTTATTTTGGATTGTCCCATTGTTTGTGACATGTTCGATAGTCTGTTTTTCTACCTGTTAGTGGGATGTTCCATGGTGTACATCTCGGTGTACATCTCATCATTTTCATTGTATTTCCAAGTCATGATATATTTTTCATTGTTCCGGATGTATATATTAGATGGTTTTTTCATCATGCATTTATATTGTGTTTTCTTCTTTTTACTATATTTTATATTTTGTATATATCTTTCATAGCATTTTCCGTGTATCCATATATTGTGGGATACTCATTTGTACTATTTATTTCTTCTAAAACTATTATAATAGTATTTATGAGGCGCATTATGGATTGTCATTATATTATATTTATATTCTTCATGGGATGTTCCACGAGTATTTTGTATTACTTACATAGTATTGTTGAGATGTTTCATGATGTATTTTGGTTTTTTCCACAACTATTTATTTTCCATACACTGTGTATTTTTACTTTTTATAAAATACTCATGTGATCTTCCATGATATATTTTCAATTATTCACATAGTGTCCATAAGATATCATGGGTGTGCTTGGTTCCTGTTCAACTCCTAACCTAGATACTTTTGAGCCCGGCTAGACTTAGCCTGGCCAGTGTTGAAAGTAATTAACAACCATTATCATCCATACTAATGCAAATACCGAGATAAAATGAATCCCAAACTATAGTTGTAGGGTTTGATTCTAACAAGTTCCACGATTTTTTATGTCCTCACTTGTTTTGCAGGATATTTAAGTTTTCACTATATAAAAATATCTCAAATGATGAATTTGAATGCGTCATTACGAAGAGCTTGTTGAGACGATCGAAACAGACATATCGTTTATCATATTTGGGGTCACGGAGAGATAGATATCGAATCTAGAACTAACACCAACATAGGAAAACTCTAGAAGACTCCAGAAGATGTGCCAACAAAGGATGGGCCCACTTGTCATAGGGGGAGGCTGGTCAGCCCCACCCCTAAGCCGGTCGGGCCCGTCTTGCAGCAAATCATCTCCCCTTCGACGTGGACTCTCCCATTGTCATTGAGATCCAATCTACGTTGTTGTCCAAGATCGGTTTGATCCGAAAGATCGTACATCGCTCCTCTCTATATAAGCAGGCCCCTGAGGCAAAGCATCCGATGAATCATAATATGTAAACCCTAATTGAGAGTTGTCACATGAAAGGATTACCTCTGAATAGGATTTGGCCTGTAGATGACAGTGAGATGGAGAGTGAGGGAAGAGTTTGGAGGAGGTGCCGGTTTGTCGATGCTCCCTCTATGGCTTTTACTTTGACGGGATGTAGCTCTACTTTAACTTCTGAATCAAGTAAAACTAGCATGAACCCCGCGCAGATGCGCGGGCTAGCAAGCCTAAAAAAATTAGTATGAGCAAACAATAAAAAGCATAAACTGAAGAAATAGCACTGAGTAGCAAATGGGCCAGACAAACGTTGGTTTTACAAATATAATATAGATTTATTTACAAAGCATACATTTTTGGACTGCATTGTCTACTGCTAACAAATCTGAACTTGACAGTGAAATTGTAAGATATTAGAATAAAGTTCCAAGTAGATATTAGATGGTATGAACCATGTCAAGGGGAAAAATAATAGAACAGGAAAGATGCTCTTGATTACCACTACAATTTTATCAAATATGGCATGAGGAGCTCATGTACTTGTTGGTACATAGACACATACAGAATTTTAGAATTGCCAACATCCATCCTTCTTAGGGTGCATCATTGTTGACAATTTGACATCTTAAGGCTGTAGAATAATGTTTTCGTATGTAAGATGAACCTTGAGGTGGTAAAAGAATCTTCACCTGTAAGGAAAAACAAATAGAAAGGCTCTTAGATTTGAAAACCTTATGATACACACTGTACTTGGAAAAAAAGTATGTGTAGGATGGTACATGTAACCGATTATAAGACTGGCAGCCATGGAAAAAGATTCCGCATAAAGGATCTGTACTAAACTGGAAATGGAACTCAAAACTAAAACCAAAAGAAAAGATGGAACAGAAAATCCTTGATCACATCCAGGTGTTACTCGATGTTGTTCTCGCCATTAGGTACTGATAAGCCAAATGCAGCAAGGTACAGGGGAAAGTGTGATAGGACTTCCTAGATAGATTAGCCTTCGTCTGCATGCATAAAGTCTAAGTTAGTTACAATAATGTCATAAGAAGTACACAACTGATTGCCAACTACTTAAATGCATGGCAAATATTTTTAGTTTGCGTGCACAATTCTGGAGAGAAACAAAGGCAAGCAGACCTCGGCCACAAACATCAGTATCTCCAACACCGCCAGCATCAGAAACAGTTGATTATCCTGCATCATGTACATGAAATCCGCTTCATGTAGCTCATCTCCTCATATAAAAGCTTCAGCTAATTGATCCATCCATCTTGAGGTCTCAATACAACACGCAATGCAACAGAACATGGTCATTGTGTTGGTGCTGTTAGCAATCGTTAGTTGATGTTGATGGACCCATAAAGACTTTGCCTGGTGATCTTTTCGGCGAGCATCGACAAACGTCTCCTGCAACATTGGTACATAAGCTTATATGAATTTTTTTTGATGATATTAGCAGAAATAGACTCTAGAGTTATGCATTGTTGGCCATAATTTTTTCACCAATACTACCCTCTTTATCTTTGGTTTGGATCATTACATTCCATTTATGGATGCAATCAGCATGTTTATAATGCCTGGTGGGGATAGATATGATCTGGTATGATCTGGTGCAAGTCACGACACATATATAGCTCCAATTGCAGAAACTACATATGAGTATATGACCATGCAATCAAAATGTCTCATGACACTAAAACAAACAGATGGCAGAGAAATAGAAGGACTTTGGGGTCACGCTTGAAGTAAGTCACCAATCTCCAATTATCATAAGCGTGTGCTGCTGCTTCACATTTTTTTTTTCCAAAAAGCTGACCTGTTTTACATTAATAAAAGTTATAAAGATGATCATGATAGATGACTGAGAGACCGATATTGACACTGAACTCAAAATCTGTGTGTGTTTGCAAACAATGGCAACTGGAACTGGAAGCAGTCACAAATGCATAAATAACTTTCTGCACCACAAAGAAAACCCAATGGATACAGCATACTGAAGCTGCAAGATAGCACCTGTTAAGATATTCATAAGTAGCACAAAGGAATAGATAGATGAATGCAAGGCGCCAGACTGATAAAAATCGGGAAGCAGAGACCTTTTGGGCGTTTCATCGAACAATTGTAGAGCACAGAACACCAAGAGCAAAGGAAACAATAGATGGGCAGGTCGCGGTGCTCCGGGATGAAGGAGAAGCAACCGAAGACACCACCGTCCCATCTATGCTTGGAGATTGAAATGCAAGGCAGAGGAAATCGCACCTTACCTCGCTGTACATGGCAGATCAGGGCTCCGGTGTCATCCATGCTGCGTGGGAACACGCTCGCTCCGGCGGCCTCCGTTGCGCTGTCCGGTGTCATCCATGCTGCGTGGGGACGCGCTCGGTCCGGCGGCCTTTGTTGTGCTGCCTGGTAGGCGCGGCGGTGGCTCGGCACTGGGTCAGGCGATCTGGATCGGCACTGGGGCGGACACGATAGCGAGCGAAGGCAGTACCGGAGGTGACTAAGGACGGGGGCAGGTGCGGCGCGAGGGAGAGACGAAGGGGACGACGGAGGCAGACGGAGGTTGGAGGGAGAGGGGCAGGAGAAGCTTGCTATGCATGGTTGTTGCAGCGGCGGAGCAAACGCAGCGCGGCGCTGGGGCTTGCACTTTTTCGTGGCAACGTGGGTGGACGGGTAGATGACTGAGGCTGGAACTCCGTGGAAGGTTCAGTGGAGGCGGTCCTACGTTGAGCGTTGGTCGCAAATCGAACGGACAGCAAAAGCCGACGACGTGGCCTCTCGAGGGCCAGAAAATGCAGTACAGAAATAAGGTAAAGGTATAAATTATATTTATATTATTCAGATTATTCATCTGGTTTGCTACTCTGTTTTGAGTGCTTAATTCTCTTCCTAGGGGGAGTAGAGTTGTAATCTAGTGTAAGTGTTACTCATAGATGCACCCTGCATTCCCAAGTGTGGTAGATCACAGGGTGTGACACTTCCGTTGAATTCTTTGTAGTCCACATGTAGGACAAGTAGGACCTAGTTATGTAGAGAAAACATCCTCTGTTTGTGTCCTTCCTTATTAGTGGTGTCTCCAGCTGAACAGTAAAAGACATAGTTTACCCAAGTCAGAAGTAGAGAATCTTAGTTATCCTGTCTATATTCTGATTATCTGCACCCTTAATTGCTACACTCCTATCCTTGATTACTACTTCCAGAGTTAGACCTTAACCCCTTATCTACCTTCACTCGGTCATTACCTCTGGTTAAGTAAGATTGTAGTTGATTTCAAATATTTCCCTATGAATACAATATATATTTGGCATACTTCCGGATGAAAGCTACAACAATATTCCTGCACTTGCGGATTTGTCTGTGTGCGTTAACTCGTACCAACAACTGGCACAAGGCAACAATTGAAGTGATTGCTTAGGTCTGGCTAAGTTTTCATGTGTTTGGTTAGATAGTTTTTCTTGACTAGAATCACTTCCTCTTTTGAACCGGTAAAGTCACCCCTTTGAGGCATATCATCAAACATGCACTATGCAGTTGTGACGCATCACTGACAGGTCAAACAGCATTGCGCTGCTACATCATTTCCCACTACCACATCATCTCCCTCGCCTCCTCCACCTATTGCTCCTCATCTTCCACTGCCATGCCGACCACTCAAGCGCCTTGTCTCCCTCCTCCCCCTCGTTGACCTCTTCATGGTAGCCAAGCCCACACCCTCTTCCTACAAGCTCGATGACGGTAGGAACCACGTGTGCCACTGTCGGATCTCTCTCTGCGTGCTTGCCCTCAGACGGGCTCAGACCAGCGGAGCTCGAGGATGACACTTCCCGGCGGCACTCGCATGGGCGCGGCGGAGCTCATGTGCAGGGGTTGGCGAGTTCACGCGCAACAGTGAGCGACGAGGCAGATCAGTAAGGAGATAGGGTGGGGAGAGGGGCAATGAGTAAACAGGTGGGCGAGGCCTAACCAAACCAGGCTCCGAAAGAACGCTTGTCTGCTCGCCCTGCGTGCGGATGACTCTCCAAAGCTAGGCCTCAACCCATCTAGAGGCAAACTGTTGACAACCAAAATATATCCATTTTTATGAAGTTGTCAAAATGTGAAATGGACATCACCATTGCATCCGTCTCGTCAAGCTGATTGAAAAAACATATATGGTTTGCATCGTTCGATGTCCGGACGAAGGAGTTACGCCCTCACGAATATGCCGTCACGTCAGAAGTTCCGACCAAACTTCCAACACAACTTCCGACGTGTCGGGAGTTCTGACCTAAGTCGGAAGTTCCGACCCTCCGGAAGTTCCGACAGGTGCCGGAAGTTCCAACAGAATAGGCTAGGCCGGGTTTGGCCCCTGTGCCGAGCCCCGGCAGCATGCCACGTGTCATCACCAGAGGCCCTGTGAAACCTGGCTTGACCGGGTTTGGACCCGGCTTGACCGGATTTGGTCGAGTCCGATCCGATTAATAGATCTAATCGGTTTTTGGCAATATTTTAACGTGGGAAACTTGGAGAGTAAGTCTTGGAGCGGTTTCCAACTGAGATAAGACCACCCCCCTCTATATATATGGAGGATCATGGCCGATTGAGATCTTAACCATCCAATCGTCAAAACACATCTACCAAGTAGATTCTCGCGGTGGTTCACCTCTATCCTGCTGTTCGGCTCGACTCTCCGCGAGTTTAGTCGGCGTTCTAGGTGATCTCCGCGATCCCTAGGGCAACCTCTACGTGCATCTCTCCGACGGATCTTTCCGAGGGGTGTTCGGGAGTTTCCGGCGAAGGACGGGCGCTACATCGACCACCAAACGTCCTCTGCTGCTGAAGACGGTCGTCCCGACGACCAGAAGACCGGAACCCTAGCTTCCTCGGCGAACCCGAGGAAACCGGCTCAGCCGACTATCAAAGTCGGCCAGGCCGGGTAGGCAGCTCGGCCGGGTTCCGAAACCATCCAGGCCGGGTTTCGCGGGCGTGCTGCTCCGTGCTGTTTCGTTTCGTACGCGACCATGCGATCTAGCACCTTGCTGTGTGTTGTCCCGTTTCGGCGTCAACACACTTTTTGGCGACTCCGCTGGGGACGAAGGCGTAAATTCGGATCCCATCTACGAGCAACATGGCGGGCATCGTCGATTCTACCATCGTATCTAAGGTAAAATCATATGGAATACATGAAGATTCTCCTGATTTTCATACCTGGATTAAGTTTATGACTAGATTCGATGCATTTAACGAATCTGAATTGGTCTCTTCGGCGCCCAAAACCGATGAGACCGGTTCTGAAAGAGTTATTGCTATACCTCCTAGTCTGAGTGTGTCTGATGCTTATTACGATCAATAAGGCAAGATTATTGATAGAGAGCAACCTGTATTGGTCCCTTGGCCGCCTGAAATCGGCGGGACCAATTCAGGAGAAGTTATCACTATACCTCCTGGTTTGCAGTTGTCTTATGTTTATATTGATCAACATGGCAAGATTGTCTTTAGAAAGCAAGCCGTATTGATCTTTTCTGTGTCTAAAATCGATGTGGTTGACAAGGTTTCTTTTCCGGTGAATGTCATCGAGAAGGGAGAAGCTGCTATTTTGATTCGTCCAGAGCAAGCCGATTCCACGATAGGCAAGAACGTGATCATCGGCGAACCACCCGAGGAACCAAAAAAAGTTTCGGGGCGTCAAGTGGTGCTTGAGAAAGATGAAGACGGCAAGACCAAGCTGACGATTTCTGCAGGGTCGTCGCAGTACCTGTCCCGGCAGCGGCGCTGGGAGGCCACGGCTGCGAGGCAGAGGCCGGCCAGGCCAGGGTCCAGAAGCCGGCCCAGCCGGAAACCCGGCCAAGCCGGCTACAGGAGGCGGCCAAGCCGGCTCTGGTGAAGACACGGCCATGCCGGGTGTTGGAATCGGCCCAGCCGGGTTGGTCAAAAGCGGCACCTCGTCCACCTCTGGTGCCTCCAAAGTCGTTGGTGCTGTTGGCGTTCAGGCGACCGAGACATTCGTCCCAAAGCGACCAGAAATTGGTACTTGGAAGACGAATGCGAATTCAAACAAGGGGAAATTTGTTCCCAAGAAGCTTTGCACATTTGACCGGCTCATGGAAAAATACCGGTGACAAAAGGCCGATTTTCAGAATCGGCCGTTAAAAAAAAGAAAGTCTACACCGCCAAAGCGAGAGGAGCAACCGAAGAAGATGGCGGTGGCTTCGGCGGCGACTCCGGCAAGAGAGGTTGTTCGTCCTCACGTCTCTCGTTGGGGTCCTCATCTTCCACCTCAGCCGTATTGGGGACCCAATGGGGTTTTTGTGCCATACTCCTTTCTTATGCAACATCAACCGGTGAATGGAGCACCCATGTCATCGGTGTTCAGCTGATTGAGCTATGGCCAATTGAGCTCTAGCAATGGTGGTCAAGGTTCCTCGTATCCGCCGACGTCGGCGAGGCTCTCGATTGATGTTGGGAAAAGGAAGGCTCCAACGTGACAAGTTTATATGCCTAAGAGGGCCGTGGAGTCTGTCATTGTTCCCGCTACTTCTATTGCACCGCCGCCGAAGGAGGTACCTTCGGCGACAATTCTTATTGGCTCACAGGAGGTGCCCATTGTCAACAGCGAAGAGCCAATGAGAATTGAGGATCCATCTTCTGCCGCTCCGGAGGTCGCCGCTAAGGTTGTGGAGAAGAAACCAATAGATCCAAAATACTTGCAACCGAAGTGGTGCCCGCCGGGATTGACCAAGACGCAGCGGCGAAAGTTGCAACGAGCGCGCCAAACCCAGCAAAAGCAGAAAAAATTGGAGAAAATGAGGGAGGAGATCTTCAACGCTTCACATCCACTTTTTCCACAAACGCAGAAATGAAGTGATCCAGCGTGCTTTGCAAAATCCATGGAGAAGGTTCCTGAAGATCGGGAGCTTTCAGAAACGAGACCCGCACAAGATGCAGAAACCGGCCAGGCCGGGTCAGAACCGGCCAAGCCGGGTCTCCCAGAAACCGGCCAGGCCGGGTTGGGGGCGGCTCGGCCGGGTCTTGCGACTTCGCCTGCTGATGCCGCTGCCGATGCTGTTTCGGTGGAGGTAGTCCCTACTACCGTTTCCTCTGCTGTTGTAGATTCTAGAGATGCAGAGGAAGATGAAGAGATGGTTGACTATGAGCCGACGCCGCCACGCGCCGAGCTCAATGTCGCTCGGGGGGCATAGTGTAAATTCTAAAACTCTCCAAGCAATGGCCGATACATGTACCGTCCTTAGAACAAAAAATGGCCGATGTATACATCGCCCTTAGTCACTAAACAGCCGTTGGGTTAAGTATCGTTGCTGTTTGGTTTTATTTATGTTTTCAGGTTCATGAACATTGATTCACCTGAAAACAGGGGGGCATATGTTGACAACCAAAATATATCTATTTTTATGAAGTTGTCAAAATATGAAATGGACATCACCATTGCGTCCGTCTCGTCAAGCTGATTGAAAAAACATATATGGTTTGCATCGTTCGATGTCCGGACGAAGGAGTTACGCCCTCACAAATATGCCGTCACGTCGGAAGTTCCGACCAAACTTCCGACACAACTTCCGACGTGTCGGAAGTTCCGACCCTCCGGAAGTTTCGACAGGCGCCGGAACTTCTGACAGAATAGGCTAGGCCGGGTTTGGGACCCGGCTAGGCCGGGTTTGGCCCCTGTGCCGGGCCCCGGCAGCATGCCATGTGTCATCACCAGAGGCCCTGTGAAACCCGGCTTGGCCGGATTTGGTCGAGTCCGATCCGATTAATAGATCTAATCGGTTTTTGATAATATTTTAACGTGGGAAACTTGGAGAGTAAGTCTTGGAGCGGTTTCCTACTGAGATAAGACCACCCCCCTCTATATATATGGAGGATCATGGTCGATTGAGATCTTAACCATCCAATCGTCAAAACACATCTACCACGTAGATTCTCGCGGTGGTTCACCTCTATCTTGCTGTTCGGCTCGACTCTCCGCGAGTTTAGTCGGCGTTCTAGGTGATCTCCGCGATCCCTAGGGCAACCTCTACGTGCATCTCTCCAACGGATCTTTCCGAGGGGTGTTCGGGAGTTTCCGGTGAAGGACGGGCACTACATCGACCACCAAACGTCCTCTGCTGCTGAAGATGGTCGTCCCGACGACCAGAAGACCGGAACCCTAGCTTCCTCGGCGAACCCGAGGAAACCGGCTCAGCCGACTATCAAAGTCGGCCAGGCCGGGTTCTGAAACCGGCCTGGCCAGGTTTCGCGGGCGTGCTGCTCCGTGCTGTTTCGTTTCGTGCGCGACCATGCGATCTAGCACCTTACTGTGTGTTGTCCTGTTTTGGCGTCAACACAACCAAACAAGCCTATCTTAGCTCCAGAAAACCAGGTCAGAGGTTGGCCACCTAACCAAACACACACCATGTATCTGGTCTGTTCGCTTCAGCTTATCAACCAAACTAACCCTATTTTTCAATCATGAAACAATGTTTCTTTTTCTTAAAACAAATTAGCCCTACAAATGAGCCGCAATCGCAGTAAGTCCTACCAAACATCCATATATATAATTCAATTATTCCTGTAGTATCATCCATGAGGTATCCTCTTTTTTCTACTACTTCGCACGAATATTATGAACACATCATTCACATGAACTTAGAAATTTATTGATAAATATTTACCATGTATCAACATAATATCATAGACACTATGAATGCAAAGATAGTGATATAGGTTTCATGTCCTTAACTTGTATATAATTTGAATAATTGTTGCTCGCATTTTGTAACTTTGACTTTCCACATAGTACAAAACATTAGTGTAGGACAGAGCTAAAATAAATTGTGCTTGGCTACACTTCTTGCGCTGCTGCTGTAACTCCCTCAACCCGCTTTCGGTTCCCTGCTTCGGCCCATGGAGGATGGAGCAGGAGGAGGACTATCAATATAGGCAGGCCGCAGCCCAAGACGTAGTGCCCCGGCCTCGAAGCCCATGCAACTGATGCCCCACGTACTCGTACGCGACTGCCAGCGCCGAACGCCCTGGAAACCCCCCGCCGTGTCCACGCGCGCCCCGGTGCGGCCGCCACGAACGTGCCGGGCCTCGCACACGCGTCCCCCCACAGCCGCCTCGCCGCATTAAAAGCTCCGGCTCCCAGGCACTTCTCTCCCAGTCCCATCGACGGCGCGCAGTGACTAGTAGTGTGTAGCGAGCAGAGCAGTGCGTGCGCCGGGCAAAGCAAGAAGAGGAAGAAGAAGATGAGCAGGCTGGACACGCGGACGCTGAAGGACGAGCTGACGAGCATGGACAGGCGGTGCCTCCTGGACCTGGGCCACCCGCTCCTCAACCGCGTCGCCGACAGCTTCATCCGCGCCGCCGGGGTTGGGGCCGCCAGGGCCGTCTCCAGGGAGGCCTACTTCGTCACCGTCGAAGGTACCGTGCTGTACTGCTGTGCGAGTTGAGTGACAAGGCAGCGAGCGAGCGGCTCGTGCTTAACCCATCTCCACTGCGACTGCGATCTGCTTGTTGCGGCAGGGCTCTCGGGAGACTCGTCCGGGCTGGACCCAGACGGCGGCAAGAGGAGCCATTTCTCCAGCATCAGAGGCGACGACGGCCTGAAGTCGCTCGACGCAGTGGTATATACATGTTACAAACACAGCTCAAAGCTGCGATTTGTTCTGCAGATAGATTCATTATTAATCGTCACTTTCCTTTCCTCCCTCTTGAGTCTTGACAACTTAACGCAACGCGCTATGCTAAACTTGTTGGCTGCAGGTAAAAACGGCTGGCAAGGAGGCCTTCCAGTGGGGTCAGTGTTCAGCTTCTCGCTTCAGCACAAGCAAACTGATCTAACAATCGGAGGTTCACAACCATTTTCTTCTCGACATGCAGGGTTGGCAGCCGGAGTCTACTCTGGGCTCACGTACGGCCTGAGGGAGGCGAGGGGATGCCACGACTGGGTCAGTGCCATTTCCTACTCGTACATACTGCATGCTGTCGCGTGTAAAACTCTGAACGGTTTCCACAGAACAAAGTAAAGCACCAGCTGATTACTGCCCGTTTACTTCCTTGTGCAGAAGAACAGCGCGATCGCAGGTGCAGTTGCTGGGGCGGCGGTGGCGCTCACGGGTGACGCCGGCCACCACTCCGACAAGCTCGTCCATTTCGCCATCACCGGCGCTGCGCTCTCCAGTGCCGCGAGCCTGCTCTCCGGCATATTCTAATTTGAGCCCAGCCAGTGCAACGGACACGGGTTCGCTGCCCGGTTATTTAGGCGCTTCATCCCAGGGTTTCAGCATAAAAAGTTGATTTCAGGCCAACAGCGAGAATGTATTTCTAGTCCTGTCAGCTTCGTGCCCGTCTGGCACTTCCAGTGTAATCGTTGTTTCGTGTTTCCATGACATTTCAAAATATATTTTCCTGAGTTCCATGTGGTAGGACGTGTGAAATAGAAATTTCACACATGTGAAAAGTAGAGTAATACAATGACCAAAAAAACCCTGCAAATAATGAACATTACATGAACGCCCAAAAGCTCAAAGCCTAAATCGCAAGATAGAACAAACATAAAAACTAATGCAAAGGATAAGGTACCATTTGAAATGCACCCATGCTGAAGATCATATAAGCATGTTGAGTATGAATTTTCCTTTCCTTTCCATCAAATGAACTAAGGATCATATAAGCACGTGCCATTAAGAACAAGATATATATATATTTTTTTTTCATTCCGACCTCTGAAGCATGCTCAAAGTACGGTATGAGCTTGGGGACCTGGTCCTCAGGTCTTAGCCAGAACAAAATAGTTTGTAGCAATCTCAAAATGCGGTTTCACATAATGGGACCTATAGAGCAGAGTACACGAAAGCTAATTGGTGTAGCCTTTTAGACTAGCCATAGGAATACCGATGCTTCAAACTCCTTTTGTGATCTCAACCTCGATGCGTGTACATTGCAGGAGTGAATTCAAGCATCGAGAATTCAGGCATCGATGCGTGTACATTGCAAGAGTGAATTCAAGCATCGAGAATCCAGGCATCGATGCGTGTAGATTGCAAGAGGGAATTCAGAATCCAGGCATGAGGGAAGGAACATGCCTCGGTGCTTGCTCTAGATGTACTTTCCAGGCATTAGGCAAGGAACATGCCTCGTGCTTGCTCTAGAGAAATGTACATGGTTCCACCTGCAAGTGATCTCGGTTCTTGCTCTGGAGAAAGGTATATGGTCCCACTTGTAAGGGATGTGGAGACTGCAGCTCTTGGAGAACAGTACATACTCTGGGATAATAAAATGATACTTAATTTAATAGTTAAGCATCGTTGGCCACTGCAGCTGAATTGGAAAATGAAACATCGCTCCTCGTTTGGTATTTGAAGCATCGAATTGGATTTAGAACATTGTCGACAGGTACCAGTAAGGCTGTAACCCATCCAATCCACAGTCCATGAATTTTCAGTTTAGTTCTCATCTGATAATCTAGAGCCCTTATGCGCTTCAAAAATAATCTAGAGCCCTTATATCGGTGTCGTGTAAACATTGTCACTATTGGCAGAATCACTTTCAAGGGTGACACTGGCAGAAACACTTTCAAGGGTAACATAGGCTGTCCCAATAATGGGAAACCCCCAAAAGCAAAGGGATGCAATTTCTCCCAGCAAGTTGCTGCCCTAAATTTGGCACAAAGTCTGACAAATAAAGCGTCAGCTTGAAGTTTACTTACATGATGCAGTAGACAACCTTCAGAAAGCGCATCCCAGTTAACCAGGAGCATCTGATTGATTCCTGTGAAAGAACTCGGCCCGCTATTGTGTTCTCTCAAGAATCAGACAATACTTTCGAATAACCCCAACTAATGAATTTTCGTCGGCCAACTTGGAGAAATTGGATCATAATTAACTCATAACAATGCCGATGAAGCAGATGATGCCTCAGATATAAGCCAAAGAGGCTGACGTGCTTGAAGGCATGCAGCAATATCAAAGGGGTGTAATTCGGCACCATCAAATATAAGATTTACTCCTGGTAAGACTACATCCTTGCTGTCGGTTTCCTCTGCATCTGGTTTTATATCATGTACGGACGATTGTTCTTCAGAGTTAGGTCTGAAGGTAGCCTCATTGTGCTCAGGACCAAGTGCATATGACCTTCAGGAATTTAGAACACGTCACCATTGAATAATAATAAATCAGAATTTATTGAATTGCATGAAATCCTAAAACACAGATAATGTAATTTATTCAGCAATACCTGACGGTGCTCCCATCAAAGCTCACAACTTCTGTTCGGCATCGCTGCCTTCCAGCAAATTTCAGCCTCTCGTGCTCACTTGGGGCTCCTCCACTAGTTGGTGTTGAAGGGTCATTAGAGAGATTCCATCTGCCACTAATACTATTGATTAAGGCACGTGGCGAGTCCCTTGAGCTTCCACGCTTGTTAAATAACTTAGCGACTGGACCAGTTGCTTGATATTCGCTGCAAAGTTCTCTCAGATGCCTTCTCACAGTTTGCATCACATCAGAATGCTCATTGAGATCATCTTTCTGAAGCATATGGGATGCAATCACCCTTTCACAAATCTTCTCGCACAACTTTGGACTGAATAAAGGAATTCCGAACTCCAAGCTCAGAGGCACCCACTGGTAGCTTACATTTTCTGGATCAAATTTATCTGGTTCATCTATCCTGTGAAGTCTTACTAGACGGAGGTAGCCAAGTGTGCTCAGCTCAAATTTACTAGATAGGTCTTTCAATACAGAAGTCAAATCTAAGATCTGTTTCTTTGGCAAATTAGTTTGAGCTACCACAGACTGAATTGACTGATCATCATTTTTTAGGGGTAAAGGGATATCCACAGTGACAAGGTTTCCTGACGCGTTAAGATCATGTACGCTAAGTGGTTGCACCAGTACAGCAGATTGTTTAAGCATCGAATTCAAGCAGTGTAACAATAGGTTGCCCTTCACTAAGTTTCCTTCAAACTTTCCCCCTAATCCACCCACCACAGAGCCATCCCAAGACCATATCAGTGCCTTCTCACAACCAGCTAATGGTTCAGGCAGCAATCTAAAACGTAGCCCTTTCATGAACACAGCAGATACCGGCCCACAATGTCCTGCTGTATACAGAACTAGCTTCATCCAAGGTGTCATGGAGGAATAAGAGGGTGGTCCAAAATGAATTGGGCCTGCAGGGCCTGGAAGAACTGACGAAGAAGGAAGAGGAACCATTGACACAATAATGTCATAGTCCCGAAGGAATAGCCGTTCCAATGTAGCCGGGGGAAGTGAGGCTAAACTCTCACATCGAAGAATATCAACTTTGTACTTTCTTTTGTTCTTCAAAATTCGAGATTCAGTTGAAACATCTAGCTGCACGGCTGAATCATTATCGTCATCATTTTTTATCATGCTTTCTGCACTTTCCGATATAGCCATAGCTGGTGATAGTATATTCCCATCACCATTATCTAAATCAGCTACAGACTGGTTATGCTCAGAAAATTGATTATGGTCATTGTCAGCGACACCCTCAATGTTAACCTTGGCCAAATGGTCAGTAGCATTCTCAATATCATGAACAGAGCTTCTTGGAGTCTTTGCTTCACCAGCACTATCAGCTACTTCATTTGCGGAAACTCCACCAGACTGTAAACACTCCAAGAAGCATCGCAAACTGAATGCATGGCTTGCAAACTCCTCTAGCACACCCTCAAATTTCTTTCCCTCTAAGCTAGCCAGATCACTACATAGCTCCGCAATGCAAGAAGCACCCAGTTTTCCAGCCTCATAGAGTGTGACAGCATGAGATTTTAACCCTGCAGGATGTTGGTGAAGGTAGTCATTACAGTATCCCTAGAAGCATTTGGCTACATAGTAGTTGTTAATCCATATTGCAAATGCCATTTGTATTACTACTATTCAAAGAAGAATTTGCATTTGCTAGATTTCTGTGTTGCGGAAAATCCTTTTTGCCCTAAAGGTCGCTGTTGATTTCACATTACAAAGTTTGGTTAACAGTAACTTTCAAAGTAGTACATAAACAAAAACACTATTGTTGGATTCACCATTAAAAGTAGAATAAACGATTGTACATTTGCGACCATTTATATGCATATTTCTTGCAAAATTGGTAGTCAAAGTTTGAGCAGTAAAATCAACTGTGACATTCTTTTTCCTGAAGTGGGAGTACCATAACAAAACTGCTATCTTTGACCATATAGAATGCGGGGAAAAAAATCCAATACTATGCATTATGATATCTAACCTGGCGATAGTGAGCCCATCATCAAGTATGACGTAACATTGGCATCAACAACAAAGCCCACATGAGCAGTTCCAGAAATTTTCTTGGGTCCATCAGAATCCATGCTAATCAATTGTTGACCAGACTTCTCTGAGTTGATACTTGTATTTGAACCTTCTTCATCATCACTAAGAATACTACTAGGAAACACAGGTGCACCTTCTTCATTAAGAACAGAGTTTGCATCCATGACTTTCTCAGCCCAGCCCAATCGGCAAGCAAATGATGCAGCTGCCTGGAGTTGATAAATGTCAGCTTGTAAAGTTGCAGCCAGTTCAGCAACAGTAGCATTAGCACTTGATACAACAAATACAGCATACAATAGCCTGCAATAAAAAATGTAAGTCACTACTCACTACGATGGTGACTGCAGAAAGTTACATCTGAAACATATGCGAATAACAGATGGAACATCAGTACACAGGAAACTTAAGCACTTACTCTTCAATGGGGTCTTCATATGATTGATCCTTATTGGAAACAAAATTTTCAAGCCTAGAAACTGAAAAACAGTAATGATGAACTCTTTCAAATTCTATATTAGTAAACTTAATATAAGATTTGTAAACAAAACTGCATGATATATAGGAGTCCAGAATACCAAATTAGATGGGCAGTTTATAAATTCTCACCAAAAGAGGCCCAAGATCAGGGGATTTTGATATGATAATTAGTGAGGATAAAATGAGAATATCACATAAATATCAATATTTATGCACGTATATTGGAAATAAAATATCATGTTATTTTAAGAAGTCTTTATTTAGCACATCTAAAAGCATGTTAAGCTAGTTTATTGCCTGAAAGTGGACCTCCTATTATTCAGATATTGATCTACCAAATAGGATTTTGCAAAAAACAAAAACAAAAACAAACAAACAAACAGATTTTATGCTGTCTTCTTGCATAACCACAATAGGTTATAAGGCTGAGCGTCAATCTTGTTTGCATGACATAAGGAGAAAGCATGAACACAAAACATAGAGCCACAATGCCAATCAGTTAGCTTAATTCTGCTGGACTAATTGTTCCCTCAAAATATCTCATTAATACCTTTGAAACGGTCATCTGGGAAAACAGGCACATCGAAGTACACTAGCCCTCTTTTATAAAGTCCGTCTATAACCTTCGGGTCAAAGAGAACATATGAATTGGCTTCCTCTTTACATATTTTGTCTATTGTTGTTGTCTCTTCTTCTGAAAGTTTCTACATTAAACCAATAACACAAACCATTGTCAAAAGACTTCATGGATGAAAGCTTTATAAAAAAAATAATAGCTTTACATAGGGAAAAAGAAAGCCAGGCTTCCATTTTTTTCTTATTAAGAGCAGGTCTCATCATATTATGTATCAAAAGTACATTAATGTATCACAATTACAAGAAATATAGCAAACCTGACCTTGAACTCTTCCAGTGTAAAGTTAACAAGACAAACCCCCCACCAAGGCTCAATTGGGAAGTCAACAGGCTGTGTAGGCAGCATTTCTTTTGCAATCGATTTGTTCAACTTCCACATTAGTTTCTGCAGAATTCAACAGAGAAACATTATCTGTAACAATCTCTCTTGCTGAAAGATAATATCTAATCATAAAAAAATCACACACAAAAATGTTTACTAAGAACATGTACAACATGCTAGTCCAGTTATTATTCATTACTTTCTAATCAACTGATTCAACTCTCATTGGTTTAGCATTCTACATAGGCCCTAATAGCTCACAGTTACAGTATTGGTTTTATGATTTAGGATTCTGTCTTAGGGGGAGGCAATAAAATGAGATTTGAAAGTTTGGGATATACGTAGAGATCGATGTTTGAATAGGAGTGCTTGGAAAGCAGATGTTGAAGTGCCTGACCCGTTGCGGATTCTTAGGAAGTAGATCTGTTTTATGATTTAGGATTCTACATAGGTCCAAAAGATTGAGGGGCTACATGCTTTTTCTTTGTGAAATGTTCTGCTGTTATCCTTCATCTGAGATCTGTAAACCATGCAGTCATTTATTTGCACTTTTCAGTATAAAGTAGATTACCCACATACTCACATGATCAATTATTTGAAACTTATGTATGTTCACAAGACTGCATGAGTATGTGACAGCACTACCTTTGATCTGCATTTGTTCATAATATCAATAAACTCGTTTCTCCCAACACCAGTAAGCCTTAGTGCATCAGCAGCAGTGAAGTTTGGCATACTATCATATGGTTGTTCTGCCACACAAAAAAATGTACATAAACATTTATAAAAAAAACAGTGGAACAGTGCTTCAGTCTTGCAACCACATGTTAGTATGTCACAGTATTCTACAAATGAAAAGAATAGAATCATTGAAAATGCATTTTACCAATATGGTCGAGCAGTTGAGACCAGGTTTGCCCAGAAACTCTGGTTGAATTAAATCTTAATAGCCAGGATAGTACCATGGCACCATGTAGATGCTAAAGAAACATAAACTCACTACTCACAAGAAACTTTTTCAGTTTAAAAAAGGATTACCATTCTTCATAGCTTCAAAAAGGATGTCACAGTAATATCTGAAAGGTGAGATCCTCAGCACCCGGCATATATAGTCTGCAAGGTGGTATGGGTATAACTGCAAACCAATGTATGTGATGTTGGAATCTTGAAAGCTTTATGGTAAACAATTCAAACAGATAAGAAAGCTATGTGCATAAGTAAATCCATTGCAGAGGTAACTACAGAAACCTCAATAAAAACAAATACTAGAAACGATAACAGGGCAGATCCAGCATTCCAGCATACAAAACAAAGTACATACAAAATCACACATGCGGACCTTTTAATGCCAAATGTTATCAACAGACAATTGAATAACCCCTAACAAGGTAAAACCAAGCTACTGTCTAGCCTACATATTATCCAGAAAGGAGAACTGAGGAGCATACTGCAAGGTTCCTCCGGAGGTAGCGCATCATTTCTTCATAGTATTCCCCTTCTCTGCATACTCTACGGGCAAAACAGGTATTCCATTGCAACCGTTTTCGGATGCAGTACTCAACAATCCTGCCACCAAAATTTACAACTGGTTACTAGGGTGCACAATCCAGACATCTTAAATGCTTATTCAGTATTATTCATGAAGGCCTTTCAAAATGTATATTCCTACCATCCATTATCGTAGGTTGTATTTTGGTACATAAAAGCCTATAAAATAGTTTTTTACCTTTGTTATTTCTTGATACTATATTATCAATTGCTACAAAATAAACATCATATAAGAAGCACTTTAAAACATGTAGCTATATATACAACTTTTGCACACAAAGCATGCAGATGCAGTGCACATATGACCTACTTAACCACGTAAACGGAGCCCTCAGCATCTTCACAGCCCCATCCGAGATGTGGAAAGAGATGGGCAGGAGATAGCGTTAGCAGAGCAGCAGCAACAGCTGAGACTGTAGTGGCCTGTGCATAACTGAGTGTAGGAATGAAAATGGGAAGTACCGACCGGCACAGTATGCCAGATAAACCGTCTGTATCTCGTATTCTTATGAAAAACAGAAAAAGGAAAAAAAAATTGGTGAATACGGGATCGAAATCGAGAGAGCTGTTTTACTGACTGTTTGTCGGTTCCTGTATTCTCAGTGAGAGTTTCTGCCAGAGTCCCCCTTTTTTAGCTCCTCCAGCTGGGAAGCCCACAGCTGCACCGCAGACCCAGGCACTCAGCGCCCCATCCCACCCACACAGCCTCCAATGCACTCCCAGCCAAACCCTAACCAGCCTCTAGTGCTCCCTGCCCCCAGCTGCCACTCCCTCTGAGTCTCTCTCAGTGCTGCCCCTTTCTGGCTCCCTCTCACCAAATCACCATCTCATTGCGCCCCAATCCCCGGCCTGCGGCCCTGCCACGACCAGTCTGGCATCGGACTATCGGAGATCTCCCACCAAACAGATAAGCATGTTGCTTGTCGGAGATCTCCCACCCGCAGAAGTCAAAGAATGGGACGCTGACGTAATCATGCAGATGAAATTCATGTGTGGAGACTTGCGGCTCTGAAGGCCCTTACCTCCTCTTTCACAAGTGGTTAAGAGATTATACAAAAGCTAAATGAAATTTTGTTTGGCATCTTGGAAAGGGTTGGCGATCCATAATTTCAGTTGTGCTAGCTAAATGAAATTTTGTTTGGCATCATGGAAAGGGTTGCACATCCATAATTTCAGTCATGCTATTTACAATTACATTAGTCTTTGAACTTTAACTTCTCTTAGCTCGTTTTCTGTTTCCCTGGTTTGTTGTTGTAAATTTGACAGTGTTGTCCATGATATATCTGGATACTTTCAGGTAGCAGATACTAAACAAAAACGGAAGAAAGGTATTTTTACCAAGCTAGAAGGGGATAAGGACACGTTGTTTCATTTCAAGAATGTACATTTGTTTTGGTGCTGCCCTGCTGCTTATAGTATTCCTATTCGTGTACAGTACTCCCTCCGTATTGGTAAAAGATGATGTTTAGGACAACGACACGGTCTTCAACGCATGACTTTGACTTCATATTTCTATAAAAATATTTATTGAAAAGTGATATATGTATATTTTTATGAAAATATATTTGAAGACAAATCTATTTATATAGTTTTCATATTTTCAAACTTAACAATTTAAAAGTTATTCATGATTTATATCCCCAATGTTTGACCAAGATCTTTTTCAAAACGTCATCTTTTTCCAATATGGAGGGAGTATATGAATTACTTAAGGTGTCTGAATATTACTATTGTTGACCTTGCTATTATAAGCATTGTAAAAACACCAATTGCTACATGCCATTTTGATGCTGATATGGTGAATGTGTGTTGAATACTTGAATGGCTGATGGATTCAGGTGGACTATTGCTGCCTGATAGTAACTTGTTTACATTTTTCACAAGGGCCGAGCTGAATTTCATTACCGGTAAGCCAAGGTTCAAGTCAGAACATCCAGATTTATACCAAAGACCATGACTTACGTTCCAGCTCAAGCACAAAGGGCTTTGCCAGAGAAGTAACTTGTTAAATCATAAATGTATTGTATTGGTGTAATTTTTTAAGCCATTGTGTTGAGGTGCATGTTTGAAGTGGTTACATGGGTCAGAGTTCCTGATGTTACATATCCGTTCTCGACCGTTGTCGTCTTATCGATGTGTATCTGACCACATTGTTCTGTTTCCAATATACAGAATTTCCTGTTTCTGTTTTCCTGATTGGCGTTGCCCCTCCCATTCCCGTTTCCGTTTCCTGCATAAAATATGAATTTGAAAGTGGCTGAGGGGTTTTCCCCAACTGTTTTCATCCCTATGTGTGTGGCAGCACCTGGCAAAGAAGACAGCAAAGGCTAAGAGCAGGCAAGGAAAGCAATCCATCAGTGGCTGGCAGTGAGAGTGCACCACAACTCTACAAGAATGCCTGTGTGACCAAAAGCGCTGCTGCTGCATGGAGGATGAGCGAAAGATGAGGGTAGAAATGATGATTCACTTGCACAATAGAGAGGAAGATGTCAAGTTAACCGCAAAAGGTAGCGGAATGATATTTTCTAGAATGGATTGATTTTCGGTGGTGTTTTTGTATCGGTGAAAATTTTCAATGGTATTTCCCCGAGTGGAGGTAGTTTAGTGCTGTAGAACTAATTTTCCTGTTAAGAAATGTTGCGCTACCAATGTTTCAAGGGAATTTGGTGTTTCTACCCTTACTCTATAATGCAATGGTGATTTTACCCCTCTTTTTTTAACTTTGTGATTTTACCCTCGCTATTTTTGAACGAAAGTGCCGTCTGCCCCTACTTTGTAACGGTGTTAGATGGCACTGAATTAAATGATGAAAAAATTAAAAAGGAAAAACCAGACCACACAAAATGACCACCTTATCTCTTCCCACGCTTACCCATTCACCATTCAGTCATTCTTGTTCCTAGACTGTTCCCAAACCGTGAAACCCTAGCGAAATTTGGAGGCGGCGGCGGCGTAATTTGGAGGCCGGGCAGGCACAGGGCTCACAAGCAAGCTCGCACGCGCGTGCGGTAGCTGGGCGCGGCAGCCGGCTGCATGCGGGAGGCGGCCGCGGGCGCCACGCGCCGCGCAGGCATGCGACTTGCAGCGGGCGCGCAGGTGTTGGCGCTGGCGGTGCCGCGTCCTCCCTGACAGGCCACCAGCACAGCAACACGTGCAGGCAGAGCGCTCTCCTCTCATTGAACCTCCGGCAGAGCACGTTCGTGGTCCTGGGCATGGGCCTACTACTGCGTCTGAACTGAACTACACAAGGTGTAATGTGCTTTTGCACAAAACGCATTTGTCGCTATTGCTTGAATTCGATAGGTCCTGAAGTTTGTCTACTTTAATTCTGTAAAGGTTGTACTATGTATTTATCTTCTGGGCGGTTGGAGTTTGTAAATTAAATAATAATAATAATGTATATGAGCATAAAATGGTTGTGTGATGTTACTTGAAAAGAAATTGTGATACATTAAATTTTGTTTATATAGATTGTTTGCTGAAATGGTATCTATTTTTTATAAAAATTTTGTATAAAAATGTCAACTTGCTTATAAAAAACAGGGGTAAAAACACAAATATCAAAATAAAGTAGGGGTAAAAATGTATGGGCAAACTTGTCTTTTTATCCAAAAGTTAACACCGTTAGATGGACTTCACGGACTAGGGGTAAAGTCTTCCTTCGTTTCAAAATCGCAGGGGTAAAATCACAAAGTTAAAAAAATGAGGGCAAAATCACCATTTCGCTTCAAAACAGGGGTAGAAACGCTTAAAGCCCCATGTTTCAAGCAGTAAAACATCACTATTCACTAGTAACCAGCAGGCTAGTAAAGAATGTACTCTCTCCGTTTCATTTATAAGTCGTTTGACTTTTTTAGCTCCAAGTTTGACTACTTGTCTTATTCAAAAAATTTGAGCAAAATATTACTTTTTTTTTTTGTTATGGCCTGCTTTATTAATAAAAGTTCTTTAAGAATAAGTTAAATTTAACTCTTTTTGCGTAATTTTTTTAATAAGACAAGTGATCAAACTTAAGGTTGAAAAAGTCAAATGACTTATAAATTGGGACGGATTAAGTATGTAACAAAACAGTAGGAACAAAGGTTGCACAGTTAACCAAATTGTGCTTTCCTTCTTCGAGAAGGAAATATCATCATTTCAAGTCAGAATTATCCAATTTCACTCTCGGTGAATCAAGGTGCTCATAGTTCAATTCTGCTACTCCAACAGTGTCCTTATTACGAAAGAGTAACACCAAGAGACGTACTAGCAATCAAACGAGCAATGATTCACCTATATGACCAGCTAGACGACGACTACAACTGTCCCGACCAAAATTGAGGACCTCAAAGCAGCTAGATGAGAACGAGATCCAAACAAGTGCCACAGGAGCAGCCATTTCACACAGCATTGGCGTCTACTAGTACTAGGACTATCAGAGCTCAAAGCCTCAAAACTAAGCGTAGTAGCTGGTTGCAGCAGAAATGAAGCAGAGCAAATCCACAGCGGGCAAGAGCAGAGAAGTGGGCCGTACCTGCGGTGCCACTCGTCCTTGGTCTGGAGCGTGGACTGGAGGCGCTTGGGGAGCGACTCCCAGGGGCACTCCTCTCGGATCGCCTTCACCACCATCTGCTCCTCCACCGTCGCCGACATCCTCCGCCTCCACCCTCCCTCCGCGCCGCGAAACTGGCGGTTGGGTGGGGGCGGATCTGGCTGCTGCGCTGGGGCGGGATCAGATCGCGATATCGCGTGGAGGACGGGCGGGTGAAGTCGGGGAGCGTGAGGACGCTGCTACTCCGTGACGCGGGATCGAGCACGGCGGCTCCGTGCCGTGGCCCAGGCGGTGGCGCGCTGCGGTGGGTGGGTTGCAGAGAAAATGTACAGTAGCGCGACGGGGAGGGAAGGAAGAAATTGGCGGTCTGCTGCTCTAGGCCGGTAAGCCGCAGCCCGCAGGACGAGACGAGAGACAAGCCTTTGGAACTGGTAGCGGCATCCCGTGGTCAGTCCGATTTCCGCGGTGCCGGTTCGCGTAAACCTCCGCAGGTGGTGCACGAGCACGACTTCTTCGGCCGGTAGCTTGACTGGACGCCAGGACTAAATCCACAGTGAATTATGCTTGACAAGTAGTTATAGTTAGACTAAAAGGTGGAGATATAACTACTTGATCTAGCTTTAATTGATCACAAACCAGCATTCTATCAATTCTAGTTGCTATAGTCTCTAGGTTGATTCACACAATCACCCTAGCAAGCAATGTCCTTAGAGGGCTAACTAGAAAGCTAATTACACCTAATTATTTCTACTCTATCTAGCACAAGCTAACTACCACACTAACAAAAAAAAGCTATGCAAGTAAATACAAGAGTGCTAGAGCTTTGCAAACCAAAACCGAGTAAGAGATTAACATAATATGAACACCAAGATATAACCTCGTGGTTCGGTTGCTCACTGGCAACCTGAGACCACATTTATGATGAGTCTAAACTAAATGGTTTGCAATTGGCTTCACACGCCAAGCCCACCACATAGGCGTCATAAGAACTACCTATAGAAGAACTCCAACTAGTTACGGTTTCACTAGAGTTGCTTTTGGCGCCACAGGGAATAAGCACACGAACCCATCACAAGCCTTGATTAGAGCCAGCAACAATCACCTATAGTCACTAAATAATCTTACAATCACCGAACCATCTAGGTGTCGGCAAACACCAAAAGTAATAAGAGATAACTAGCCCAACGTGCTCAATTAGTGCCATAAAATACATGAACTAAGAGCAATGCACTAGGAGCTAACTAGCCCAATTCATAATGACGGACTCAAGTGATTGAGTGAGTGGAGTATTTTTTCAACCCACAGGTGTGCCTTGGTTGGCCGCACCATCTATTTATAGCCCCAAGCCATAATCCAACTGTTACCCTCCTGCATATCCAGTTCCTATTTAGTGCATTTTCAACGAGAGAATCCTAATGGCTACAAAAATAGCCGATGGACGCCTCAAAGATCCGGTGCACTACCGGATACGTTCACCGGACATGCCCAGTGCCTAAGCGTTCCCGAGGTCCAGATTACAAGCTCTTTAGAACCCCAATTTGGTGTGGCATCACGTGCCACACCTAGATTGGTCCAGTGAAAGAATAGGTTTGCAACCTCTCTAGAACCCATGTCTAGTGCCACTTGTCCAGTACACAGCAGACACGTCAATGCTCGGTTGTACCAACTATGCAGGCGTTGCACCGGGCACATTCGGTGCTTGCTCAACAGCAACACAGAGAGCACCTTTTCGCATCTGTGCAAGCAAGATAATTCACAAATGTTTTCACAAACATGTTAGAGACAAACTAGCCTTTTTAAATATGTTTCTCACAAACTTTTTCGCTTGCTCTCCGAGTTTGTTACTAGGTCTTAAATGCAATGCAAATAGCTCCAACAGCACTAGGTGACCAAATCATCCAATGAAGCTTCTCTCTCTTCATAGTACGATGATCTATCCTAAATTTGAGCATGCACTCTATTATGTCTTGACTGACAAAATAAAATGGCCTTAGGTTATAATTTTGCCTTGAGCTCCATTTTGTTTTCTCTTTCTTCTTTTCCAACTTGAGCACTTGATCATCTCACTTGTGGCCATCACCATGTTCCGCTATGGTTGCATCCGTTGCTCATCTTGGACGTGGACTTAACCTATCTCATCACAATACTAGATAAAAAGGTTAGTCCACTGGTTGTCTCAACTACTAAAACCAAACATTGGGCTTTCGCTCTCTCCTAATGACACTTGAAATCTAGCACACATACATACACTAAAACAAGATATTATTATTAGCAGCAGAGGGGAATTGGAGGATGGGAGAAGGATAATGGACGTTTGAGTGGGCAAGTTCCCCTCAAGGAGTTCTTGGGAGAGAAGCAACGTAGTGTATGGTGTTTTGTTGATTTGATGTTGTGCTCTATCTTCCTACCTCTCCCTATCTACTCTCCACTAATGGGCCACATAGCTCAAATATTACAACAGTTCAGGCGAGACACCTTCACACTCTTGGGCTTCGAAGGTGAGCTTCTCCTGGGTTGGGCTGAAGCTAGTGCACCTCCTGGATGTGGTGTCGTGACACCCTCCCTCCTTGGGCCTCGACAAATCTCTAGGCTAGAGCAAAAGAAAATTGTTCTTGAATGGCATCGGTATCCTCCCAAGTTGCCAACTCTATGTCCAGCAATCTTGGTTGGGTGTGTTGAGACTCCCTGAGAACTGATTACATGGGCCAGGTATAAAATTGTTTGCTATGCGAAGCAACACTTGGAGAGCTTGACCAACTAGTGATCCTTTGTGAGAAGATAAAATGCCTGAGAGAGATGTTGGATATGTCCTTATAAGTGTTGTAACCAGAATATCATCGAATAATGTCGGGTACCCAACTATGGGGTACCCAACTTCAATGTAAAAACACACTTCCCAAATAAAGCCCGGCCCAAGAAGGCGCCAACCAAGGCCCATGCAGGAACGACCCACACGGCCTAAGACAGAGCCTGCGCGGAAGCACATTGCCTTCCCCGGGTGCGCGGACCCCTCGGGAGAAATCCTCCGATTCGCTCGAGCCTCCACGACAGGGCTCGGGAAAGCAGGACCCTCGGGCGACGCCATCCGGTTCGCCTGAGCCTGCCACCAAAAGCCGCAGCCTCGGGCAGCCGACTTCCGATTCGCCCGAGCCCCCCGCTATATGCAAACTCCCTCGGGCGCACTGCTCTGGTTTGCCCGAGCCCTGCCGATGTAAGCAGAGCAAACTTGCCGGCCAAGGGACCTCCCTGACCACTTTACAAGCACAGTCTAATCGATAGGATCCCTCGACACGACTGCGCCCCGCACGTGCACGTCCGCCGTACCAACTGCCACATCTCCTCTAGCAAACGGTCAGATGGCCCCACTCCTCCCACGCCGCTACAGGAACGGTCAACCTGTACGACCTCTTGGGCTGACGAGGAGATTCTCCAACTACGACAGCGACTACCCATACCCCAACTGTACGTATGGCACCGGGAAAGGGGGAATGACAACCGTCCGGCCAACCCGGGGAATGGGCAAGGCTTACGACCAGGCTCGCCTACCCCCTGGAAAGTACCACATGTGGGAAGGGACGTGCCCGAGGGAGGACACTCCCACTACTCCATCCCGTCACGCCCCCGACGGCATCAAGGACTCCTGAGCCTTGGGAGCTAATACTCAAAGGTCAACCCATCTTCTCATAGCACTGTGCAGGGTCGGATGCGACGTCATGACGTAGCGCCACACAGCAAACCACGTCCCGCACAGTGCGCCACCTTGGAACTCACCAATGGAACAGCGGAAGATCAACCGAATGACTAAGGCCTTACCTTCGAGGCGCCAAGACGAGGGCGTGACTGACGATAGTCATCGGTCACCACTGTCTCCACCATGCCGAGTACTGTAACCACAGCAAAACACGTGTAAACTCTAGCCTCTCCCTTGTAACTATAAAAGGGAAGGCAGAGGCCGATCTCAGGGAGAAGGACCTCGCGTCGCTCGCAACACCCTACTATCATAAGAACACAAACACGTGCACACATTCACAAGAGACTTGGGAGCTCCTCTCTCTCTCGCCTAGGCTTATAACCCCTACAACAAGCACCCCGGTGCAAGGCAACACGACTCGACCCGCACTGGACGTAGGGCATTCTTGGCCCGAACCAGTATAATTTCTGTGTTCCCCCTTGCACACCATCCGTGATCTCAACCGCAAAGCATAAGTTTACTAGTCCGGTGTTAGCACCCGCTAATCCTAGCACTGACAGTTGGCGCGTCAGGTAGAGGCCTTTTGTGTGTTGATCCAGGTCATGGATGGCAGCTAGCATCCCTGCGCTTCCTGCTGGCGCGGTGCTCCGGTTCGGGAGCCTCGAGTTCATGGCCACTGGCCCGGGCCTCGAGATGAACCTCCACCCGACCGAGCCCCGTGTCATCATCATCCTGACCCCGGCCCAGCAGGTGGCTGGGGAAAGGACTCTGGCGACACCTCCACCCATTCGAGAATGGAGGAAACGCCACGCGCCGCTCTCTCCGAGCTAGGTGGGGGAGGCGCAACCGCGTCAACCCGAGTCTTGCTACGGGAGACGCGACCAACCCAGTGCCCCCTGTGCGGGACACCACCTCCACGCTCACCACCAACCCAACGCCGTGAACGGTGGTAGCACCACGCCCCCCACCACTCCGCGGAGAAATGTGGGAGGGGCCGTGGCATCGCCCGCCATTTCCCTTCGTCCTCATTGGGGAAGGCCGGCAACGCCCTCACCATTTCCCTTTGGGCTTCATAATGCTGCGGACGCCCACGTCCGCGCCTTCGCGCCTACCAGTGCGAGCAGGCGACGGCGCCTGTCCATCGCCTGGAGGGCCTGGACGACCTCGATGACTCTCCACGGTCCTCTCCGGTGAGCTCTCCCAGGGCATGCAGCGGCGGGGAGACCAACTCCAGCACCAGCTGCACCCTTCCGGAGTACCCGGAGGGATGGGACCGCTACGGCCGCGTCTTGCCATCGCGGTGGGACCTCGGTAGCGATGACGACGACGACTTCTGGGCAAACGTTGACTTCTCCGGCGTCCATGACCCCCAAGCTTTCCTTCCCCCGACGACGCGAGGGATAACACCCTCAACGTCTATGACTCCGACGAGAGCCGCATCGACCCCTCCCAGGAGGGCTATCACCTAGTGCACCCGGAGGAAGCCGTGTTGGAGGATGTCCACTCGGAGGAGGAGGAAGACGCTCCGGCGGAGCAGCCATAGCTGCATACGCCACCTCCACCGACTCCTGGCCCCGCGCCTTCGAAGGACCCGGGAGCTGGGATGTCCCGTCCCCTCCATCGTTCTCCAGAGCTAGAGCAACTTCGGGAGCTCGAAGCCCAGATGGACGAGGACCGCTTGCGCCTTGCCCAGCTTCGAGCCGCGCTTGGAGCACGAGGAGGAGCGGGGAGACGGCGGAGCAGCGCGACGCCGAGCCCGCGACGTCCAGGCCCGCATCGTCACCGATGACAGGGCCAAAATACTAGTGTCGGAACCTCGGGCAAGCCACAAGCTCCCGGAGGCTGCAATGCTCCTCCGGAGCATGCTTGAGCCCTCAACACGGAGGCTCGGCAGCTCAGGAACCAGCTCAAAGACCTCCTGAAGGACGCCGCTATCCTCCAGGTAGAAAGCTTGGCATCACGGCACCATGGAGCCGAGGAACGTCATCGTGGCGCCCCAACGCGCCATGAACGAGAGGCCTCAGTGCATCTCCAAGCACCGAGGGGCCCCTTGGTCCACTTGCGGCTTGGCAAGGACATCGACGTCCGCGCCATTCTTCAGGCCCGCGGGCGGCGAAAAGACCGACGGGGCCGCACGAGGCTACAATGTCCACCGGGGAGGACGCTATGACTCCGATGAGGACCGTGCGCCCTCACTCGAGCCACTGGGTCCTCGCGTCTTCAGCGAGGCCATCCGGAGGGCCAAGTTTTCACCCCGGTTTCGACAACCGGTCAACATCGCCAAATACTCGAGGGAGACGAACCCCGAGCTTTGGCTGGCAGATTATCGTCTTGCGTGTCAGCTGGATGGCACGCAGGATGATCTCATCATCATCCGCAACCTTCCTCTGTTCCTAGCCTGACTCCACGAGAGCCTGGCTAGAACACCTGCCCCCTCGACTGATCTTCGACTGGAGCGATCTGGTCAAGATCTTCGTGGGGAACTTCCAGGGCACTTACGTGCGCCCTGGCAACTCCTGGGACCTCCGGAGCTGCAAGCAAAAGTCCGGCGAGTCCCTTAGGGACTACATCCAGCGATTCTCCAAGCAGTACAACGAGCTGCCCTAGGTCGCCAACTCTCACGTCGTCGGAGCCTTTGCTGCAGGGACGACATGCAAAGAGTTAATTCATGAGCTGGGGCATCAAACCCCCACAACCATCGCCGAGCTCATGAAAATAGCTACCAGCTTCGTCTCTGGCGACGAGGCAGTAGGAGCCCTCTTCTCCGACCCCAAGGGTAAGCAGATGGAGGAAGCTCCCCGAGGGCTCCTCCTCCCGAGCTCCCAACAACAAGAAGAAGAAGGGGGAAGGGGAAGGCCCTCCTTCGCAATGAACCCCTGGTTGCGGCGGCCGAGCCTAGGGCGAAGCAGCCGCCCCGTGGCCGCTTCGACGAGATGCTCTCTAAGCCGTGCCCTTACCATAAGGGTCCGGTGAATCACACGCTCAGAGCGTGTGTGATGCTCAAGAAGCATTATGGGCGGCAGGCGTTCAGGGACGACGCCGGCAAGAAGCCCACAGTGGACAAGGAGGACCAAGGGGAAGGACGACGAGTTCCCCCTATCGACAAGTGCCTCATGATCTTCGGCGGGCCCAGAACCGCTCCCACGCCACGCCAGCGAAAGCGCGAGCGTCGGGAGGTTTACTCTGTTAGGCCAGCGACCCCACGCTTCCTCGACTGGTCCCTCAACGCCATCACCTTCAGCCAGGATGATCACCCGGACCACTTCCCGTCGCCGGGGCGTTACCCGCTTGTCGTCGACCCCGTTGTCGGCAACACGTGGCTCACCAAGGTCCTCATGGACGGAGGCAGTGGCCTCAACATTCTGTACGCTGAGACCCTCGACTCGATGGGGATCGGCTGTTCTCTTCTCCGAGCAACGACATCCCCGTTCGACGGGATAGTTTCGGGGAAGAGCGTACAACCCTTCGGGCAGATTGACCTGCCCGTCTACTTCGGGACTCCTGACAACTTCAGGAAGGAGACCCTCACGTTCGAGGTGGTAGGCTTCCGCGGCACCTACCACGCCATCCTCAGGAGGCCATGCTACGCCAAGTTCATGGCATCCCGAACTACACCTACATCAGGCTCAAGATGCCGGGGCCCAAGGGGGTCATCATCGTCGGCGCCTCCTACCAGCACGTCTACCAGTGCGACTGTTGAGAGCTGCGAATATGCCAATGCAGCTGATGGAGTCCAAGGCCCTCATCACGGACCTCGAGGAGCTGGCCAAGGAGGTTCCGACCCTAAGAAGGCCACGGGCACTTTCGAGCCCGCCGAAGGGGTGAAGGAGGTGCCCCTCAACCCCGGCTCATCCGATGGCAAGGCGCTGAAGATCAACACCACCCTCGACCCAAAATAGGAAGCCGTGCTCGTCGGCTTCATCCGCAAGCACGCCGACGTGTTTGCTTGGAGTCCCTCGGACATGCCAGGCATCCCGAGGGAGGTCGCCGAGCACTCCTTGGACATCCGGGCCGGGTCCAAGCCGGTGAAGCAGCGCCTGGGCCGATTCGACGAGGAGAAGCACCGGGCCATCGGGGAGGAGGTGTAGAAGCTTTTGGCGGCCGGATTCATCAAGGAGGTCTTCCATCCAGAGTGGTTAGCTAATCCTGTCTTGGTTAAGAAAAAGAATGGAAAATGGAGAATGTGTGTAGATTACACTAGTTTAAATAAAGCATGTCCTAAATATCCATTTCCATTACCTCGTATTGATCAAATAGTTGATTCCACTGCTGGTTGCGAACGACTTAGCTTTCTTGATGCATATTCCGGTTACCACCAAATTCGTATGAAAGAGTCCGACGAACTAGCGACTTCTTTCATCACTCCCTTTGGCATGTATTGCTACGTAAGCCTTGCCATTTGGCCTCAAAAATGCGGGCACAACTTACCAGCGTTGCATGCTCAAAGTTTTTGGGGACCTCATCGGGCGAACCGTTGAGGCTTACGTAGACGATATCGTGATAAAATCTAGGAAGGCAGACGACTTGGTAGCCGACCTAGAAGAGGCGTTCGAATGCCTCAAAAAGAGAAATATAAAACTCAACCCCGAGAAATGCATTTTTGGGGTCTCCCGGGGCATGTTGCTCAGATTTATCGTTTCCGAGCGTGGCATCGAGGCCAACCAGGAAAAGATATCGGGACATCACACGGATGGGGCCGATCCACAACCCAAAGGCTTACAGAAGCTGATGGGGTGTCATTGCAAGCCCTAAGCCGATTCATTTCGCGACTCGGCGAAAAAAGTTTGCCTTTGTATCGGCTGCTGAAAAAACTGAGCACTTCACCTGGACCTCCGAGGCCCAGAAAGCCCTCGATAGGCTTAAGGCTCTGCTTTCGGAAGCTCCAGGTGCTCGTGCCGCCCACCGAAGGGGAGGACCTCCTGCTATACGTCGCTGCCACTAACCAGGTTGTGAGTGCAGCAATCATCATAGAGCGGCGGGAGGAAGGACACGCGCTGCCTGTCCAGCGGCCGGTCTACTTCATCTGTGAAGTCTTGTCCGAAACCAAGATGCGCTACCCCCAGATCCAGAAGCTAGTGTACGCGATCATCCTCGCTCGGCGCAAGTTGCGGCACTACTTTGAATCCCACCCCGTGACCGTGGTATCATCCTTTCCCCTCGGGGAGGTGATCCAGAACCGGGAGACGACTGGGAGGACCGCTAAGTGGGCTATCGAGCTCATGGGCGATGGCATCACCTACGTGCCGCTGTTGACGGTGGATAACGTCAACTTTTATTAGAACTTTAGACATGAAAGGACACATGAATACACACTAGTCTAGGGTTTTAACTGACAATTTTCATGAGTTTTGCATATTCTGTATTTTCCAGGGAGTATTCCAGAAAAGTGTAAAAGAAGGATTAAAGTGCGTAAAAGACACGAAACTTAACCGCGAAGGAAACATCGTCATCAGGACGTGGGAAGGATCTAGAAGACACCCAAGCAACCGGGGCCCCAGATCCCACAAAGTGGGGCCGGCCGGCCCTAGGGTAGGGCCGGCCGGCGCCCCCTGCTGGACTGCAGGCCCCGCCTTCTAGAATCTTCCTCCCACGCTTCCGTGGCACTCAAGTAAAGCATCCCTATGTCGATCTAAGGTCGGTTTGATCCGATGGTGCACATAACATGAGACGCGGATCGATGACGTGGCGGTTCCTTGCCCCCTACTCCACCTTGGCCTACATAATGACGCCCCAAGGCCCCTCCTAGAGGCATTCTACACCCTGGTGCTTCATATTCTCTACATAAATTAGGGTTAGGGTCCCTCTAGTTGATCTAGCTCTAGTTCATCTAGTTGTAGCAGTTAGGAGAGACTAGTTCATCTAGATCTAGTCTTGTTTAGAGATTAGAGAGATAGAGTAGGAGAGTAGAGATTCTGGAGGAGTTCCGGCCTGTCGGTGCTTCTTCGTGGCTATATTCTTCTGGATTCAGCTTCCTCGCCCGAAGCTGCGTTCTGAGGTACTTTTATATTCAACTTCTAATTCAAGTAAGCATTTGTTCTTATTCGTTCTTAAGTTTGCAACTCATATTGAGTGCTTTGATCTTGGTCATTACTTGATTGAAGCAGTATTTCGTAGTGTAGGTGTGGTGCCTAGACTAGGTTTACTTATGAATGTCCCCTGATTGGCCGGATAGTGGTAGTTCGCGTAGGTGACAGCTACGTTGATTCCTCTGTAGTCCACTTCCTGTTGATAGGATTGATAGGTGTATAAGTGTTTGGTAGGAGAGAACTCTGATTTCCACTCTTATTCATTTCACTGCCCAGTTAGAACGATATTATGCAAAGCTTACCGGTTGTTGGAACTAGATAATCATTAGCTATTTCCTCTTTCTTGATATTATCTAGCCTAATTGTAGGGTTAAGTTCATTGGCTTGGTCACTGTCACATACTGTTCCCTGTGGATACGATATTTAAAACCTCCGGGTAAAATGTGACAGCGGTATATTATCTGTGCGCTTGCGGATAATTTGAATACGATCTTATTTAATAGAGTGCAGTTAATTTATACCAACAACCGCGCAAGGCCATCAAGTCCCAAGTGCTGGTAGACTTCGTGGCGGAGTGGACTGAAACATAACCACCACCACTCCCCACCCAAGAGGAGTATTGCGTCATGTACTTCGATGGGTCGATGATGAAGACTGGTGCCGGCGCGGGCATAGTCTTCGTCTCACCTCTCGGGGTTCGGCTCAGGTATCTGTTGCGGCTGTACTTCACGGCTTCCAACAACGTGGACGACTACGAGGCTCTCGTCAATGGATTCCACATCGCCATTGAACTGGGGATCAGGCGCCTCGAGGTTCGAGGAGATTCCCGGCTCATCATGGACCAGGTGATGAAGGAGTCAACGTATCACAACCCCAAGATGGCCACCTACTGCAAGCTGGTGCGGTTGCTTAAGGAAAAATTCGAAGGCCTCGAGCTCAACCACGTCGCACGCAGGTACAACGAAGAGGCTGACGAGTTGGCAAAAATCGCGTCTGAAAGGGCTTCGGTCCCGACAGGCGTATTTGCCAACGATCTCTACAAGCCTTCGGTCAACATCGATCCCACGGGAGGCAAGGGAAAAGAGATCCCCGAGCCCCCGGGAGAGCTCGGAGCATCTTCAGGCCACAGAAATCCCTCGAGGGCTGCCGAGCCCTCTGACAAAGAGGAGTTGCCCGGGACCAAGGCTGAAACCGACGACGAAGCTGAGACAATGGAGATCGAAGCCGAGATGGACGATGACGAGCCAAATTGGCGCGAGCCACTGGTCAGTTGGCTCGTCCGAGGGATTTTGCCCTCGGACAAGACCAAGGCTCGGCTGGCTGGCATGAAGAGCCAAGTCCTTCAAGATGATCGACGGCGAACTCTACCAGCGTAGTCCTTCTGGGGTCCTGCAGCGCTGCATCCCTTTCAGTCAAGGCAAGCGCCTGGTTGAGGAGATATACGCCGGGGCCTGCAGTCACCACGCCGCGCCAAGGATGCTCGTCGGCAACGCCTTTAGACAAGGCTTCTATTGGCCAACCGCCGTGGCCGATGCTACCGAGGTAGTACGCTCCTGCGAAGGGTGCCAAGTACTACGCTCGGCAAACTCATCTCCCAGTCCAAGCTCTCCAGACGATCCCCATCACGTGGCCTTTCGCCGTGTGGGGATTGGATCATGTCGGGCCCCTCAAGAAGGCGCCCAGGGGCTTCACCCACCTACTTGTCACCATAGAAAGTTCTCGAAGTGGATCAAAGCTTGGCCAATTGCCCAGATCAGTTTAACCCAAGCAGTATTGTTCTTTACTGACATCGTTCATCGGTTTGGCATCCCGAAACTCCATCATCACCGACAATAGAACGCAGTTCACCGGGAATAAATTCCTGGCATTCTGCGATGAGCACCACATACGAGTGGATTGGGCGGCGGTAGCTCACCCTAGGGACGAACGGACAAGTGGAGCGTGCCAACGACATGATCCTCCAAGGCCTCAAGCCTGAAAATTTTCAACAGGTTGAACAAGTTCGGCAAGAGGTGGCTGACCGAGCTCCCCACGGTGATATGGAGCCTAAGGACTATTGACGGTGGATATACCCTAAAATTCCACATTCAAACACCGTCAACAGGCCTCGGATCCAAGGGAGAATAAATACAATATGAGCATATTCTATCAATAACGAATTCCACTTGTACTCTTAGCTTGTGATTGCAGGGAACACCAAATCAGTGCAAAAGTGAGCAGCTAGGGGCTAACTACATGGTTCGGCCGAACCATGTCATATTGCCCCAGGCCACCAAGTTTCAACATGGTGCACACAACATCAAATGAAAGAGATCAGAGCCAAGGGTGGGCCCACCCATGGGTCGGCCGAATTGCCCATGGGGCCCACCTGGCTCTGGTGATGTGGCAGGATCTGTGTGACACTCCAACCATGTCATTTCATCCATCGGATCAACTTGTGCTTTCATTCAACGGTGGAGATCAAAGGCACACGGATTGAGGCATGAAACAAAGCAAACGAGACATTACAAAGATCAGGGGAGTCTCTATGACAGGTGGGGACCACGGTGGTGGGCCCAACCCACCAGGGGTGGGTCGGCCGAACCACCATTGGTGGGCCCAGGCCACCTACACCATCACTTGACTGGTGGGGACTCCTTCTAGAAGCTCCTGGCTGGGCCCACCAGTCATAGGGGGGTCGGCCGAACCCCCCTAGGTGCCCAGCCCAGTCGGTTGGCCTCCATCGCCTTCCTGCATGCTGTCCACGTGATGAATTGCCCAGAATCATCCATCTTATGGCGGTAATAAGGTCGGTTCATCCAAGGGTGGAGAGGCAAGGAGCACTGCGGATCGCTGACGTGGCACCCCCTTGCTCTCCCCTATAAATAGAGGCTGCCCACTCCTCTTCAAGACACACCATACAACACAAGAAGCAAGCTAGAGTGAAGTTCTACTCTTTAGTAGTAGTATTAGTCTAGTGTGGGAGTTAGAGTCGAGTCGAGCTACGCTCGGAGTCTCCGGAGTCGTCTACTAGAGAGTCTGGTATAGCTCTTGTACCTTTCCTTCTGTAAGACTTTATCCTTTTCAATATATTATCTTTACTTTACTTCACTAAGTTCTTACTTAGTCTTTACTATTCGTTATAGTATTGTTGTGTCTTGTCTTATTCTATAGTTGTCTTATATTTGATAGTGATCTTATCCCAACTCAACAGTGTGTTAGTTCATCGCCTGTCATAGGGTGTTCTAGTTGTTGGTACGCAGCTAGAATAGTGAGACTTAGTGTAAGCGTGGTGCTTAGACTAGATCTTGCCTTTGATTGCCGCTTGTCGCACGGATTGTTTGTGGGTGCTAGCAAGTGGTGACAGCCCTGTCTAGTCTTAGTATCCCTCCACGTGTTTTAGGCAAGTTGTTAAAAGGTAGGCTCCCATAAGAGTGTAGGCGCTTCGGGTAGAGGTTTTGTCCTCTATTGTCTCGCACTACCCCTTGCACACCGGTAGTAAGGTAACTATCTTAGTATAAGTCATCTATTTGATAGGGTAAGTCACAAGAGTAAAGTAAGTGTCATAGGAGTCTTATACTCACTCGTTGTCCTCCCACCAAGCTATACTCTACTAGTTATCTTAATACTTGTTGTGTGTTGGTGTCATTACTCTTTTCCTCTACCTATCGATTTACCCCCCTACCACTAGCTGGTACTAAGTTAGTATAGACTTAAGGATCTATCTTTCTTTTTATTAATTATTCCTAGCAACCACTTTCTCTTGGGATAAAAATAAATAATGATACCTTGGAATACTCCCGGGTGAAGTGCTACAGTGGTATATTCTGTGCGCTTGCGGAATTATCCAATAGACTTAAGAAATACCCTCAGGCACTTCTGGCACCGTTATCAGAGATAGCCTAACACCCTGTCTCTGGTGGTTGCGCTAAGAAGTGTCAACAAGGACCACACCGAGCTGAGCCACGGGCTTCACGCCTTTCTTCCTGGTCTATGGCGCCGAGGCTGTGCTCCTCACGGACTTGGAATACGGCGCCTCGAGGGTCCGAGCCTACGACGAGCAAGGCAATCAGATCTCTCGGGAGGACGCGCTGGACCAAGTCGACGAGGCCCGAGACATCGCCTTGCTGCACTCGGCCAAGTACCAGCAAACCCTACGCAGGTACCATGCTCGGCGCATTCGAGGCCGAGCCTTCAGCGTAGGCGATCTGGTACTGCGGCTCAGGCAGGACAACAAAGGACGCCACAAGCTAACACCACCGTGGGAAGGGCCATTTGTCATCGCCGAGGTGCTACGCCCTGGAACGTACAAGCTGGCGAATGAGAAGGGCGAAGTCTACGACAACGCTTGGAACATTGAACAGCTATGTCGCTTCTGTCCTTAAGATTCCAAGCATTGTATATTCTGTAAATCTTGAAATCAATAAAAGATTCGACTTCTTTTTCTCGTATGATTTTAAGATTTTCACCCGAGCCCACCCACGGGAATGAGTAAACCGTGCAACCAGAAGTGAGGCTCGGCCCTATCTCCAATAGGGCCAACCCTCCCTCGGGGGCTAGGACGGGGGAACCCCCGGATTCCTCCGAGTCTAAACGAATTCAAAACCCAAAAATTTCAAAAACTGTTGAAATTTTTATCTCCCGAGTTCGCTTCTCATCTAAACCAAATGCAAGCTTATAAGTCTTAGACGAGCAAAAGAAATCCCAGAGGGCAGAGCCGGCCGAGCCGCGAAACCGCCTACGCCTCCGGGATACGGCATCTCCACTCGCCACTCTACACCCAAAGATAACTTGCGCTCGGAAAGGAACTTATAAGAATAACATTTGTATGGGGAGAAGGCTCGGGTGGTAGAGATCAAACCTTTTTTCTAAAAGCTCTCGCCCTACCGAGATCCCTAGGACCATGGACATGTCTATGCCGCTAAAGCTACGACACCCGAAAAATTCCCCCGAGACTCGATGGCCCGGGCTCAGGGTCGGCGAGGAAAGTGCTTAAGAAAAAATACCGAACTAAAAAACACAAACATGCAGCAAATACACGAATATCAAGGCCACGAAGGGCCGCATGTTTGTTTCTTACAAATCTTAGGCACGATGGCCCAACCTTTCTAATTCAGGTCCAGGGGAGGGAGCTTCACGTCTTCTTCGAAAAGGGCCGCCAGTGCCGTTCCAGGGACGGCCATCGAGTTGATCAGCGCGAGGAGCTCGTCGTAAGAAGCCTCGAGGAAACCCTCACTAACGGCGTCAGTGTCGAAGTTATCATAGTGAGACTTCACCACCGCCAGCGTCTTCTGGAAGTGCTACAGCGGTATATTCTGTGCGTTTGCGGAATTATCCAATAGACATAAGAAATACCCTCAGGCACTTCTTGCGCCGTTATCAGAGATAGCCTAACACCCTGTCTCTGGTGGTTGCGCTAAGAAGTGTCAACAAACATTTCTGACGCCGTTGCCGGAGAAAGCATCAGTCTAGGAATATTAATAAAAAAATTGAATCCGGAGTCTACTATCAATTTAGTTATCGATTAGTGTTAGGGGCTTACCCCTGTCTGTGTTTCTCGTTATCGTGAAGCTAGACAGTGTATGAGCGGTTTCCAATTGCCATCAAACTATATTAAAGATCCCGAGCAATTGTTGAGAAGAACTAGATGCCGTCAAGTTCCACCTCAAAGGTTCATCTCAAACCTGAATCCGTTCGAGAGAAAAGGCTCCGCATTATCAATCAAGGAAGCTATGGCCTAAAAGACCATCTCTGAGTTCTCTGCGCCGTCTGCTGACAACATTGCCACCGGACCACAGCTCAACTTTGGAGATGCTGCCTTTGAGCTCAAGCCTGCACTCATCAACATGGTGCAAGCTAATCCATTCTGTGGAAAGCCACACGAAGACGCCATTGCCCATCTCCAGCACTTTCTGGAGGTGTGTGGGACTTTCACCATCAAGAATGTCTCGGCTGACGCCATCCATCTTCACCTGTTCCCATTCTCACTGCTTGGGAAGGCGAAGCAATGGTTCTACGCCAACAAGAGTGAAGTCACCACCTGGGAGAAGTGTGCCAACGCTTTTCTCAAGAAGTTCTTCCCAATGGGCAAAACAAGCGTTCTCCGTGGCAAAATTTTAAGCTTCCAACAACAAGCGGACGAGACGATTCCCGAAGCATGGGAACATCTCAGGAGTACATTCGTGCCTGTCCTCATGATGGGATTGAAGAATAGCTCCTAATCCAAGGTTTCTACCATGGGCTAACTGGATTAGCTCGTAGTCACCTTGATGCTGCCGCTGGAGGAGCATTCCTGCAACATAATGTCATGGATGCTAAGGACCTCATTGAGAAAATGGTTATCAACCAAGGATGGAATGAGGAGCACCTCCAACCCAAGAAAAGGGGTATGCACACCGTTCATGAGGTGGACATGCTCTCAGCAAAAATGGACCTCTTGATGAAAAAGATTGAAGAAGGTTCCAAGAAGGAACAAGAGGCCATTAGACCCACTGCCACCGCACGAGCAATTGAAGCTGATCCATGGTGCAAGGTATGTGGTGGAGAAGATCATTCGGGCAACAACTGCCCCGAGACGAAGGAGGAAGTGAGCTTCATCAACAGCAACAACAATAGGTATCGACCCCAGCAACAAGGAGGATAGAACTCACGCCCCTTCTACCAAGGAAATCAAGGTAATAGTTACAGCAATAATTTTAATAATTCTTATGGTAACCAACCTTATCTTAAAGATCTTGTCTTAGGCCAATCTAAAATTAATGATAGCATAAACAAGAAAATCTTGGCCAATGATAAGATTCTTGAAAATCTTAGTGAGAAAATGGATAGCTTTAACACTGCTATGAAAAACCAATTGAGCTTTAATAAAATGTTAGAAACCCAATTAGCTCAAATAGCAGCAGCTGTCCCATCATTCGAACAAGGTAAGATCCCAGGGAAACCTGAGGAACCAATTGAGGGTGCTAAGTTAATTTCCACGAGGTTTGGTAAGCCTCCGATTAGGCAAAACCCGGGTTGTCTTCTTGATCCGCCATTCATGGCCAAGAAGAGTGACCCCGGCCATCCTACCATCACCTGCGAAATCGGGCCGCACACCTTCAACAACGCCTTCTGCGACCTTGGATCTGGAGTGAACATCATGTCCAAGGTAATGTACGAGAACTTGCTAGGGGGACCCTTGTACCTCACTTTTGTCAAATTGCAGATGGCCGATCAATCAATCCGGTTCCCCAAGGGATTGGCAAGGGACATCCTTGTCAAAGTTCAAGATGAATACATCCCCGCCGACTTCATCATTCTTGACATGGGGGCCGATGACGAAGTCCCCGTCATCCTGCGAAGGCTGTTCCTCAACACCGTGAATGCCATCATCTACGTGGGATCCGGCCAAGTCCACTTCCAACTCCCAGGTAAGAGAATTAAATGTCCTTTCAATGGTTATAAATCAATGCAACAGGCAAGGAAGAATCTGTGGAGAAACAAGCCACAATATGCACCCCGCCGAAAGGATCAACCGTCAAGGTCCAAAAAGGCCGAACTGGTAAGTAAGGCTGAGATGATAAACAAGGCTAACTTCGCCGAATCACAAGCATCAATCAAGAAGGAATGGCGGAAGAAAGAGGTTCGATCATCACGGTCTCCATCTCTGGGACCGATCGAAGCACCCGAAAAATGAACCCGAACTGAAGAGGTCCTGCTCTATGGACCTAAAACATGGTGCCCTTGCTGCTAAGGTAAATCAGTATTTACCCCATATTTAATTCTTGCATTTCAATTTTTTCATTTTCTTCATTGCATTTCATGTTTAATTTTGGCAATATTTTATTTCGACAAAATAAAATAAGTAGATGAATAAAACTTGAAAAAGATCATTTCTGCTCACACCTGAGGTGGTAGGGACCAGCTAGGTGGGGTCGGCCGACCCCACCATGGGGCCCACCCACCTCTGGTGGTGTTGGCCTGGTGTCCTGATCATGCTCCTAAAATTTGAACACCAGCTCCTTTTGAATTTTGGTCGACCATTCTTTTGACATGACCATTCTCATATGCTTCAAGGAGAATCCAACACCCATATCCATCCAAATTTTGAAAAGTGGACACTTTGGCATGCATTAGTGTTCCCATGGTCCATGGGAATCACTTTAAACATATTCCCACTTTTGTCATACACCTTTTACCTTCACAAAACACTAGACAAGGGAATCTCTGAAAATTTCAAAACTTTTGGTACAACCTAGTCTCTAATTTCCTGGACACGCTATTTAAAGCTGAAAGAGGACAAACCCTGGTTTGGCCGAACCATGTTTTGGCTCCTTTCAAGAAAGTGGAGTTTGAATTCAAATAGATTCCCTGTCCAAAGGTAAAAGCAACTCTGATCTTGTCATAATGGGTTCGGCCGACCCATAAATTGAGAGCTGTCAGCAAGGTCAAGTTTGAATTCAAATAGATTCCCTGTCCAAAGGTTGTAACACCCTAGTGTTAGTTACTATTTTCACACTTGCATTTGCATGTCATCAAGCATAGATCATGCCATTTCATGCATTATTATCATTGCATTTTATTTGATTCCCTTTTATTGCTATATGTTTGTTTATATGTCCATATTATGCAAAAATGTGTTGACATGCAAATGTGATGCTTGTTTACGGTTCTAAATGCTTTATACATGTTTAGGATAACATTTGGAACAATGTTCATGTTGGTGAAATCCCCAAAATACCCCTCTAGCTCATAGTTGACTAGAGAGCCCTTTAAAAGCTATTCTGTTTGACCAAACAAGAAGGGCATTTTAGAGATTCTGCATGTTAGTGCACCCTTAATCAAAGTTGTGTAGAATTTTATAAGCAACAAACTTTATTTTTGGGTCAACTCATGAAAATGAGTGGAAGAAGGTCAAAAAGTTGAATTAGTGCAGATTTGGAGCTGTTTTGGAAGTTTTCAAATTTTCCTAAGTCTAAACCGGTTTTCAGTTTCGGTGTACCCCTGTTCATCGACTTGCATCTCTCAATCCAGGCCGAACTAGAGTAAAGTGCCTTAATATGAAATGATCTACTCGTATAGCTCTTCAACCCATATTAGTGCAGTTTTCGCTGAAACGCTCTGGATTGCGAGTTATAGATCGATGAAAAATCGAGTTTCAGTCGGGTCCACGGAAACTGAATCGGAACCGATTCAGTTCGACCCTCGGGCGAATCGCGCGACCGCGTCAGGCCTCGGCCGCCAGATGGCGCCGTACGCCGTCGTTGCTGCCGCGTGGTCGGCTTACAAAGGGGAACACGCAATCCTGTCTCCCGCACGCTCGCCCTCACTCTCCCCGCTCTCTCGCCCTCTGCTCGCTCGCTGCTCTCCTCTTTCCCCTCCGCCGTCGCCATTTCCGCCGCGCCACCGCCGCGGTGAAATCCGCCGCTACCGAGCCGTCTCCGACCGCTCCACCCTCGGCGCAGCTGCGGCTTGCTCTGCTCTTCGTTTCCGACCCGTTGCCGACCTCAGCCGACCTAAGGTACAGCTCCAGCAAGCTTTCCGCCGTCCGCCATTGCCGGAGCGCCGCCGAGCTCTCGGGTCGCCACGACGAGGGCGATGCCGGGGTCAGCTTCCCTCTCTTTTGCTCGTCTAAGAGTCCCCGTTAGCCGTAGATCCATTCCACACCGTCGGTTAGGTCTATCTCGCCGTAGTTTCGCCGGAACCCGAGTTCGCCGTGAAACCGCTCGCCACCGTGCCGCCATGCGAGCGCGGTCAGTGAGTTTCCGTGTGCAATAGTTCGATTAGTCGCGCGCACAGGTCCGCTAGGGTTGCAGGAACACGGAACGAGGCCGAGCCGCGCGAGCAACGGCCGGAATCGGCCGGCGCAAGTTCACCGGACCACCGCCGTCCGCCATTGCTGCCGTCGAGCTCGCTCCGGTGGAGTACGACCCTCGGCAGTTGGTCCATCGGGTTCGTCTCATTGCCGCGAGTCGGTAGGTAGCCTCGGCGTTGCCGGAGACCTCGCCGTCGGCGAACTCTCGCCGGTCAGCGCCGGCGGCTCTGTTCCGCTCTCTGACGCGTGGGGTCGGGACGACCCCGGGGCCCGCGAGTCAGCCGTTCGGGTGCGCCTCTGGTTCACTGAGCCGGGTGCACGTAGCAGTTCTATCGGGTTTAGGTTTTTGATTTATAAAATGAATTTTCAGAAAATGTGTAAAACCTTCCAAAATTCATATCTGGAGCTAGGAATGTCCAATTGGGGTGAACCAAATTTTGTTGTGTTTGTATTTCTGAGCTCTATCAAGGGAAAATATAAAATATACTTTTGAATACTTTTTATGTGCAGTTATAATTAAATTGTTAATTGCTTGCAAACTTGATAAATGCATAAGTAATTGTAGAAATGTGCTAAAAATGTGATTCCACTTGCATTAATCTTGTTTAGGGAAGTAGAATCTATGAAAAATATGTTTGCTGGTGTTTCACTGTTATTTATATGATGTCTAGTATAATGTGCCTTTTATGCTTTAATCTTGCAAAAATCACCATGCTTAATGTGTTAAGGTTATGGACATGAATATTTTTCCTGGGCTATGTTATGTTGGAAAGAAGCTAAGAAAATTAGGAAATCTGTTGTTTGATACTTTTCACTGTGTTAAGTATTTTCCATTGCTTAAAAGGCTGGTTGCTTGTTATTTTTGTGTAGACTGTTATACTTGTCCAAATGACTTGAAATTTTGTCAGTAGGCTAATCTGGATGTGTAATAGCTACTGTAATTTCTATGGATTTTTCTGGTCACAGTAAACAGTAGGTCCAGTTATAGGCTAGGGTTTATTTAATTGTTTCTAAGCAAATATCTTTTGGTTGTGGTAGGTTAGTTGATGCATGTTAATTATTAAGTGCAGGTTGTAGACCTCTCACCCGGGACGAGAAATTGTTCTATGCTTTGCTTAAGAAGGGTGAGTATGAGTTGGTTGTCTAGGAAAGAAATAAATGAGTGTGGATTGTTAAACTGATTGCATATCATGGGTTAATTCGTGCATCTCTATCTTGCATTTCATGTGCATTCTCAGTTCTCATATATGCATATCATGCATACAGGATCGCCGGGAGGCGTGACGCTGTTGCAGTTCGATCCACCGGAGGAGGGAGTTCCGCCGGAGATTGAAGTGCCAGAGGTCCCCGAAGGTCGAGAAGAAGAAGCTGAACTTCCGGAGTGCCCGGATCACCAACCCACTAACTTTGTGAAAGGCAAGACCCGGAGCATTCCTAAGTCTCCACCTACTCTTTTTACAAATACACTGGTCTTTATTAAATCGTATGATTGTGCACTTAAGTATAGGAGTTGATATGATACCGTTGCTGCATTTATTCCTTGTCCACTTATACTTGATCCTGAAGTTATTACTAGACAAGGGGATGGGTTCGATCTTATGCTTAGCCATGCTTAGACCGGTAGAAGTCGAGGGATTTCCTGTCCTTCGCGAGCATAGGTGGTTACTAATGATGATGGGGTTGGATTCCACATGATGGACTATATGTGCCACCATGCCACAGTGTCTAATGAGAGAATCAAGGCTAGGTAGCGGGGAGCCGCATGACATGGTTGAGGTCATGCCGTCTTCGGTGCTGCTTGCGGCCGACTAGGACTGAGGCCACCAGACATCAGTTGAGATTGAAAGACGTCGTCACATAGCTGGCCAGATAAGTCGTTCTGACCGCGAAGCCGAGTATTTCTTTCTGAGCCGGGAATTGGGCGTGATAAGGCAGACATATTCTGGAGGTAGGAAGGATGTGCGGAGACACCATCTTACCAAGGGCAGGTCAGGGACCTGATGCATCCTGGAAGTGGGTTTGTCTCTGAGAATATGGACCCCTCCAAGCCCGCGATACATATTATGTCTCAGAAAGATTTAACGGTGGCCCAAGAAGCCAGTGGCTCGGCTGACAGGGTTTGTGATTGGCATAATTGCCAGCTGGTACAATCGATTCGAATCGCCATCTCTCCTGGTTAGTGAGAAACTGAACTGATCTTCTGGTGAGGTAGAGGCTAATAACTTGAACATAATGATTATGGTGAGATGATGTTGATATCTGTGGATATCGGAAATCATATGGTTTTATTGATTGCTACAATATTCAGTGAATGCTTAGTATAGTGGCTAATCCTAGTAAATAGTTAAACTGAAATCGAAGCTTATCACAATTAAAATGAATAAGTTGAGGTTCTACTGTAGTAATGCTTTTGATGCAAAAATGATGCTACCCTCTGAGCTCCACCAAATAAGCCTTGCATATCCTTGAGAGTCTTTTTATTTACTCCCTGTCGGGTAAGTCTAGCTGAGTACAATTGAGTACTCAGGGTTTTATTCCCATTGTTGCAGATGGTGTAGTCTACTACGCGTATTGCAGGAATTGCTTCACCCCTGCGGGTGAAGAAGACTAGACCCGAGGGTAGGGTCATTATCTATCTTTAGTTGTTGTAAGAATGCTGTGACAGGGTCATGTGATGGTACTCGTATTTGAACTCTGTGGTGTAAAACTATGTTGACTTCCGCTACTACCCTATTTGTGTAAAAGACTATGTTGTACTCTGATGTTCAAATTCGGTTATGAACTTATGTGTCATGTGATCGGGTATTGCTGAATGAATGATCCTTGGGGTATGAAATGTTTGAAATCCTTCGAGATTTCCGGACTACCGGGTTTATATTGGCTCAAGTGCGACTGGATTGCGGCTAAAATGCGATCGTTGTACTTGTGCTCGTATAAATTGGTCGGTTCTGTGACAGTTGGTACCAGAGCATAATTCAGCATATACCGTCACTTGACTATTTAAAAACTAAAAGAGTTTTGAGTTTTACAAACTAATTGCCAACTGATAGTGTGTATAGGTGATTTAAACCAAGTGTTTGCAAAACTTATGAGTACCAATGACCAAGTCCTATAGCCCTATGTATATGTGGTAATTAGGTGGCTTATGTAAGTACTGACTTGGGGGAAATTGCATCATATTTCTATTTGTGGTTCATTTGGTTTTATCGTGCGGATAATCATGAACTGTCGGTTTCTTATTGCTTCTTATGGGTCAATGTACCACGTCGCCTAAGGTAAGGTGAGATGTGAGTGTAAGATCGAACAACCATCGATCGATGGTGAGTGTATGATTACTGAAGTGAGTACATGTTATCCATATGTGTACTTATGGAAGTAAGGTGGAGTAATTAATTTTTGGGGTCGCAAATGTTCATGGGAACATTTCCGGCAAAAAGTGCTTCTTGTTGCCCTGCATACATTGGGATTGGGCTGAAATGAATCTTCTGCAGGTACACTAACCACGCAAAACGTATAGTACGGTTAGTTACGTATATGAGAGCACGTGGTATGCCACCGACTATAACGTTAGTTAAAATATATTATGTGTGAGGTCGTTGGCACGTGCATGCATCATGATCATGAAATTAATTTAAGCTATTTGTACTATTTCCTTCCCTATGGTAAAATTTGTGCTGTCCTATCTTATTCTAAATGCTGAAAGATGTTGTAATGTACCAGATGGCAGCTGAAGGTGAGCCGCAGAGTGGTCAGTTTCTGGAGCAGTTTGGCACACCCACTGTGCTATGGAGGTTGTTGAAGTCGGTGGGATATGCAGAGCCACCAATGTATTTCTGGAAGCCAGCGAAAACCATGGTGCAGCCTTGGTTTGATGTTTGGGTGACTATCCCTGTGCTTGAAAGGGGTTGGTCGTTTCCAGGAATAAAGGTGGAAGTTGACATGAGGACCAATACAGTAACTATAAGGACTTCATGGACACTAAGCCTCCGGTATTCAAGCAGGCCGTAGAGCCGCTGGAAGCTGATGAGTGGTTAAACACTATTGAACAGTCATTCTCTGTGCTGCGATTGACTGAAACCATGAAGGCTAGCTTTGCTGCTATGTTACTGCAAGGCCAAGCTGGAATATGGTGGGCCAATCGTAAGACCGCCTACCCTGTGGTCGCTGATATCACCTGGGAGCAGTTCACCAGGGATTTCCGGGGGCATTTCATTCCAGCAGGCTTGATCAAGATGAAGGTCAATGAATTCGTGCAGCTTACTCAGGGTACCAAGACCCTCACTCAGTATCATCATGCCTTTAACAATCTGTCGAGGTATGCCCCGTGGATGGTAGATACAGATGAAAAGAAGATTGAAACCTTCAAGAGAGGTCTTAGTACCAAGCTTATGAAGACTCTGGCGAACAACGCTCGTACAACTTTTAACGAGTTCATCAGTGAAGCTTATATCCAAGAGAAACAGAACAACTTGCACACTGCTTCCAAGGGAGGCAAGAGGCCATTTGAAGGAAGCTCTTCTCAGTCGAGGACTCCAGCTGCTAGTCGTGCGGTGGCAAATCGCCCTGCTTACCATCCGGCTATTCCTGGAGCAAAATTCAGACCCCCTCCAAAGAAGCAGCCAGCGCCTCAGCGCTACAAGAAAGGTTTCACAGTGCCTTTGAACAAGAACAACGCTCCTCCAAGCAACGCCGTTCCAGTGAGGACCAACCAAGGTCTGGGGCCATGCTTTAACTGCGGTCAACAGGGGCACCTTGCTCGCTATTGCCCTCATCCAAAGCAGGCTCGAGTGCATCACACCACTATTGAAGAAATTCCAGAAGGTGAACCAGTCACCGCGGGTATGTTTTCTGTGAATCAGCATCCTGCTATTGTTTTGTTCGACTCTGGATCATCGCATTCTTTCATAAGTCAAGCATTTGCACAAAGGCATGCCTTTCAGATCGTTGATTTGGGCTGTAACTTCCGGATAACCTCAGCTGGGGTTGAAATATGCACACGTGAGGATATCAAGCAGGCGAGTATTGAGATTAATGATAGAAGTTTTATCAGTCATCTCATTGTGTTGCCTGGGCTAGGTCTGGATGTAATTCTAGGGGTTAGCTGGATGAACAAATGGGGTGCGGTATTGGACGTTGCTAACCGAACTTTGACGTTGAAGGCGCCCCAGGGTGGGGGTACCTTTCAAGTTTCCTTACCTCGAAGAGGGGATCTTTTTAATCTCTCTTTCGCAGTTGAGGGCAAGACCGTCCAAGGTATTCCGGTAGTGTGTGAGTTTCCTGATGTCTTTCCTGATGATCTACCTGGACTTCCTCCTGATCGAGATGTGGAGTTTGCAATAGAACTTATTCGCGGTACGACGCCTATTTCTCGAAGGCCATATAGAATGCCTCCTCATGAATTAGCTGAACTCAAGAAACAACTCCAGGAGTTATTGGACAAAGGGTTCATTCGCCCTAGTTCTTCTCCGTGGGGCTGTCCTGCAATCTTTGTTAAGAAGAAGGATGAAACTTTACGTATGTGTGTGGACTATAGGCCACTAAATGCTGTGACAATTAAGAACAAGTATCCTCTACCTCATATTGATATCTTGTTTGATCAATTGTCCAAGGCCAAGGTTTTCTCCAAAATTGATCTGAGATCTGGGTATCACCAAATTAAGATCAGACCATAAGATATTCCCAAGATGGCTTTCTCCACTCGGTATGGCTTGTATGAGTATTTGGTTATGTCTTTTGGATTAACCAATGCTCCTGCACATTTCATGTATCTAATGAATTCGGTATTCATGCCTGAGTTGGATAAGTTCGTGGTAGTCTTTATTGACGATATTCTGGTGTACTCTGAGAGCATGGAGGATCATGCTGAACACTTGAGGATAGTCTTGACTAGACTCAGGGAGCATAAGCTGTATGCTAAGTTCAGCAAGTGTGAGTTTTGGTTGACTAAGGTACCTTTTCTGGGCCATATCTTATCTGCTGAAGGTATTTCTGTAGATCCGTCAAAAGTTCAGCAGGTGTTGGATTGGCAGTCACCAACAAATGTGTCTGAGGTTCGTAGCTTTCTGGGATTAGCTGGGTATTATCGCCGCTTTATTTAGGATTTCTCTAAAATAGCTAAACCTATGACCAAGCTATTGCATAAAGATACCAAGTTTGTGTGGAGTGAGGAGTGTGAAACAGCTTTTCGCACCTTGCAAACGTTGTTGACCACTGCTCCAGTTCTTGCACAACCTGATATTGAAAGGCCTTTTGATGTGTACTGCGATGCTTGTGGCACTGGGTTAGGATGTGTTCTCATGCAAGAAGGCCGAGTCATTGCTTATGCCTCGCGTCAACTGAGAAAACATGAGCAAAACTATCCTACTCATGATTTGGAACTTGCCGCTGTAGTTCATGCATTGAAGATTTGGCGCCACTATTTGATGGGTCACAAATGTCATATCTATTCCGATCACAAGAGTCTCAAGTACATTTTCACCCAGCCTGAGTTGAACATGAGGCAAAGAAGGTGGTTGGAGTTGATCAAAGACTATGACCTAGAAGTACACTATCATCCGGGCAAGGCCAATGTCGTAGCCGATGCCTTGAGCCGAAAGTCTCATTGCAATGTATTGCAGCCTTTGCTAGCAGACGGGTTCAATCTTGTGCATCTAGTGGTGTTGAATAATATTACTCTCAGTTGTACTTTGGAAAGCAAGATTATTGAAGGTCAGAAAACAGATCCCGGCATATATCATATCAAGAGGAAGATGAAAGAACAAGAAATGCTTCATTTCCGAGTAGATGAAAAAGGTATATTGTGGTTCAAGGATCGATTGGTAGTACCGAAAGACCGTGAGTTGAGGAATCAGATTATGGACGAGGCTCATTTGTCCAAGTTGTCTATCCATCCTGGTAGTAGTAAGATGTATCAAGACTTGAAACCTAGGTTCTGGTGGACCAAAATGAAGAAGGAAATTGCAGCCTATGTGGCCAGGTGTGATACCTGTTGTCGCGTGAAGGCTATTCATCTTAAGCCAGCAGGCCTATTGCAACCCTTACCAGTTCCAGGTTGGAAATGGGATGAGATAACCATGGATTTCATATCTGGGTTACCTCTAACGCAAAAAGGCCACGATTCTATTTGGGTGATCGTAGATCGATTGACTAAGATTGCACATTTCTTACCAGTTCGAACTACAGATCGTCCTCATCAGTTGGCACAGCTCTACTTTGCTCAGATACTTCGGTTACATGGTGTGCCGAGGACGATAGTTTCCGACAGAGGCCCGCAATTTATTGCACGCTTCTGGGAGCATCTACACAAGTGTTTGGGAACCAATTTGGTTCGCAGCTCAGCTTATCATCCTCAAACTTCTGGTCAGACTGAAAGGGTAAATCAAATTCTTGAAGATATGTTGAGGGCTTGTGTTCTATCGTCTAAAGGTTCGTGGGAAGAATGGTTGCCTTTGGCTGAGTTCTCATACAATAATAGCTATCAAGAGAGTATTCAAATGGCTTCTTTTGAAGCTTTGTATGGGCGCAAATGTAGAACTCCTCTCAATTGGGTTGAATCAGGCGAAAGGAGATATTACGGGATTGACTTTGTGAAAGAAGCCGAAGAGAGAGTGCATACCATTCAAACACATCTCAAAGCCGCTCAGACTCGTCAAAAGAGCTATGCGGACAAGCGAAGAAGGCCATTGGAATTTGAAGTGGGTGACTATGTATACTTGAAAGTGTCACCTATGAAAGGCGTGCAACGCTTCGGAGTGAAACGAAAGTTAGCTCCAAGGTTTGTAGGTCCTTTTCAAATTCTGGAAAGAAGTGGGAAGGTAGCATACAAGTTACGGTTGCCACCACACATGTCCACCATCTTCAACGTGTTTCATGTATCCCAACTCAAGAAATGTTTACGAGTACCGGAAGAAGCAAGTGGATTTTGGTGATATCAAGTTGAAATCAGATTTGACCTATGAAGAAAAACCTATTGAAGTAATAGATTACAAAGAAAGAATCACCCGTAGCCGAGTTATCAAGTTCTATAAGGTGGTGTGGAACAACCAAAGTTATTGGGATGCGACTTGGGAGCGAGAAGATTACCTCAAGGAAGTCTATCCGTCTTTCTTTAAACAATGGTAATTAACTCTAATCTCGGGGACGAGATTCTTTTAAGGGGGGAGGGCTGTAACACCCTAGTGTTAGTTACTATTTTCACACTTGCATTTGCATGTCATCAAGCATAGATCATGCCATTTCATGCATTATTATCATTGCATTTTATTTGATTCCCTTTTATTGCTATATGTTTGTTTATATGTCCATATTATGCAAAAATGTGTTGACATGCAAATGTGATGCTTGTTTACGGTTCTAAATGCTTTATACATGTTTAGGATAACATTTGGAACAATGTTCATGTTGGTGAAATCCCCAAAATACCCCTCTAGCTCATAGTTGACTAGAGAGCCCTTTAAAAGCTATTCTGTTTGACCAAACAAGAAGGGCATTTTAGAGATTCTGCATGTCAGTGCACCCTTAATCAAAGTTGTGTAGAATTTTATAAGCAACAAACTTTATTTTTGGGTCAACTCATGAAAATGAGTGGAAGAAGGTCAAAAAGTTGAATTAGTGCAGATTTGGAGCTGTTTTGGAAGTTTTCAAATTTTCCTAAGTCTAAACCGGTTTTCAGTTTCGGTGTACCCCTGTTCATCGACTTGTATCTCTCAATCCAGGCTGAACTAGAGTAAAGTGCCTTAATATGAAATGATCTACTCGTATAGCTCTTCAACCCATATTAGTGCAGTTTTCGCTGAAACGCTCTGGATTGCGAGTTATAGATCGATGAAAAATCGAGTTTCAGTCGGGTCCGCGAAAACTGAATCGGAGCCGATTCAGTTCAACCCTCGGGCGAATCGTGCGACCGCGTCAGGCCTCGGCCGCCAGATGGCGCCGTACGCCGTCGTTGCTGCCGTGCGGTCGGCTTACAAAGGGGAACACGCAATCCTGTCTCCCGCACGCTCGCCCTCACTCTCCCCGCTCTCTCGCCCTCTGCTCGCTCGCTGCTCTCCTCTTTCCCCTCCGCCGTCGCCATTTTCGCCGTCGCCATTTCCGCCGCGCCACCGCCGCGGTGAAATCCGCCGCCACCGAGCCGTCTCCGACCGCTCCACCCTCGGCGCAGCTGCGGCTTGCTCTGCTCTTCGTTTCCGACCCGTTGCCGACCTCAGCCGACCTAAGGTACAGCTCCAGCAAGCTTTCCGCCGTCCGCCATTGCCGGAGCGCCGCCGAGCTCTCGGGTCGCCGCGACGAGGGCGATGCCGGGGTCGGCTTCCCTCTCTTTTGCTCGTCTAAGAGTCCCCGTTAGCCGTAGATCCATTCCACACCGTCGGTTAGGTCTATCTTGCCGTAGTTTCGCCGGAACCCGAGTTCGCCGTGAAACCGCTCGCCACCGTGCCGCCATGCGAGCGCGGTCAGTGAGTTTCCGTGCGCAATAGTTCGATTAGTCGCGCGCACAGGTCCGCTAGGGTTGCAGGAACACGGAACGAGGCCGAGCCGCGCGAGCAACGGCCGGAATCGGCCGGCGCAAGTTCGCCGGACCACCGCCGTCCGCCATTGCCGCCGTCGAGCTCGCTCCGGTGGAGTACGACCCTCGGCAGTTGGTCCATCGGGTTCGTCTCGTTGCCGCGAGTCGGTAGGTAGCCTCGGCGTCGCCGGAGACCTCGCCGTCGGCGAGCTCTCGCCGGTCAGCGCCGGCGGCTCTGTTCCGCTCTCTGACGCGTGGGGTCGGGTCGACCCCGGGGCCCGCGAGTCAGCCGTTCGGGTTCGCCTCTGGTTCACTGAGCCGGGTGCACGTAGCAGTTCTATCGGGTTTAGGTTTTTGATTTATAAAATGAATTTCCAGAAAATGTGTAAAACCTTCCAAAATTCATATCTGGAGCTAGGAATGTCCAATTGGGGTGAACTAAATTTTGTTGTGTTTGTATTTCTGAGCTCTATCAAGGGAAAATATAAAATGTACTTTTGAATACTTTTTATGTGCAGTTATAATTAAATTGTTAATTGCTTGCAAACTTGATAAATGCATAAGTAATTGTAGAAATGTGCTAAAAATGTGATTCCACTTGCATTAATCTTGTTTAGGGAAGTAGAATCTATGAAAAATATGTTTGCTGGTGTTTCACTGTTATTTATATGATGTCTAGTATAATGTGCCTTTTATGCTTTAATCTTGCAAAAATCACCATGCTTAATGTGTTAAGGTTATGGACATGAATATTTTTTCTGGGCTATGTTATGTTGGAAAGAAGCTAAGAAAATTAGGAAATCTGTTGTTTGATACTTTTCACTGTGTTAAGTATTTTCCATTGCTTAAAAGGCTGGTTGCTTGTTATTTTTGTGTAGACTGTTATACTTGTCCAAATGACTTGAAATTTTGTCAGTAGGCTAATCTGGATGTGTAATAGCTACTGTAATTTCTATGGATTTTTCTGGTCACAGTAAACAGTAGGTCCAGTTATAGGCTAGGGTTTATTTAATTGTTTCTAAGCAAATATCTTTTGGTTGTGGTAGGTTAGTTGATGCATGTTAATTATTAAGTGCAGGTTGTAGACCTCTCACCCAGGACGAGAAATTGTTCTATGCTTTGCTTAAGAAGGGTGAGTATGAGTTGGTTGTCTAGGAAAGAAATAAATGAGTGTGGATTGTTAAACTGATTGCATATCATGGGTTAATTCGTGCATCTCTATCTTGCATTTCATGTGCATTCTCAGTTCTCATATATGCATATCATGCATACAGGATCGCCGGGAGGCGTGACGCTGTTGCAGTTCGATGCACCGGAGGAGGGAGTTCCGCCGGAGATTGAAGTGCCAGAGGTCCCCGAAGGTCGAGAAGAAGAAGCTGAACTTCCGGAGTGCCCGGATCACCAACCCACTAACTTTGTGAAAGGCAAGCCTCGGAGCATTCCTAAGTCTCCACCTACTCTTTTTACAAATACACTGGTCTTTATTAAATCGTATGATTGTGCACTTAAGTATAGGAGTTGATATGATACCGTTGCTGCATTTATTTCTTGTCCACTTATACTTGATCCTGAAGTTATTACTAGACAAGGGGATGGGTTCGATCTTATGCTTAGCCATGCTTAGACCGGTAGAAGTCGAGGGATTTCCTGTCCTTCGCGAGCATAGGTGGTTACTAATGATGATAGGGTTGGATTCCACATGATGGACTATATGTGCCACAATGCCACAGTGTCTAATGAGAGAATCAAGGCTAGGTAGCGGGGAGCCGCATGACATGGTTGAGGTCATGCCGTTTTCGGTGCTGCTTGCGGCCGACTAGGACTGAGGCCACCAGACATCAGTTGAGATTGAAAGACGTCGTCACATAGCTGGCCAGATAAGTCGTTCTGACCGCGAAGCCGAGTATTTCTTTCTGAGCCGGGAATTGGGCGTGATAAGGCAGACATATTCTGGAGGTAGGAAGGATGTGCGGAGACACCATCTTACCAAGGGCAGGTCAGGGACCTGATGCATCCTGGAAGTGGGTTTGTCTCTGAGAATATGGACCCCTCCAAGCCCGCGATACATATTATGTCTCAGAAAGATTTAATGGTGGCCCAAGAAGCCAGTGGCTCGGCTGACAGGGTTTGTGATTGGCATAATTGCCAGCTGGTACAATCGATTCGAATCGCCATCTCTCCTGGTTAGTGAGAAACTGAACTGATCTTCTGGTGAGGTAGAGGCTAATAACTTGAACATAATGATTATGGTGAGATGATGTTGATATCTGTGGATATCGGAAATCATATGGTTTTATTGATTGCTACAATATTCAGTGAATGCTTAGTATAGTGGCTAATCCTAGTAAATAGTTAAACTGAAATCGAAGCTTATCACAATTAAAATGAATAAGTTGAGGTTCTACTGTAGTAATGCTTTTGATGCAAAAATGATGCTACCCTCTGAGCTCCACCAAATAAGCCTTGCATATCCTTGAGAGTCTTTTTATTTACTCCCTGTCGGGTAAGTCTAGCTGAGTACAATTGAGTACTCAGGGTTTTATTCCCATTGTTGCAGATGGTGTAGTCTACTACGCGTATTGCAGGAATTGCTTCACCCCTGCGGGTGAAGAAGACTAGACCCGAGGGTAGGGTCATTATCTATCTTTAGTTGTTGTAAGAATGCTGTGACAGGGTCATGTGATGGTACTCGTATTTGAACTCTGTGGTGTAAAACTATGTTGACTTCCGCTACTACCCTATTTGTGTAAAAGACTATGTTGTACTCTGATGTTCAAATTCGGTTATGAACTTATGTGTCATGTGATCGGGTATTGCTGAATGAATGATCCTTGGGGTATGAAATGTTTGAAATCCTTCGAGATTTCCGGACTACCGGGTTTATATTGGCTCAAGTGCGACTGGATTGCGGCTAAAATGCGATCGTTGTACTTGTGCTCGTATAAATTGGTCGGTTCTGTGACAGCTGGTACCAGAGCATAATTCAGCATATACCGTCACTTGACTATTTAAAAACTAAAAGAGTTTTGAGTTTTACAAACTAATTGCCAACTGATAGTGTGTATAGGTGATTTAAACCAAGTGTTTGCAAAACTTATGAGTACCAATGACCAAGTCCTATAGCCCTATGTATATGTGGTAATTAGGTGGCTTATGTAAGTACTGACTTGGGGGAAATTGCATCATATTTCTATTTGTGGTTCATTTGGTTTTATCGTGCGGATAATCATGAACTGTCGGTTTCTTATTGCTTCTTATGGGTCAATGTACCACGTCGCCTAAGGTAAGGTGAGATGTGAGTGTAAGATCGAACAACCATCGATCGATGGTGAGTGTATGATTACTGAAGTGAGTACATGTTATCCATATGTGTACTTATGGAAGTAAGGTGGAGTAATTAATTTTTGGGGTCGCAAATGTTCATGGGAACATTTCCGGCAAAAAGTGCTTCTTGTTGCCCTGCATACATTGGGATTGGGCTGAAATGAATCTTCTGCAGGTACACTAACCACGCAAAACGTATAGTACGGTTAGTTACGTATATGAGAGCACGTGGTATGCCACCGACTATAACGTTAGTTAAAATATATTATGTGTGAGGTCGTTGGCACGTGCATGCATCATGATCATGAAATTAATTTAAGCTATTTGTACTATTTCCTTCCCTATGGTAAAATTTGTGCTGTCCTATCTTATTCTAAATGCTGAAAGATGTTGTAATGTACCAGATGGCAGCTGAAGGTGAGCCGCAGAGTGGTCAGTTTCTGGAGCAGTTTGGCACACCCACTGTGCTATGGAGGTTGTTGAAGTCGGTGGGATATGCAGAGCCACCAATGTATTTCTGGAAGCCAGCGAAAACCATGGTGCAGCCTTGGTTTGATGTTTGGGTGACTATCCCTGTGCTTGAAAGGGGTTGGTCGTTTCCAGGAATAAAGGTGGAAGTTGACATGAGGACCAATACAGTAACTATAAGGACTTCATGGACACTAAGCCTCCGGTATTCAAGCAGGCCGTAGAGCCGCTGGAAGCTGATGAGTGGTTAAACACTATTGAACAGTCATTCTCTGTGCTGCGATTGACTGAAACCATGAAGGCTAGCTTTGCTGCTATGTTACTGCAAGGCCAAGCTGGAATATGGTGGGCCAATCGTAAGACCGCCTACCCTGTGGTCGCTGATATCACCTGGGAGCAGTTCACCAGGGATTTCCGGGGGCATTTCATTCCAGCAGGCTTGATCAAGATGAAGGTCAATGAATTCGTGCAGCTTACTCAGGGTACCAAGACCCTCACTCAGTATCATCATGCCTTTAACAATCTGTCGAGGTATGCCCCGTGGATGGTAGATACAGATGAAAAGAAGATTGAAACCTTCAAGAGAGGTCTTAGTACCAAGCTTATGAAGACTCTGGCGAACAACGCTCGTACAACTTTTAACGAGTTCATCAGTGAAGCTTATATCCAAGAGAAACAGAACAACTTGCACACTGCTTCCAAGGGAGGCAAGAGGCCATTTGAAGGAAGCTCTTCTCAGTCGAGGACTCCAGCTGCTAGTCGTGCGGTGGCAAATCGCCCTGCTTACCGTCCGGCTGTTCCTGGAGCAAAATTCAGACCCCCTCCAAAGAAGCAGCCAGCGCCTCAGCGCTACAAGAAAGGTTTCACAGTGCCTTTGAACAAGAACAACGCTCCTCCAAGCAACGCCGTTCCAGTGAGGACCAACCAAGGTCTGGGGCCATGCTTTAACTGCGGTCAACAGGGGCACCTTGCTCGCTATTGCCCTCATCCAAAGCAGGCTCGAGTGCATCACACCACTATTGAAGAAATTCCAGAAGGTGAACCAGTCACCGCGGGTATGTTTTCTGTGAATCAGCATCCTGCTATTGTTTTGTTCGACTCTGGATCATCGCATTCTTTCATAAGTCAAGCATTTGCACAAAGGCATGCCTTTCAGATCGTTGATTTGGGCTGTAACTTCCGGATAACCTCAGCTGGGGCTGAAATATGCACACGTGAGGATATCAAGCAGGCGAGTATTGAGATTAATGATAGAAGTTTTATCAGTCATCTCATTGTGTTGCCTGGGCTAGGTCTGGATGTAATTTTAGGGGTTAGCTGGATGAACAAATGGGGTGCGGTATTGGACGTTGCTAACCGAACTTTGACGTTGAAGGCGCCCCAGGGTGGGGGTACCTTTCAAGTTTCCTTACCTCGAAGAGGGGATCTTTTTAATCTCTCTTTCGCAGTTGAGGGCAAGACCGTCCAAGGTATTCCGGTAGTGTGTGAGTTTCCTGATGTCTTTCCTGATGATCTACCTGGACTTCCTCCTGATCGAGATGTGGAGTTTGCAATAGAACTTATTCCCGGTACGGCGCCTATTTCTCGAAGGCCATATAGAATGCCTCCTCATGAATTAGCTGAACTCAAGAAACAACTCCAGGAGTTATTGGACAAAGGGTTCATTCGCCCTAGTTCTTCTCCGTGGGGCTGTCCTGCAATCTTTGTTAAGAAGAAGGATGAAACTTTACGTATGTGTGTGGACTATAGGCCACTAAATGCTGTGACAATTAAGAACAAGTATCCTCTACCTCGTATTGATATCTTGTTTGATCAATTGTCCAAGGCCAAGGTTTTCTCCAAAATTGATCTGAGATCTGGGTATCACCAAATTAAGATCAGACCACAAGATATTCCCAAGATGGCTTTCTCCACTCGGTATGGCTTGTATGAGTATTTGGTTATGTCTTTTGGATTAACCAATGCTCCTGCACATTTCATGTATCTAATGAATTCGGTATTCATGCCTGAGTTGGATAAGTTCGTGGTAGTCTTTATTGACGATATTCTGGTGTACTCTGAGAGCATAGAGGATCATGCTGAACACTTGAGGATAGTCTTGACTAGACTCAGGGAGCATAAGCTGTATGCTAAGTTCAGCAAGTGTGAGTTTTGGTTGACTAAGGTACCTTTTCTGGGTCATATCTTATCTGCTGAAGGTATTTCTGTAGATCCGTCAAAAGTTCAGCAGGTGTTGGATTGGCAGTCACCAACAAATGTGTCTGAGGTTCGTGGCTTTCTGGGATTAGCTGGGTATTATCGCCGCTTTATTCAGGATTTCTCTAAAATAGCTAAACCTATGACCAAGCAATTGCATAAAGATACCAAGTTTGTGTGGAGTGAGGAGTGTGAAACAGCTTTTCGCACCTTGCAAACGTTGTTGACCACTGCTCCAGTTCTTGCACAACCTGATATTGAAAGGCCTTTTGATGTGTACTGCGATGCTTGTGGCACTGGGTTAGGATGTGTTCTCATGCAAGAAGGCCGAGTCATTGCTTATGCCTCGCGTCAACTGAGAAAACATGAGCAAAACTATCCTACTCATGATTTGGAACTTGCCGCTGTAGTTCATGCATTGAAGATTTGGCGCCACTATTTGATGGGTCACAAATGTCATATCTATTCCGATCACAAGACTCTCAAGTACATTTTCACCCAGCCTGAGTTGAACATGAGGCAAAGAAGGTGGTTGGAGTTGATCAAAGACTATGACCTAGAAGTACACTATCATCCGGGCAAGGCCAATGTCGTAGCCGATGCCTTGAGCCGAAAGTCTCATTGCAATGTATTGCAGCCTTTGCTAGCAGACGGGTTCAATCTTGTGCATCTAGTGGTGTTGAATAATATTACTCTCAGTTGTACTTTGGAAAGCAAGATTATTGAAGGTCAGAAAACAGATCCCGGCATATATCATATCAAGAGGAAGATGAAAGAACAAGAAATGCTTCATTTCCGAGTAGATGAAAAAGGTATATTGTGGTTCAAGGATCGATTGGTAGTACCGAAAGACCGTGAGTTGAGGAATCAGATTATGGACGAGGCTCATTTGTCCAAGTTGTCTATCCATCCTGGTAGTAGTAAGATGTATCAAGACTTGAAACCTAGGTTCTGGTGGACCAAAATGAAGAAGGAAATTGCAGCCTATGTGGCCAGGTGTGATACCTGTTGTCGCGTGAAAGCTATTCATCTTAATCCAGCAGGCCTATTGCAACCCTTACCAGTTCCAGGTTGGAAATGGGATGAGATAACCATGGATTTCATATCTGGGTTACCTCTAACGCAAAAAGGCCACGATTCTATTTGGGTGATCGTAGATCGATTGACTAAGATTGCACATTTCTTACCAGTTCGAACTACAGATCGTCCTCATCAGTTGGCACAGCTCTACTTTGCTCAGATACTTCGGTTACATGGTGTGCCGAGGACGATAGTTTCCGACAGAGGCCCGCAATTTATTGCACGCTTCTGGGAGCATCTACACAAGTGTTTGGGAACCAATTTGGTTCGCAGCTCAGCTTATCATCCTCAAACTTCTGGTCAGACTGAAAGGGTAAATCAAATTCTTGAAGATATGTTGAGGGCTTGTGTTCTATCGTCTAAAGGTTCGTGGGAAGAATGGTTGCCTTTGGCTGAGTTCTCATACAACAATAGCTATCAAGAGAGTATTCAAATGGCTCCTTTTGAAGCTTTGTATGGGCGCAAATGTAGAACTCCTCTCAATTGGGTTGAATCAGGCGAAAGGAGATATTACGGGATTGACTTTGTGAAAGAAGCCGAAGAGAGAGTGCATACCATTCAAACACATCTCAAAGCCGCTCAGACTCGTCAAAAGAGCTATGCGGACAAGCGAAGAAGGCCATTGGAATTTGAAGTGGGTGACTATGTATACTTGAAAGTGTCACCTATGAAAGGCGTGCAACGCTTCGGAGTGAAACGAAAGTTAGCTCCAAGGTTTGTAGGTCCTTTTCAAATTCTGGAAAGAAGTGGGAAGGTAGCATACAAGTTACGGTTGCCACCACACATGTCCACCATCTTCAACGTGTTTCATGTATCCCAACTCAAGAAATGTTTACGAGTACCGGAAGAACAAGTGGATTTGGGTGATATCAAGTTGAAATCAGATTTGACCTATGAAGAAAAGCCTATTGAAGTAATAGATTACAAAGAAAGAATCACCCGTAGACGAGTTATCAAGTTCTATAAGGTGGTGTGGAACAACCAAAGTTATTGGGATGCGACTTGGGAGCGAGAAGATTACCTCAAGGAAGTCTATCCGTCTTTCTTTAAACAATGGTAATTAACTCTAATCTCGGGGACAAGATTCTTTTAAGGGGGGAGGGCTGTAACACCCTAGTGTTAGTTACTATTTTCACACTTGCATTTGCATGTCATCAAGCATAGATCATGCCATTTCATGCATTATTATCATTGCATTTTATTTGATTCCCTTTTATTGCTATATGTTTGTTTATATGTCCATATTATGCAAAAATGTGTTGACATGCAAATGTGATGCTTGTTTATGGTTCTAAATGCTTTATACATGTTTAGGATAACATTTGGAACAATGTTCATGTTGGTGAAATCCCCAAAATACCCCTCTAGCTCATAGTTGACTAGAGAGCCCTTTAAAAGCTATTCTGTTTGACCAAACAAGAAGGGCATTTTAGAGATTCTGCATGTCAGTGCACCCTTAATCAAAGTTGTGTAGAATTTTATAAGCAACAAACTTTATTTTTGGGTCAACTCATGAAAATGAGTGGAAGAAGGTCAAAAAGTTGAATTAGTGCAGATTTGGAGCTGTTTTGGAAGTTTTCAAATTTTCCTAAGTCTAAACCGGTTTTCAGTTTCGGTGTACCCCTGTTCATTGACTTGTATCTCTCAATCCAGGCCGAACTAGAGTAAAGTGCCTTAATATGAAATGATCTACTCGTATAGCTCTTCAACCCATATTAGTGCAGTTTTCGCTGAAACGCTCTGGATTGCGAGTTATAGATCGATGAAAAATCGAGTTTCAGTCGGGTCCGCGGAAACTGAATCGGAGCCGATTCAGTTCAACCCTCGGGCGAATCGCGCGACCGCGTCAGGCCTCGGCCGCCAGATGGCGCCGTACGCCGTCGTTGCTGCCGCGCGGTCGGCTTACAAAGGGGAACACGCAATCCTGTCTCCCGCACGCTCGCCCTCACTCTCCCCGCTCTCTCGCCCTCTGCTCGCTCGCTGCTCTCCTCTTTCCCCTCCGCCGTCGCCATTTCCGCCGTCGCCATTTCCGCCGCGCCACCGCCGCGGTGAAATCCGCCGCCACCGAGCCGTCTCCGACCGCTCCACCCTCGGCGCAGCTGCGGCTTGCTCTGCTCTTCGTTTCCGACCCGTTGCCGACCTCAGCCGACCTAAGGTACAGCTCCAGCAAGCTTTCCGCCGTCCGCCATTGCCGGAGCGCCGCCGAGCTCTCGGGTCGCCGCGACGAGGGCGATGCCGGGGTCGGCTTCCCTCTCTTTTGCTCGTCTAAGAGTCCCCGTTAGCCGTAGATCCATTCCACACCGTCGGTTAGGTCTATCTCGCCGTAGTTTCGCCGGAACCCGAGTTCGCCGTGAAACCGCTCGCCACCGTGCCGCCATGCGAGCGCGGTCAGTGAGTTTCCGTGCGCAATAGTTCGATTAGTCGCGCGCACAGGTCCGCTAGGGTTGCAGGAACACGGAACGAGGCCGAGCCGCGCGAGCAACGGCCGGAATCGGCCGGCGCAAGTTCGCCGGACCACCGCCGTCCGCCATTGCCGCCGTCGAGCTCGCTCCGGTGGAGTACGACCCTCGGCAGTTGGTCCATCGGGTTCGTCTCGTTGCCGCGAGTCGGTAGGTAGCCTCGGCGTCGCCGGAGACCTCGCCGTCGGCGAGCTCTCGCCGGTCAGCGCCGGCGGCTCTGTTCCGCTCTCTGACGCGTGAGGTCGGGTCGACCCCGGGGCCCGCGAGTCAGCCGTTCGGGTGCGCCTCTGGTTCACTGAGCCGGGTGCACGTAGCAGTTCTATCGGGTTTAGGTTTTTGATTTATAAAATGAATTTCCAGAAAATGTGTAAAACCTTCCAAAATTCATATCTGGAGCTAGGAATGTCCAATTGGGGTGAACCAAATTTTGTTGTGTTTGTATTTCTGAGCTCTATCAAGGGAAAATATAAAATGTACTTTTGAATACTTTTTATGTGCAGTTATAATTAAATTGTTAATTGCTTGCAAACTTGATAAATGCATAAGTAATTGTAGAAATGTGCTAAAAATGTGATTCCACTTGCATTAATCTTGTTTAGGGAAGTAGAATCTATGAAAAATATGTTTGCTGGTGTTTCACTATTATTTATATGATGTCTAGTATAATGTGCCTTTTATGCTTTAATCTTGCAAAAATCACCATGCTTAATGTGTTAAGGTTATGGACATGAATATTTTTCCTGGGCTATGTTATGTTGGAAAGAAGCTAAAAAAATTAGGAAATCTGTTGTTTGATACTTTTCACTGTGTTAAATATTTTCCATTGCTTAAAAGGCTGGTTGCTTGTTATTTTTGTGTAGACTGTTATACTTGTCCAAATGACTTGAAATTTTGTCAGTAGGCTAATCTGGATGTGTAATAGCTACTGTAATTTCTATGGATTTTTCTGGTCACAGTAAACAGTAGGTCCAGTTATAGGCTAGGGTTTATTTAATTGTTTCTAAGCAAATATCTTTTGGTTGTGGTAGGTTAGTTGATGCATGTTAATTATTAAGTGCAGGTTGTAGACCTCTCACCCGGGACGAGAAATTGTTCTATGCTTTGCTTAAGAAGGGTGAGTATGAGTTGGTTGTCTAGGAAAGAAATAAATGAGTGTGGATTGTTAAACTGATTGCATATCATGGGTTAATTCGTGCATCTCTATCTTGCATTTCATGTGCATTCTCAGTTCTCATATATGCATATCATGCATACAGGATCGCTGGGAGGCGTGACGCTGTTGCAGTTCGATTCACCGGAGGAGGGAGTTCCGCCGGAGATTGAAGTGCCAGAGGTCCCCGAAGGTCGAGAAGAAGAAGGTGAACTTCCGGAGTGCCCGGATCACCAACCCACTAACTTTGTGAAAGGCAAGACCCGGAGCATTCCTAAGTCTCCACCTACTCTTTTTACAAATACACTGGTCTTTATTAAATCGTATGATTGTGCACTTAAGTATAGGAGTTGATATGATACCGTTGCTGCATTTATTCCTTGTCCACTTATACTTGATCCTGAAGTTATTACTAGACAAGGGGGATGGGTTCGATCTTATGCTTAGCCATGCTTAGACCGGTAGAAGTCGAGGGATTTCCTGTCCTTCGCGAGCATAGGTGGTTACTAATGATGATGGGGTTGGATTCCACATGATGGACTATATGTGCCACCATGCCACAGTGTCTAATGAGAGAATCAAGGCTAGGTAGCGGGGAGCCGCATGACATGGTTGAGGTCATGCCGTCTTCGGTGCTGCTTGCGGCCGACTAGGACTGAGGCCACCAGACATCAGTTGAGATTGAAAGACGTCGTCACATAGCTGGCCAGATAAGTCGTTCTGACCGCGAAGCCGAGTATTTCTTTCTGAGCCGGGAATTGGGCGTGATAAGGCAGACATATTCTGGAGGTAGGAAGGATGTGCGGAGACACCATCTTACCAAGGGCAGGTCAGGGACCTGATGCATCCTGGAAGTGGGTTTGTCTCTGAGAATATGGACCCCTCCAAGCCCGCGATACATATTATGTCTCAGAAAGATTTAACGGTGGCCCAAGAAGCCAGTGGCTCGGCTGACAGGGTTTGTGATTGGCATAATTGCCAGCTGGTACAATCGATTCGAATCGCCATCTCTCCTGGTTAGTGAGAAACTGAACTGATCTTCTGGTGAGGTAGAGGCTAATAACTTGAACATAATGATTATGGTGAGATGATGTTGATATCTGTGGATATCGGAAATCATATGGTTTTATTGATTGCTACAATATTCAGTGAATGCTTAGTATAGTGGCTAATCCTAGTAAATAGTTAAACTGAAATCGAAGCTTATCACAATTAAAATGAATAAGTTGAGGTTCTACTGTAGTAATGCTTTTGATGCAAAAATGATGCTACCCTCTGAGCTCCACCAAATAAGCCTTACATATCCTTGGGAGTCTTTTTATTTACTCCCTGTCGGGTAAGTCTAGCTGAGTACAATTGAGTACTCAGGGTTTTATTCCCATTGTTGCAGATGGTGTAGTCTACTACGCGTATTGCAGGAATTGCTTCACCCCTGCGGGCGAAGAAGACTAGACCCGAGGGCAGGGTCATTATCTATCTTTAGTTGTTGTAAGAATGCTGTGACAGGGTCATGTGATGGTACTCGTATTTGAACTCTGTGGTGTAAAACTATGTTGACTTCCGCTACTACCCTATTTGTGTAAAAGACTATGTTGTACTCTGATGTTCAAATTCGGTTACGAACTTATGTGTCATGTGATCGGGTATTGCTGAATGAATGATCCTTGGGGTATGAAATGTTTGAAATCCTTTGAGATTTCCGGACTACCGGGTTTATATTGGCTCAAGTGCGACTGGATTGCGGCTAAAATGCGATCGTTGTACTTGTGCTCGTATAAATTGGTCGGTTCTGTGACAAAGGTGTTCGGCCGACCCATCAATAAAGCCTTGTCGGAAAATTTGAATTTGAGATCACCTAGGTTCCATGTCCATAGGGGAAAACAACAAAGATCTGGCCATGGGGGGTCGGCCGAATTGGGCCTAGTGGCCTGGCCACCAGCCCTTCTCCCCCTATAAATACCCTTCTAATGTGTGGTCATTTCCACACCCAATCCAGCTGAATCCTCTCGAGCACACAATCTCCCTTTTTCTCTCCATTTGAGCATGATTTTTCTCAAGTTTAGTTTAAGTTTAGCCACTCAAACTAAAAACCCAAAAATATTGTAGTAGTAGAAGCTTGTCTCACTCTCATTTTTGCTCTCAAAATCTTGTTTGTGGAGGTAACCATACCCTGCAAGGACTGCTAATGCTAACGCTAACGCTAATCCCTGTTGTTGTAGTGTGTTCTTGTGTTAGCTCATTGTTGCAGGATGAAGAAGTTCTCCTCCGCACTCAAGAAGGCCAAGAGCGTCGTAGGGAGTTCCTCCCGACGACCCCGCCATGATGAAGATGAAGGAAGAGAAGCTCCACCAAGAAGAAGCTTCGGAGTGCCTTCCGAGAGGACGTTCGACCCCGAGAGCGGCCTCATGCTAAATCAAGAAGAGTACCAAAGGTACACCTCCATCCGACACCGAGGGTATGAACATACCGGCATCATCGACCCTGTCCTTTTGGACAGCACAGGTATGACCGCGGAATTCAATACTATTTTTAATACAATCGGTTGGGGAAGTTTTTGGGAAGTGCAAGAACTTGGAATAGAAAAGTTCACCATTGAATTTCTATGCTCTTTACAAGCCACTAAAAATAATGTCTACTTTCGCATGTTTAATCAAGACTATAATTTAACATGGGGAGTTTTTAACATGGCACTTGGTTTTGATAATGACTGTGATCTAGATCTTGTTAATGCAACAAGAAGATTTGATGAAGCTGAATTTTGGAAAGCTATAACAGGACCTAATGATTGTTCTGACCCTAAAACCGATGAAATTCATAATCCTGCTTTGCGCTTGATTCGATATTGGATGGCTATAACTTTTCTTCCTGGCTCTAATGTGCAAATTCTTTACAATGATGAATTAAGACTGCTCTATGCCATGACACAGAAAATAAAAGTTTCACCTGCTAAGATGTTAGTCCACTTTTGGCTTGGTATTTTCCATAGAAGTGAGCCCATATTCTTCACTTCTTTTATCATGCGAATTGCTGAAACAATGGACTTGTTAGATGGAAAACATTACTTTGAATACATTACCTCTCCTAGAGATATTGTAACCGAAGATTTCTTCATAAGCACTCAAGTCCTAAAAAAAGATGAAAATGGTGATATAAAAATGATTTATCCCGGCCATACAACCGAAATCTCTCTCCCTTGTGAGAGGCGTCGGTTGTATGCGCTGTGCACGCTAACCATAAACTGGGACCGAGAGGCAAGAAGCCAAAATGTTGCAGGGCCAAGAAGGGTGACAAGGAGCATGTCACAAGCCGCTCAATTTGAGCAAGGTGGCACATTACGAGCTGCAGGGAGATATGAAGAAGAAAGTGATGAGGCAAGTTCCATGGATATTTCAAGGTCCACGAAACTCCAAGTGTGCGCACTCCTCGTCCGTCCACACGGGCGAGGGGCCGTCGAAGGCAAGGATCGGAAATGGACCAACTTATCAATGACATGGGCGCAATACAAGTTGAGCAAAATGCAACTTTGAATATAGCACAACAAAATGCTCAACTATTGCAAGCTATCCAAGACGAGGAAGCACAACGTTGGGCGGGATGGTTCCAATACTACCCACCACCACAATGAGCAAAGGACAAACTTGGGGGAGATCCTCTCCCCTACCAAGGTAAGTATTGTATCATAGCTATTTACATTATTTTAATTTATTGCATATAAAAAAATGCATAAGATAAAAATACCAAAAATATTTCTCTTATTCCCATATGTCTCATGAATATTTATCTTCCTCATGGAAATGGTGAGTAGTTTCTCTGTTAATGTTTCTTTAATACCTAGTTTACAACTTAGTATTTCTTTGAGTATGGATCACTTGGCTCATTTAAATCATCATGAACCTGAAAACTTTATGGATGCTAAGTGCTAGAACTAAGTCTAAGTTGTTGTGAGATATGATATAGTGAAACAAGAGCTACTATAATAGTGTTCTAAGCATGCATGATTACTGGAGATTTATTTCTTAATCAATCAAAACCTTATTGTTCCTCAATGGTGATAAATTCCTACCACAGCCATATATGTTACACATGTCTAAAACCTTCCACTTAAGCTATTTGCTTTGTATTGAGTGTTGTCAAGTCTTGTTGACCCTTATTGAGAGTCTTATCGTGCTTCCAAGATCAAGATCACGTACACACCATATATAAATGCTGCTTCTACACTGGAAGTACGCAACCACATGCCTTTCATTTCCACCAAATAAATGCTCCATGTGTTAAAGTCATAAAAAATCTCTCTTAGTTATTATGCTAGAGGAGACAAAAGGCTATGCAAAATAAAAAGAAAGATGGACACAAGAAAGTCCATAAAAAAGAAATGAAAAATATTTGAGCAAGTCTAGGCTCATAAATAAAGAAAGGAAAAATGATAGCCATGTCTCTAAAATTTGTTAGAGAGAGATGCAATTCAAATAGAGGAGCATTATTTTCCATCATCATCCACACACTTGCACGTCTTGATCTAAGGGCATGACACTTCTCTCTTTGGATCCAAGCTTTGACTCTACAACATATGCAAAGTAAGTATGCTATATTCTTTCATTCCTACCTTAAGCTACACATAAGCCATTTTTAGAAGTAGGATGATAAAGAGAAGGCAACATTTACTTTATGTCTTGGTAAGGAGTCATACACCATTAGAGCGACATGAGAGAATCATATGAGGAACATTAAGTTTTCTTTTGCAAAACATTACTAAAACCTCCAGTATGAAACTTGCAAAGAATGAGAAAAGTAGTGCTCAAGTTAAACTGTTCTGTCTCCCAACCACCTAAGGCAAAGGGAAAGTCATTAGCCCCATAAAGGACTAAGGTAAAATGGGTGAATTTCTATAGCCAATTTTTTAATCAAAAGAGAAGTATTTAGTTGTACACATGGTATTATTAAAATATAACGTTGTAGCAACTCCTGATCCACCGAGGCTAAGTTTAATTATTTGCTCAGGATGAGCAAAGGTTAAGCTTGGGGGATCTAGTTGACGGTGGATATACCCTAAAATTCCACATTCAAACACCGTCAACAGGCCTCGGATCCAAGGGAGAATAAATACAACATGAGCATATTTTATCAATAACGAGTTCCACTTGTACTCTTAGCTTGTGATTGCAGGGAACACCAAATCAGTGTAAAGGTGAGCAGCTAGGGGCTAACTACATGGTTCGGCCGAACCATGTCATGTTGCCCTAGGCCACCAACTTTCAACATGGTGCATACAACATCAAATGGAAGAGATCAGAGCCAAGGGTGGGCCCACCCATGGGTCGGCCGAACTGCCCATGGGGCCCACCTGGCTCTGGTGACATGGCAAGATCCGTGTGACACTCCAACCAAGTCATTTCATCCACCGGATCAACTTGTGCATTCATTCAACGGTGGAGATCAAAGGCACACGGATTGAGGTGTGAAACAAAGCAAACGAGACATAACAAAGACTAGGGGAGTCTCTATGACAGGTGGGGACCACGGTGGTGGGCCCAGGCCACCTACACCATCACTGACTGGTGGGGACTCCTTCTAGAAGCTCCTGGCTGGGCCCACCAGTCATAGGGGGTCGAACCCCCCTGGTGCCCAGCCCAGTCGGTTGGCCTCCACCGCCTTCCTGCATGCTGTCCACGTGATGAATTGCCTGGAATCGTCCATCTTATGGCGGTAATGAGATCGGTTCATCCAAGGGTGGAGAGACAAGGAGCACGCGGATCGCTGACGTGGCACCCCCTTGCTCTCCCCTATAAATAGAGGCTGCCCACTCCTCTTCAAGACACATCATACAACACAAGAAGCAAGCTAGAGTGAAGTTCTACTCTTTAGTAGTAGTATTAGTCTAGTGTGGGAGTTAGAGTCGAGTCGAGCTATGCTCAGAGTCTCCGGAGTCGTCTACTAGAGAGTCTGGTATAGCTCTTGTACCTTTCCTTCTGTAAGACTTTATCCTTTTCAATATATTATCTTTACTTTACTTCACTAAGTTCTTACTTAGTCTTTACTATTCGTTATAGTATGGTTGTGTCTTGTCTTATTCTATAGTTTTCTTATATTTGATAGTGATCTTATCCCAACTCAACGTGTGTTAGTTCATCGCCTATCATAAGGTGTTCTAGTTGTTGGTACGCAGCTAGAATAGTGAGACTTAGTGTAAGCGTGGTGCTTAGACTAGATCTTGCCTTTGATTACCGCTTGTCGCACGGATTGTTTGTGGGTGCTAGCAAGTGGTGACAGCCCTGTCTAGTCTTAGTATCCCTCCACGTGTTTTAGGCAAGTTCTTAAAAGGTAGGCTCCCATAAGAGTGTAGGCGCTTCGGGTAGAGGTTTTGTCCTCTATTGTCTCGCACTACCCCTTGCACACCGGTAGTAAGGTAACTATCTTAGTATAAGTCATCTATTTGATAGAGTAAGTCACAAGAGTAAAGTAAGTGTCATAGGAGTCTTATACTCACTCGTTGTCCTCCCACCAAGCTATACTCTACTAGTTAGCTTTTAGTTATCTTAATACTTGTTGTGTGTTGGTGTCATTACTCTTTTCCTCTACCTATCGATTTACCCCCCTACCACTAGCTGGTACTAAGTTGGTATAGACTTAAGGATCTCTCTTTCTTTTTATTAATTATTCCTAGCAACCGCTTTCCCTTGAGATAAAAATAAATAACGATACCTTGGAATACTCCCGGGTGAAGTGCTAGAGCGGTATATTCTGTGCGCTTGCGGAATTATCCAATAGACATAAGAAATACCCTCAGGCACTTCTGGCACCGTTATCAGAGATAGCCTAACACCCTGTCTCTGGTGGTTGCGCTAAGAAGTGTCAACAAGGACCACACCGAGCTGAGCCACGGGCTTCACGCCTTTCTTCCTGGTCTATGGCGCCGAGGCTGTGCTCCTCACGGACTTGGAATACGGCGCCTCGAGGGTCCGAGCCTACGACGAGCAAGGCAATCAGATCTCTCGGGAGGACGCGCTGGACCAAGTCGACGAGGCCCGAGACATCGCCTTGCTGCACTCGGCCAAGTACCAGCAAACCCTACGCAGGTACCGTGCTCGGCGCATTCGAGGCCGAGCCTTCAGCGTAGGCGATCTGGTGCTGCGGCTCAGGCAGGACAACAAAGGACGCCACAAGCTAACACCACCGTGGGACGGGCCATTTGTCATCGCCGAGGTGCTGCGCCCTGGATCGTACAAGCTGGCGAACGAGAGGGGCGAAGTCTACGACAACGCTTGAAACATTGAATAGCTATGTCGCTTCTGTCCTTAAGATTCCAAGCATTGTATATTCTGTAAATCTTGAAATCAATAAAAGATTCGACTTCTTTTTCTCGTATGATTTTAAGATTTTCACCCGAGCCCACCCTCGGGAATGGGTAAACCGTGCAACCAGAAGTAAGGCTCGGCCCTATCTCCAATAGGGCCGACCCTCCCTCAGGGGCTAGGACGGGGGAACCCCTGGATTCCTCTGAGTCTAAACGAATTCATAAACCAAAAATTTCAAAAACTGTTAAAATTTTTATCTCCCGAGTTCGCTTCTCATCTAAACCAAACGCAAGCTTATAAGTCTAAGACGAGCAAAAGAAATCCCAGAGGGCAGAGCCGGCCGAGCCGCGAGACCGCTTACGCCTCCGGGATACGGCATCTCCACTCGCCACTCTACACCCAAAGATAACTTGCGCTCGGAAAGGAACTTATAAGAATAACATTTGTAAGGGGAGAAGGCTCGGGTGGTAGAGATCAAACCTTTTTTCTAAAAGCTCTCGCCCTACCGAGATCTCTAGGACCATGGACATGTCTATGCCGCTAAAGCTACGACACCCAAAAAAGTCCCCCAAGACTCGATGGCCCGGGCTCAGGGTCGGCGAGGAAAGTGCTTAAGAAAAAATACCGAACTAAGAAACACAAACATGCAGCAAATATATACACGAATATCAAGGCCATGAAGGGCCGCATGTTTGTTTCTTACAAATCTTAGGCACGATGGCCCAGCCTTTCTAATTCAGGTCCAGGGGAGGGAGCTTCACGTCTTCTTCGAAAAGGGCCGCCAGCGCCGTTCCAGGGACAGGCCATCGAGTTGATCAGCGTGAGGAGCTCGTCGTCAGAAGCTTCGAGGAAACCCTCACTGACGGCGTCAGTGTTGAAGTTCTCATAGTGAGACTTTACCACCGCCAGCGTCTTCTGGACGCCCGTCAGGAGGGGTTCTTTGAGCTGATCACCCACCCTCCCGTGGAGGGCTTCAAGGCGGCTCCTGAGCGAGCTCCCCGAAGGCTCTCCGTCGGTGCCACGGGCGTCATACAATGCGCGAGCGACCTTCTGCAGGTCCTGGTGATCGGTGACCTCGGCGTCGTGGGTGGCGTTGAGGGCGGCGATGGTCCCTTGCGCACTGACGGCCTCCGCCTTTAAAGCTGCGGCGACAAGACGATTAAGCAGAGTAGGCGAAAAACGACGGACGACCAGAATGAATGAAAGGCAAAAAAGGTAAGGCTTACCATCAACCTACTCCCGTGCTCTCCTTGCCTCCTCCCGAACAGCGTCGACCTCGCCCACCGCCTGGTTCAGGGCCGCCTTGGAGCGGCCCAAGTCCGACGATAGGACACCAATGGCGGCCTCCTTCTCAGGCGGCGAGCGTCCGTGCGGCGTCCCACTCCCGAATTGCCTCGGCCAGGGTGGCCTCCAGCTGCTGGACACGCTCTTCCAGGGGAGCGACTGGGCCCCGAGCCTCCATGACCTCGACCTTCAAGGAGTCACGGTCAGGGTCAGGTCGGCCAGCCGAGCCGTCATGCAAGCGAGTTCCCCCTGGGAACGAGCGAGGGCCCGGCTCTTGAGCTCCAGATGCTTCCAGAGGCCAAGGCCCTGGTAGAGGAAGGAGGACTTCTCGCGGGAGGTCATCATGAGCTCCTAAGAAAGAAGCAGAAGCAAGCAGGCGGGTCAAGCGGAAGCGCCGGTCGGAAACACTGAGGCAACGAAAAAGGAAAAGCACATGCACTCACCTGGAGTCGCTCCTGGAACTCCGAGTCGATGGAGTCCGCGAGAAGGCGCAGGCTCTCTGACCACTGGGATTTGAGGTCCTGGACAGCGTCCTAGCGAGCGGCCTCGACGTCGTCCCGCAACGTGAAGACCGGCGGGGCTTCGCGGTTAGCCTGGTTGGTCCACTCGATGCGGGAGCCCGTCAGCACCCGGGGAGGGGCCCCTCGAACGACCAGCGCCATGGAGTCCATGGGGGTGGGGCCGCAGCTTCGGACAATGGTGGAACATTGACTTCCATGGCCGCAGCACTAGCGTCGGTTGGCTCCAGTGCAGGAGCGGTGGTCGCCGCCTCCGAAGTACCCCCAAGAGCGGCAACGGGCATCTCGGGAGTCGGAGCTGAAGCCGTCTCCTCAATGGCGGCCGCGGCCACAACAACCGCGGGAGATGGGACCGCCTCCGACGCCGCCGAGCCCTCAGACAGATGGGTCTCCACCGAGGGAGCCTCCGTAGCCGCCAGGCGGCCCTCCCCTCTAGCGGTGCTCCAGGCCTGCACCTTAAGGACCTTCAGGTGTGAAACCTGGAGGGCCGACCCCGGGCGCTTCCTGGAACGAGACATTGAGAAATGGGCATTTGCGACACTGAAGAATGAAAATCGGTAAAGGAGTGTCGACGGAATACCGGCGATAGTCTACCAAGAGGTATGCCCAAGGTAGTAGATTGATCGGTGAAGGTGCACCTGAGATGAGCAAGAGCTACGCTGGAAGTGTGAGACACGAGATTTATACAGGTTCGGGCCGCCGCTAGGCGTAATACCCTACGTCCTTGTGTGTTGCTGTATTGTATTGCTAGTAGATGAGATATTTCGGGGGGATCCCCTACCCACCTTATATAGTCCGGGGAGGCAGGGTTACAAGTCAATTTTACCATACATATCAGATTACAATCCCAGCCGAACAAGGAAACTAATCGGATAGATATTAGGAAAGCTATTTCCTTGTCCGCCAAGTCTTCAGCGGATATACGTGATCTTCTAGAGAACGTGTAGACGACACGTCCTTGGCAGTTCGGGCCTGATCGGATGACTCGGCCCATGTATTGTCATGCGGGTATATGGGTCTATACCCCACAGCTAGTCCCCAAGCAACTTGCATTCGTCAGGAGGTGCAAGTCTTCGGAGTTGCTTGACCAGACGGATGTAAGGAGCTCAGAAAAAATTTGGAAAATCCTTCTCTTTGGTGAAGTGTATCCACTTTTGGTTCTTCAGAAACAATACCTTCACCGTTAGGTGAAGTGTATCCACTTTTGGTTCTTCGGAAACAATACCTTCACCGTTAGGTGAAGTGTATCCACTTAGTCCCCGAGTCTGATAGTAGGTGACGCAGGCACGTAGTGTCAGGGTCAAATTCTTTATTCTTGGTGATCATGTGAAGCATCGACAAAGCCCCCGAGCACCTCCTGTGCTCAGAAATGTTGGCGAAGCGACGAAACTTTCGAGCATTTCAGTGCTCAGAAGCGCTGACGTATCAACGATGAAGTCCCCGAGCACCTCCTGTGATCGAAAATATTGGTGAAACAGCGAAAACCCCGAGCAGTTCATTGCTCGGAAACGCTGACAGTAACGACGACGAAGTCCCCGAGCACCTCTTGTGCTTGGAAGTACTGATGAAGCGACGAAGTCCTCGAGCAGTTCAATGCTCGGAAACGCTGATGAAGCGACGAAGAAGTCCCCGAGTTCAGTGCTTGGAAACGCTGATGAAGCGACGAAGAAGCCCCCGAGCAGTTCAGTGCTTGGAAACGCTGATGAAGCGACGAAGAAGCCCCTGAGCAGTTCAGTGCTCGGAAACGCTGACGAAGCGACGACGAAGTCCCCTGAGCACCTCCTGTGCTCGGAAGTACAGATGAAGCGACAGAGCAGTTCAGTGCTCGAAAATGCTGATGAAGCGACGAAGTCCCCGAGCAGTTCAGTGCTCAAAAACCCTAAAGCATCCTGTGGGCCTTGTGCAGGAAGCCGAACCGACAGACTTCCCTTTATAAGGACTTGTCCATAGATGAAATGATTCGTCTCCCTCTCGCACCGCCGCTCAAAAGCCTTTCCAATCAACCAGTTACATCTAACCCTAGCCGCCGCCATCTAGGGTTCCAAAGATCCTTGATTCAAAACTCGATTTGCTAGAATTTCTTCGATTCAACCTTCCAGTAACCCAATCCCACGTTCAATTTGAAGAAATGGCACCCAGGAAGAGTTCGCGTGTACCCTCGAAGAAGGGTAAAGAGCCGCAGCCTAGAGAACTCCGCCTCGACAATGAGTGGCAGCCGTCCACCATGACGGAGAGGGCCATCTCGAAGTTGGTGGCAAAAGGGCTCTTCCCAAATCGTGCCACCGCCGGATGGAGGCCATCAGAAGGTGAGCCGTACCCCATGCCTAACACCGGCGAAATAACCATTTTTGCCGACTACTTCCTCCGCGGGTTTGGTGTTCCTTGCCATCCCTTTCTTCGCAAACTCCTTGACTATTATGAGATTTCGCTGTGCCATTTGCATCCAAACTCCATTTTCGTAATCTCTATTTTCATCCACTTCTGCGAGGCCTTCGCCGGAATTCTTCCTTATTTCAATTTATTCCTGGCACCTGTACATGCTTGTAAAATCGAGCGGCGGGGGATCTCGAATTGCCGGGGGAGTATACCTTAAGCTCCGAGACTGGCATGTTCGCCCATTATCTTTCCATCCCCCTCAACACTAGTCTTCGTGATTGGAACAAGAGGTGGTTCTATGTGCCAAATCAAGACCCTCCTATTCGGTGTGCCATCGAGCAGATACCAGAAAGAAAACTGAGCTGGTCATCGAGACCCACATCCAATCAGATGGTTCAAGTAAACGAATTACTAAAAAACCTGAAGGGCATGACTCTGAATGGAGCTGGAGTTGCTGCCAACTTTGTGAGGCGCCGAGTTCAACCCTGCAAAGATAGAATTCCTCCTGCATATGAATGGGTTGGCGAAACTGACCCGACCAGAGAGGTCCCCGATCCGATGTCAGCCGAAGAGACCATGGTAAGGCTGAAGGAGCTGTTCGACAACAATGCATCGATCAATAACCGAGGACAACAGAAAGCACTGCATATTGGAAATCCGCCAGCCGAGGTACGTCTTTATAGATTCCTTTCCTTACGTCGTTTGTCTTAATGTTGATCCTGTGCATCTTATTTGATTTGCTGAAGATACATGGCCAGGACCGGAAAACCTACTTCACGGAGGTGCCCAGTGCGGAGTGGCCTGAAGGAGTTGATCCTCGACACCGCTACCAGCCTGGCAGCGATGATGAGGACTTCTCAGAGCCCTCCGATGCAGAAGCCGACGAAGAGGAAGAGGACCAGGAGACCCCCTCCCAACGAGAAGCTCGCGGCAAGCAGCCCATGCCTGATAAAGCTGGGTTGTCAAGTAGAGTCCGGAGGCCTGAGAAGCCGATAAAGCTGTCCGAGGAGCGAGCTCGTTGCCATACGGTGATCCTGAGCTCAAGTGATGACGACGGACCCCCTCCAAAACGTCAGAAAGGGGAGTTCCCGCCAACTAAGAAGCCTGGCGATGAGGAGGGGACTTCTGGTCCAAAAAGAAGCTTACGCACGAAAACGTCGCCGTTCAGAACATGTGAGTAATCCAGATCTTCTTTGTTCAGCGACCCTTCAGTCGAAGATGTTGATAGGATGGCCGGTGAAGAGACTGGTGGTGATGCCTCAACGAAGGATGGTGGTACCGCAAGCTGGCCTTCCGACCAAGAGTCGCCGAAGATGCCGCCAGAGCAGCAGCCGAACTTGGACTCGCATGAGCAGGCGCCACCATCCGACCAACCTCACGAGTCGACTTCTGCTACCATCGTCGCCACCCTCAACGCAGGGTACAGAACGGCAGTCTGAGGACGCCGAAAAAGGCCATTCTTCAAGTCAAAACTCTTCCACTAGTTCCGACCAGGGAGAAAATACGAGACCGGCGGGCCTTCGTTCGGAGGAGCACCGGGGTCAGGCCAGAAGATCCCCGAGCAACCACCAGCGGGCGCAACTTTTCTGGAGCAGGACGTCGAGGAGATCTCCCATCAGGCTGCGGGTGGGACTCCGCCGTTGGTGCTCAGAACCTTCAGGCGGGTCGGCAATCAGTATGCCGTCGTCGTGGAGGAAGGGGCGGCGGACGAAGAGCTGGAGGCCTTAAAGGCAGATATCTCAAGCACCCACTCCGATCTCAGGAACGTGCTCCGCCGTCTAGGGCAGTTGTCCTCACGAGTTCAGGTAACTATACCCTTCTTGAATTTTCTTGAGGTTTCTTTGCTTGCTTTTTCGTCATGTTCTGTCTTTGTCAATCAGGCCGTACATGATACGGTCGAAGATCGAAGGAAATCTCTACAGCGTGCGGCTAGACTCGCGGTGGAGAATGCTAGGCTAGAAAAAGAAACTGCTCGTCTAGAGAAGGCGTTGGAGGACCTCCGTGAGCAGCGCGACACGTTGCACTTGCACTGCAACGATTTGATGGAGGCTGAACAGAAACTTCTGCAGGACAAGAAAGGTATGGAGACCATTATGGCTCTGGTTACTATATTCCATCTCCTTGTTGCTAAGCCTCGAAGTCTTTGACTGGCAGATCTGTCCGATTTGCTGGAGGGGGCCGCACGCCGAGGTACATGCTTATTTAGACGTCCAATCTTTGCCCGATTTGCTTCTTTAAAGGAATGCTGATCCGCCGTCTTTCTTGGTATAGTTAAAGAGCTAGAAGGTGAAGTGTCCACGCTGCGAGAAGCTGCTCGGAGGAATGAAGAGATGCGATTGGGTGAGTTTCTCCTGCTTGTAGGATGCGTTAGTATCTCTTGTTGAGACTTCTAATTTTCGCCTTCTGTCCTGAACAGACACTGATCGGATAACCTGAGCACAGATGAACGATCTGTCACAACGCCTCGAAGCTGCCGAGAGCCGCTAGGATGCCGTGGTGCAAGGTGTCAAACCTATCCTGGACATTATCGAGTATGCTCTAGGCGATCCTCCTGCGGACGCACCGAGGCCTTTTGACATCATCACCCGTAGCCGTGAAGCGCTGCGACACTTCAAGGCCTTCTGCACTGATGTAGCAGAGAATGCTGCAGCCCACGTGCTCGGTGTAGTGCGCTCTCATTACCCTGGAGTGAACAACGACTAGGGTGAAGGGAGGTTACGCCCGTGGCACCACCGAGCAGCAGGAGGATCAACTGGAGGAGGAGGCGAAGCCCACGGCGGAACTCTTGGCAGCAGATATGCAGCTGTTCCCCACGGAGAATACTTGAAGACACCTGCATAGAAATTATAGATTGCTTTTTGCAACAAATGATAATTAATGTGATCGGAAGTCATATTATGTAAAAAACCGCTCCGGATGAAGTTTATGTAAATTCGCTTTTGCTCTTATAACGTTGGTCGAATTTTCGGTGCGTAGTAACCGAGTAGTACTTCGAATCGCTCTCATGGCATTTTTTTCTTTGGTTGGTCGGCATGAAGCCAGAGCGTACAGCTCATTAGAGTGATCGACGACCGGTGCCCGTTCCTTTCGACGGGGCTTTTGGAGACACTGGTAAAACTGTCCAAGCGTCCCCAGGGCTTACGTAATAGTGAAGACTTAACGGTCCAGGCGTCCCTGGGGCTTATGTGGTGGCGAAGCTGCCTGCGCCTGCTTTGAGGAGCTTGAAGAAGGGAAGGCCCTTTTCGCCTAACCTGGAGATGAATCGGCTTAGGGCCGCCATGCACCCAGTGAGCTTCTAAACATCCATGACGTTGGTCAGAGGTTTCATTCTCATAACGGCCTCGATCTTTTCTGGATTAGGGAGTATGCCTTGTTTGCTGACGATGTTGTCGAGCAGGTTGCCTGACAGGACGCCAAAAATGCACTTGGAAGGGTTCAGTTTCCATTGGAATTCATCCAACTTTTTGAAGACTGCTTCAATGTTGGAGATGAGGTCTTCAGCCTTTCGGCTCTTTATGACGACATCATCGACATAAGCTGCGGTGTTGTCGGGAATGAGATCCTTGAGGCATGCCTGGATGGCCCACTGGTATGTCGTGCCAACTGTTCTTCAGGCCAAAGGACATGGTCTTGTAGCAGTAGGCCCCGAAGGGAGTGATGAAGGAGGTTTTCTCCTGGTCTTCTTCCTTCAAGGCGATCTGGTGGTAGCCGGAGTAGCAGTCGAGGGAAGCTAAGTAACTCACAGCCGGCTGTGGAGTCGACGACTTCATCGATGCGGGGGAGGCTGAAGGGGTCTTTAGGGTAGTGTTTGTTGAGATCGGTGTAATCAACGCACATTCTCCATTCGTTATTCTTTTTTCTTACAAGGACCGGATTGGCTAACTAATCGGGATGATACACCTCTTTAATAAAGCCGGCAGCTAATAGCCGGGCTATTTCTACCCTAATAGCCTCCTTCTTGTCTGGAGAGAAACGCCGGAGCTTCTGCTTGACGGGCTTGGCGGTCTTCGAAACATTCAAGGAGTGCTCGATCAGCTCCCTCGGTACGCCGGGCATGTCCGTGGGTTTCCACGCGAAAATGCTTGACGTGCTTTCTGAGGAAGCTGACGAACGCGTCTTCCTATTTGGGATCGAGGTCTGCCCCGATGCGAGTAGTCTTACTCGGGTCACCGGGAACGAGGATGATGTCCTTTGTCTCCTTGCTCTTAGTAGCAGCTCTGGGCGGGGTTTTATCCAGGATGACTTGCTCTTCGGGCGCCAGCTTTTGTGCATCCACTGCACACGTATTCATCAGGATGGAGACGTCGGTGGCTTCTGCCATGGCGATGGCCTCCTTCTCGCAGTCATACGCAACTTGGAGGTTAGAGCGGACTGTAAGGATGCCAGTCTTCGTTGTCATCTTCATGATGAGGTAGGTGTAGTTGGGGATGGCCCCAAATTTGGCCAGAGCTGGACGACCAAGTATAGCGTGATACGCGGCGTCGAAGTCGGCCACCAAGAAGTCGATGTGCTCGATGCGGAAGCATTGTGGTGTCCCAAACTGGACAGGCAGGTTGATCTGTCCCAGGGGATAGGAGGGCTGCCCTGGGACGATTCCCCAAAACTGGAGCCGTGGTCGGCTCCAGATCTTCAGCTCGGAGTCCAAGCTCCTTGGCAGCTTCGGAGAATAGGATGTTGAGGCCGCTGCGACCGTCGATCAGCACCTTGCGGAAGCGTGTCTTGCGTATCACCGGGTCAAGGATCAGCGGGAAGTGCCCCAAGTATGGGATCTCTGTCCACTGGTCCTCTCTGCTGAAGGTGATGGCCTTGTGCGACCAGGGAGGAAATCTCGGATCGGTGATGGAGGCGTCATGGTTGGCGACGGAGTTGACACATCTAGCGATGAGCTTCTGCTCTCTCTTTGACTCCATGGCTATGCGGCCACCAATGATCGTGGAGACCGTTCGGTGAGCTTCAGTGAAGCCTGGAGGCTGCTCGTTATTGTCATCGCGCTTGTCTCTCTCGGACTCTATGCAAGCCCTCTTCTTGTCTTCTTCTTGGAACGCCCTGGAGAAGCCATAACATTCTCTCATGGTATGCTTGTGGAACTTGTGGATGGGGCATTGACTATCGAGAAGCTTGTCGTAAGCCTCTTCATAATTGCGCTTCGGGGCTGGTCGGGTGTTGTAGACTTGATAACGGCGACGCCTTTCTCCAGCCCTGGAGCCTTCCGGTTCATCGTGGCGACATCGATCGGAGCGATGTTGGTCGCGCCGATCGCGTTCGCCGTGGTGGTGGTCTCACCGGGCTCCTCGGTCATCATGGCGCTGTTGACGGTGGATAACGTCAACTTTTATTAGAACTTTAGACACCAAAGGATACATGAATACACACTAGTCTTGGGTTTTAACTGACAGTTTCCATGAGTTTTGCATGATCTGTATTTTCCAGGGGCTATTCCAGAAAAGCATAAAAGAAGGATTAAAGAGCATGATTACCATGTAACTTAACCGCCAAGGAAACATCATCACGAGAACAGTAGAAGCATCTGGAACACACCTGAAGCACTGGGGCCCGAGACCCACCAGGGTGGGGCCGGCCAGCGCCCCCTTGCTAGGGTTTCAGCCCATCTTCTGGAGTCTTCTTCCACCGCCTCTATGGAGTTATCTCGGCCCTTGTTTCAAGTCGGTTTGATCCTACGGCGCACGTGCATCCCACCGGGCTATAAATAAAGGGGCAGACCCCCCTGGGATCATCAACCCATCATTCATTTAAGGCATCAAGTCCTCAAGCCATCAAGAGCCTCCTAATTCATCAAGAGCCTCCTAGTTCATAGTTCTAGCCTAGTTAGATTAGAGAGTAGAGGAGTTCTAGTTCTTTGGCGAATCTGGAGCCCCGGTGTCTGTCTGGAGCACGGAGTTCGGTATAATTCTAGTTCTTTCTCTATTATTGTATTCTTCATTATAATTAGGGAAACATTGTTCTTAATAGTTCATACTTATCTTTTATTATGATACTTGATCATACTTATCACCTTTATCTTTATTTACCTTGTGACCTCTACCTGTTTTGAGTAGAGTAAATGACATCGGTTATGTCACTTATCCATTGTATACCATCACTATCAATATAATAGATTGTAGTTTATCCTAGTCCTTCCTAGTGGTATAAATATAACTCGACAACCTGGTAGAACTCCCTAGGTAAAATGCTACAATGGTATAATTATCTGTCCCTCTTGCAGAACTGATCTTAGTTTATATTATTTATATTTATTTCTGCCTAGTCACATAGATTAATATATGAAACCTTTATTTATTCTTAGCATTATTAATTAGGGATGACAACCTAGTTCTTGCATAAGAATGTTGGTAATAGAAAAGTGGCTAGTTGTTAATGACAAGTTAATTAATTACCATTCATCTTCTAATCTCGCCTCTCGCATTAAAAGTTATATAGTTATATTTGGTGACGTTAGTAGATGTCAACAGGCGCCGATCAGATCAGCGGTCGGTGTCTTCGCGGCGTGGTCGGTCGAGGAAGTGGAGGCGGCTATGGACGGAAGTGGCAGGCCACCTCGTTCCCCTCGGCGTACTTGTTGGCGATGCGTAGCATCTCGGTGATGGAGTCTGGTCTGCTGCGGTACAACTTCCTCTGGAGCTCCTCATCAGGTCGGAGGCCACGTATGAAAGCAGAGATAGCCTCAACATCCGTGACGCCTGGAATGTTGTTTCTGGTTTCTGAGAAGTGCCGAATATAATCCCGCAATGATTCTCGCGACGCCTGCTGGAGCTTCTCAAGATCAAATTTTGTGCCATGCTGCTTGCAGGTGGCACTGTAGTTGTTGATGAATTGCTCCCTCAGCTGGTCCCAAGTGTCAATGGAGTTCGGCTTCAGGCTCAGCAGCCAATTATTGGCGGATGCATTGAGCATAACGGGAAAGTAATTCGCCATGACGTCGGAGTTCCCCCCGGCAGCTTTGACCGCGATCTCGTAGACGGTAAGCCACTTGGTGGGATCGGTGGTGCCGTCGTAGGTCTCGACGCCAACGATCTTGAAGTTCGGTGGCCAGCGTACAGCCTGGAGTTCTACCGTGAAGGGAAGTCTAGGAGTGTTTTTGTCATTGACCGGAGGACTGTGCGCTTCATCATATTCCTTGCGGCGCTCCGTCTCTGCTGAGTGCCTCGCTTCCCTCCGATTCTCGATGCGTCCCCGGAGATCTTTGGTCTTCAGCTTCTCCCGGAGGTCGGATTGGTTGACCTCCTGGTCTCCGTCTTGGCGACGACGTCTCCGGCCACTGTGGGAGTGACCACCATCATCGTAAATGATCTCGGTGGCCGACGCAGTGGAATGTGATGGAGGTGGTAACTGGCGTTCTTCGTTGATTTGGACTTGGGCTGCCTGGAGTTAAGTCATAAGGTGCTCCACTTAAGGCGTCGGGGCCAGTCTTTTGGCCTCCTCTATCGCGACGGCGACATTTACACTTGTGGTCATGTAGACCTGGTGTTTGCTGACCAGGTCAAATTCTGGCTCTAAGTTCCACACGGTGGCCTTCCTTGCCTCGGCTTGCAGCTCACGACACCGTCTTCAGTGGGCGTTCCTCCCCTCGTGGGCTGCTCGGGCCTCTTCAGTTTCATTCGGAGGAGGAGCTCTGTCGTTGCTGATGGCGAGGACGGGTCCACCGATGAACTGACCAGTGGGAGGTGGCAGATCAGTGAGATCGCCGCCTTCCATGTCGTCGAGGTCGGAGCAGTCGTTGTCGACGATGATGAAGCTGGAGCTGGTGCCGACGTGCTCGGGGGAGGTGTGGCCGGAGAAGCGTAGTAGATGCGCAAAACTGGAGGCCGCATTCCGCAGACCGAACGACATATAGCCATTCGGGAGGTCATCGTCGGAGGCCCTTGAGAGCGTGACTGCTCAGGGTCATAGCTCAACGACGCATCCCCGAGGAGTGATGGTGATGGCCAGAGTCATGTCCTGGCGAAGCGGAGAAGGTCATTGCGCCGTCGATAGGTGCTGAAAGCGGTCTGCAGTCGACTCCAAGATCTGGAGACTCTCGGACAGGCCTTGGGAGACCCGATCCATGGATCTGATCAAGTCGTCGTTGTCGATGGCCTTCCGGATGTAGCATGGCAGCTTTCTTGCCGGGACGGAGGTTGCCGGAGGAGTCGGAGTAGATGCGATCTGGGCCACATCTAGGATCTTTCCTTCACCATTGGGACCGATGATCCTGGTGATGGATCCTACCGTGAAGATCTGGCCCGGCGTTGGGAGCTCGATAGAGCTTGAAAAAATCACCTTGTTCGCCATGGATCAGGAAGCACACCCCCTACCTGGTGCGCGAACTGTCGACGGAATACCGGCGATAGTCTACCGAGGGGTATGCCCAAGGTAGTAGATTGATTGGTGAAGGTGTGCCTGAGACGAGCAAGAGCTACGCTGAAAGCATGAGACACGAGATTATACAGGTTCAGACCGCCGCTAGGCGTAATACCCAACGTCCTGTGTGTTGCTGTATTGTATTGCTAGTAGATGAGATGTTTCGGGGGGATCCCCTGCCCACCTTATATAGTCTAGGGGGCAGGGTTACAAGTCGGTTTTACCATACATATCAGATTACAATCCCAGCCGAACAAGGAACGGCTAGATATTAGAAAAGCTATTTCCTTATTCGCCAAGTCTTCAGCCGATATACGTGATCTTCTAGAGAACGTGTAGACGATGCGTCCTTGGCAGTCCGGGCCTGATCGGATGACTTGGCCCTTGTATTGTCATGCGGGTATATGGGTCTATACCCCCACAAGGAGTGACTGGAAAAATGACCTACCTGGTTTTGGGGATCACCGTCTTCTTCGCCGCCCCGGCGCTCGGTGGAGCGACAGGTCCGGCGAACAACGTGGGCCGCGTCGCTGGCGGTGGAGCGGGCAGCACCTCAACGTCGCATTCGACCCCGCCTTGAGATGCCCTTAACGGCGAGGGCCCCGTCTGGCCAGCAGGGGTCATCTTGGCGCCGTTGTCCCTCGGCAGGGACGCCCTGGTTCGGGCGGACCCTAGCTCGAGGTCCGACGTCCCTGGCGTCGCCTTGCTCCGGTGCGGGCGCCATCCTCTTCCCGCTCCCTCTGCCCTCGGCCATCGCGGCGACCAGCGACGCGTCCGGAGGGAGGGTCCGCTGGAATAAGGCCCCTTGGGCCCCACCACCAGCCGTGGTCGAAGGAGCGACCTTGGCCGCCTCGGGCGTCGGGCCTGAGCCCGTTCCAGGCCCCTCTGACGGGCCCTCGCAGCCGCCGGTCGGCGGGGCACCGACCCTGACGCCCTCACCACCAAAGGCCGCGCCTCTGGACGCGACCTCCGACAACTTTGCTCAGGGGCTCGGGCTACGGCCCTCGACACTTCCGCTGACGAGCATCGACAAAGGAGCCATCCCCGGCTCGTCAGCGCCCACCACGGGCTTTGTGGCCACTATGGACCAGGTGTCAGCATCATCATCATCTTCTTCTTTGTCTTCCTGGGAGGGGGACTCCTCCTCCGGCTCCCCAGCCCCCCGCTGGCGGCGGCGAAGCTAGGCGAGCCTCTGGGTCTCACGATCCTGCTTCCTCCTCTTTGTGGTCCTCTTCTCCTTCTTCGCCTTCTACCGCTCGCCCCGGAGACGGTTCTGGGCCCATAGGGTGGCATCCTCTAGGACAGGGGGCAGAGAGGGGAAGAAGGATAAAAAAAAGAAGAGAAAGGCGGACAACTGACGGGAAAAGAGATGCTCACCAGCGAGATGTATCCCGAGCGTGGGCGCATCGCCATGCTCTTCAGCTCGTCCCAGGAGGGATGACCGCCTACCCTGTCTTTTACACGGCACATGATCTCATCGGAGCTAAGCCCTTGAGTCAACATCGCCGTGCCCTCCCTCGGCGGTCACTCCACCATCTCGTACAGGGCAAGCCGGCGCTCAATCAGGGGCAGCACCGTCCGCGCGTGGAAGTGCACCACCACTCCGACCGCCGTCAAGCCCCGGTCCCGCAGCATTTGCAACGCGACGAGATAGGGATCCAGGTGATTGGCGCCCTGCGACGGACACCCCCACTTTCACCTCGACATGGGGGCAGAGACCACCTTTCCCGTGTACTCGGGAAAGGCACCGTCGTCATTGCATAGGTAGAACCAACCGTTGTTGGAGGATTGGGCCTTGCAGGGGATGTAATCGGCGGAGCGCAGCGAGAAGTTACTGCCCCGGCGCTCATGACCTTCCACGGGTTCTTCGCACCGAACGACTTAGTGTACGAGTCGACGCGGAAGAGGTACCGCCAAAGGTCCCAGTGCGGCATCACCCTGAGGTAGCCCTCGCAGACGGCGGCGAAGATCGCCGCCTGCAAGACGGAGTTGGGGGTGAGGTTGTGCAGCTCCAACTCGTTGGAGAAGAGGAGCGCCTGGCAGAATCGGCTCGGCGGTGACCCGAGCCCCCGCTCATGGAAGGCGACGAAGTCGACGACGTACCCCTCGAGGGGCCACGGCTCCTGGTGGTCACGCGGCGGTGCGATCCATTCTGGGCGCTGCAGGTCGGTACGGCGGCGTAGGAGCCCCAGCGTCACGAGATCCTCGAGCTGCCCCTCCGTCACCGAAGATGGGAGCCAAGGCTCTACCTCGAGCGGGGCGACGGCAGCGGCGGCGGCGCGGCAGAAGGCGCTGGAGTGGCCATTGCGAGAGGAGAAGGGCGCGAAAAGAGGGAAAGGACACCGGCAGCGAGGGCGAGGAGCTAGCAAAGGGCTCTGGACAATGGAGACGAGGAGGCCAAGGGCAAGTGACTGCGGCGAATGGCTAAGGTAAAAAGAAAGAAGGAACGATTTTTTCCGTATATACTTGAGCCATGAACCCAAAACAGATGCGGTGAATCCGCTGCATTAACTGCACAGGCCCCGCCACGACTCTCCGCGTTGTCATCGCCTTCGCGCACACAACCGTCCTGTCTACCCCGAACCATCGTGTCCGTTAGGCTTTCCTACTCAAAAGGTGCGTCGAATCATTACGCTAACCTCCTCGATTTCGACGATACTCTCCTTCTCGATGAAGGAACCCCAGGCTCGAGCGCCCGTTACGTTCCCAGGGGATCAAAGACTGGCCCACTGAGGCAAACGGGTTAGGGACATCAAGTGGGTGTATCACCAAACGGTCAGTATCCCGACACTCGAGCGTCAAAAGGGACACCCCACGCTGTGTCCAAGTCCCAGCAGCGAGTCGATGATGTGGGATCCCCTCGGGGGAGGCATCAGGCCCTCGGGACCCATTGAAGGGACCGAGACCCACGAATCGATCCTCGGGAAACATTTGGAGTGTGCTCAGGCCACTAGCCGACACGCAACGAACGGGGCACGGACCTCCACATGGACAAACCCGCTTGCAGCTCACCGAAAGTGCTGACTCGCGCCCACCGTGGGAAGTCGAGCATGACCAAACCTTCCACTTCTCGAAGAAGAGCGCGAAGGTCGAACTAAAAGGAACCCGATTGACCCCCGATACAAAAACGGAGGCTCGGGGACTCTTTTTGTACCTTGGCAAGATAAAAGACGCTCCCGGATCGGCCGTGTACCCGTGGCAGAGGCTCGGGGGCTCCAGCACTAGAAAACTCCTACCAAGGGACGGATCGCCAGCGAGCAAGAAGGCACCCGAGATTCTGCAAGCACGATTTCAAGCCCTTGAAGGGATACACCATCCCTCCAAGGCCTCAGGGGCTACACCCGGCGGGTGCGCTCGCGCGCACCCACCGGATAAAATAAACAAACCTTACTAACATGACAGGAGAAACTAACTTGAGCCTCTGGAGGAGTGCCTCCACTCTACCATAGGCTCGGGGGCTACTGTCGGGTACCCAACTTCAACGCAAAAACACACTTCCCAAATAAAGCCTGGCCCAAGAAGGCGCCAACCAAGGCCCATGCAGGAACGGCCCACGCGGCCTAAGACAGAGCCACGCGGAAGCACATTGCCTCCCCCGGGCGCGCGGACCCCTCGGGAGAAATCGTCTGATTCGCCCGAGCCTCCGCGACAGGGCTCGAGAAAGCAGGACCCTCGGGCGACACCATTCGGTTCGCCCGAGCCTGCCACCAAAAGTTGCAGCCTCGGGCAGCCGACTTCCGATTCGCCCGAGCCCCCCGCTATATGCAAACTCCCTCGGGCACACTGCTCTGGTTCGCCCGAGCCCTGCCAACGTAAGCAGAGCAAACTTACCGGACAAGGGACCTCCCTGACCACTTTACAAGCACGGTCTAATCGAGAGGATCCCTCGACGCGACTACGCCCCGCACGCGCACGTCCGCCGTACCAACTGCCACATCTCCTCTGACAAATGGTCAGATGGCCCCACTCCTCCCACGCCGCTACAGGGACGGTCAACCGTACGACCCCCTGGGCTGACGAGGAGATTCTCCAACTACGACAGCGACTGCCCATACAGCTGTACGTATGGCACCGGAAAAGGGGGAACGACAACCGTCCGGCCAACCCGGGGGAATGGGCAAGGCTTACGACCAGGCTCGCCTACCCCCTGGAAAGTACCGCACGTGGGAAGGGACGCGCCCGAGGGAGGACACTCCCATTGCTCCGTCCCGTCACGCCCCCGACGGCATCAAGGACTCCTGAGCCTTGGGAGCTAATACTCAAAGGTCAACCCATCTTCTCGTAGCACTGTGCAGGGTCAGATGCGACGTCATGACGTAGCGCCACGCAGCAAACCACGCCCCGCACAGTGCGCCACCTTGGAACTCACCAATGGAACAGTGGAAGATCAACCGAATGACTAAGGCCATACCTTCGAGGCGCCAAGACGAGGGCGTGGCTGACGATAGTCATCGGTCACCACTGTCTCCACCATGCCGACTACTGTAACCACAGCAAAACACGTGTAAACTCTAGCCTCTCCCTTGTAACTATAAAAGGGAAGGCAGAGGCCGATCTCAGGGAGAAGGACCTCGCGTCGCTCGCAACACCCTACTATCATAAGAACACAAACACACACACACACACACACACACACAAATTCACAAGAGACTTGGGAGCTCCTCCCTCTCTCGCCTAGGCTTGTAACCCCTACAACAAGCACCCGGTGCAAGGCAACATGACTCGACCCACACTGGACGTAGGGCATTCTTGGCCCGAACTAGTATAATTCCTGTGTTTCCCCTTGCACACCATCCGTGATCTCAACCGCAAAGCATAAGTTTACTAGCCGGTGTTAGCACCCGCTAATCCTAGCACCGACAAATAATAACATGAAACATTTGCACAAAAGAGGTCATAGGGATGGAATCCATGACTCCCTGGAAAGTGTTGGGAGCTCCAGTGATACCAAATGCCATAATCATGAACTCGAATGCCCTCAACGAGTTTGAAATGTTGGTTTGTGCTCTTCTCCTAGAGCCAAATGGATTTGGTTGAAACCAACTTGCAGATCAAGACTGGAAAAAGCATCAATGACACGGAGCTCATCGAGCAATTCAATCACTAGTATTAGAAACTTACTCCTCACAATAAGGGCGTTGAGTTGGTGATAATTGATGTAGAATTTCCATGAATCGTCCTTCCTAAGAGAACCCGCTTGTGCTAGGTTGTATTAGACCTGACTGGACCATCTTTTTCACCTAAGTCTCTATCTCCATTTTGAGGGGAAGAGCTATTGATATGGCCTTACTGACACTGGCTGTGCTCTCAATATCAATGAAATGGAGTGGTCGCAGCGGCACCGAGGATGCAATTCTTTGGGTTCAAGGAATAAATTTTGGTATTGATGTAGGAGTGTCTGGATCTTCCAAGGGAACTCAGTAGTAGTAGGAAAAACCGAATCAAATGAAGCAGTGTGGAAATCCTGAACTAAGGAGCACTCTAGGGAAGCAGGTAATTCAGCCCAAAGTAGCATGAGATGACCTATACTAATATGCATCCATTTGTGCAACCAACGAACTTTCATTGGGAATAATGCATGTAACTAATCCATGCTTGTGATTAAGTCATGAGTGTCAGTTGGGATGAGCTTCAATGTGGAGTGGAATCTGTAGCCTTGAACAGACCACTGCACGCACGATATATGTGCAGAACATACCAGGGAGCCTCATTAACCAACTTGACAAATGCAGGTGCCTCCAAGGGTGTGATGCTGGGCAAAGTGTTGGCCATTGCAGTATCCAAGAAAGTGTGTGTACTGCCAGAGTTGACAAGAATGCTGATGTTATGCCCTTGAATACTGCCTTGAAACTGCAGGGTTTAGGGATGCACCTGGCTAGACGTTGTAGTGGATGACAGGAGCATGAACAACTATTATGAAGTTGTTGTTGTAGTTGGCTCAAACAAAGAATGCTAAAATAAATCGTATTGGCAAAGGTCCCATGCTTCTTGTAGGACATGGAGCTGAAGAGCGGGTACACACTTGTGGACTAGGTGGCACTTCTCAACGCAACGCATATGGAGTCCCCAGGCCTTTCGATAGGAATGGAGAGACATTAGCTTGTCATCAACAGAAAGGCGACAAATGTCGTCGCTCTTGTCAGCAACACCCTTCTCATTGGCCGCTGAAGCCTGGGAGCTTGGCTGAGGTGGTGGAGGCAGCAATGGTAGAGCCCCTTTGACTGCAGTTGCTTGGCATACATTGAGCTGTCGGACCACCGAAACTCCTTGCGCCAAGTTGGTTCCATGACCTCTTCCTACAAAAGGGCAAGCGTACAAGCAACATTGAGATCGACATGGCAATGAACAAGAATAACCGAACAAATTTCATCACGAAAGCCATTGGTAAATTTGATGGTGTAGGACAAAGTATCTGGTGTGGAAGAATAAGCGAACAGTTGGTCAATGAGCTCAACACAAAATTTTCCACATACTCTTGCACGGAGTTGGTTTGCTTGATGTGGAAGAGTTGGTGAAGCAAAAGTTCATGCTGGTTTCTTTTGACTACTCATGATCATATGGAAGAGGACGAGCCAATCAACATGTTGGAGGCAGTCTCGGCGGATTGCATCCATTGGGCGGCTACGCTAGTGAAATGCATGACGACCACACACACCCACAAAGAAGAATCCGTAGAATACATATTTTAAAATAGGATTAGGCATGAAAGATCTGGAGTTGGGGGGTCGCCATTGAATTGGGGGAATTGCATCTTACGATGATGGCCAAGAGGATTGGAGCGAGGATAGTGTGGAGATTGCGGAGGTGCTGGCGATAGTGGTAGGTCATCGGAGTTGTGCAATGTAGGAGTGGAACAAATGGATCGAGGTTGAGGATCTGTTGGTATTAATTAAGCAGTCACTTGGTAAATTACTTAGCCACCTCTTCTAAACATATATCTCTTACAATAACTAAGTTTTCATCCCTAGCATGAATATAAGAGACATGTATGAAAACTACCCAGAATAATACTAAGCAGTTATTATGAATGCAAGTGACTAAAGAGGGTACAAATAAATAGTCAAGTTTAAAGTATCTGCAAGCGCACAGATTAATTATACCATTATAGCATTTTACCCGAGTATTCCAGGGTTGTCGATTTATATTTTTACCACAGGAAGAAGGTATGGAGCCAGGCATGAGTGAATAGATTCAAGATACATTACTTATGAATAGAATCAATCACTATAGCACATACTTAAACAGGGGATATGCCAATAAAGATATGGATATGATAATAAAGACTTAGATAACTTTCCAGAGAGGTGTGGACTACTCAAATTAAAGTCAACCAAAACATAAGATTACTTAAGAGATCAGATTCTTATGTCATTCCTAATTAATTATGTTATTCATATATTATAGCAAATATACAATTATGTATAGCACAATTGACTCTTTATCTATGCATCAGGAACATTATTCAGAAGAACAAGAACAGAGCAAGTCTACCTTCATAATTTAGTTCTACTCTCTCTACATATGGGGAGTGGACTACAAAGGACTCAACGAGAGTGTCACATCCGCGATCTACCACATGACCCGTCATATAAAGCGCATTCGTAGGCAAACAATATCTAAGCACCATGCCCCTATAATATCCACCACTTAACCCACTCGAGTACTAGATTAAGCGCTTTGCGAACTCATGCATAAACTCAGTACCAATCATAACTATATCAAATATACTACTAGAATAAACTAGGAACATAACAAACCAAAACATAGTCATAAAATAGCATAAAGTCATAATAAGAGATAATACAGCAGAATTACCGGTCTCTAGTAGACAGGCGATCCAGGATGCTGAGCCGAAGGCTCAACTCTACTTCAATCTACTATTTAGGATCTAAACTAGAACTTTAAGTGTCTAACTCTAATCTCTCGTGGAGAGCTCTTCTCTTCTGATTGATATGATCTGAGAGATATGAGATATGAAACCCTGTGGGGTCTGGGGTCCTTACATAGGCCGGTGGGATGAACCATAGCCCTTGGATCAAACCGACTTCGACGAGCAGTGGAGATTGCGTGAAAAATCGAGATGTGGGTCCACGTCGAAGTGGAGGCGAGACAGACTCTCTGACAGGTCAGGCCGGCCTGGTCAGAGGGTCGGCCGACCCTCTCTCTCTAGCCAAGTGGGCCCCGCTTCGTCTGACGTGTTTCTGGTGTTCTCTAGAATATTCTCATTCCACTTTCGCGTCGGAATTTCGATATCTTGATCTGACGTGTGGGTCTCCCTTGATTTTTTTCTGACTAACACCCTGCAAAACACAGATTCACCAAAACTCATGAAATTCTATCAGTTTAAACCCTATTCTATGTTTGAGGGTGTTTTTATGCCCTTTTTCATGTCTTGTTGATGCTTAAAATTGAACAATAACTATCATCAACAGGATCAGGAACTTATACATATCATTGGCCGAGGTCAGGGCTACGGTCATGACCGAGGCATAATCCTTCTCCCAGGATGGTGTTGTGACGCTGATGCCATCTGGCAAGTTGGTTATGGATCTGGCATTCAGTGACCAACTTCGGCGAAAACATCAACCCATGACAGTAGGAAGAAGACTCGACCACGGACTGATTCTAGTGCTTTGAGAGCCTTCTAACCTCCAGTTGAACATCATTGAGGGTGCCCTTTATCCTAGGTCACCACACTGCGAGTGCCTTTGTTGCGGCCACCAATACTTCAACCTAGTCGTCGCGTTCGTCTCGGATCTCGTAGATGCAGATGAGCTTGAGGTCAACCATAAGATGCTCAAGATCAAGAACACATTGCTCCAAGTTTGCCCCTAGTTGTCGGCAACGAGAACGGTGCTGTACTATACGCCATAGTACTCTAGAGAAGAAATCTGGTGTTTCCATCTCCTTGTGGGCGACCTTAGCATCCAATAAATCATTCTCCAAGTTCTCGTCAAACCGTTATATCAATTCATCAAATAGGACACGGATGGTAGGATCGATGACTCGCTTTGCTCGCTGAATCCTGGTATAGTGGTGGTGGTGTGCCAGTGACAAGGAGCAATGACTTTGATACCAGATTGTTAGTAACAAAGAAGAATTAGAGGATGGAAGGACCGAAGGAGAATGGAGGTTTTGCAAGGGAAGATTCCCCTCCATGTGTTCTTCGGAGAGAAGCATTGTTTATAGTTCTTTTGTTTGATGTCGTGCTCTCTCTTCCTACCTCTCGGATCCCTATCTACTCTCCCACTAGTGGGCAGTATAGGCCAGACACCATTTACACTCTTGGCTTTCACACGAGAGTTTTCCCTCAGCCTGGTTGAAGCGAGTTGAACTCCTGGATGTGGTGTCCTTGACACTTCCTCCCTTCCGAAGGTGTTCAAGGTTAGTAGTCGCACAATATTTGTTAACTCCATCTCATAGTTCATCGTTTTGAGAAATTTATCTCATAGTTTACCGTTTGAGCAATTCATCAAATACGCCACATATGTAGTTGCAAATATGACAAAAAAGTTTTTTTCATGACGTCATGCCTTCGGTTAGTTTGCCTTCGAAATTAAACCATGCACCAATGCGAGTGTTAGCAACATATCTTCGTTTTGTGTAGCATGGTTTTTTATTTGATGGATTAACCTATCCCCAATGATGAGTTCATCCTATAAAACTATTGGGATTGTTCTATTGTTTATGTTATACGAATCGTTTGTAATCTTATTCGATTCTAATTTTTCTAACCAAATGTAATCGTGATGACTGAGAACGTGTACCACCTCGATCGTATGTCCAAGCCATAAATTTATGACGTCTTATACCGGACCAAGGGGCTGCAGCGGGGTCTGATATGCCGCGCGCTATGCGCTCCAGTCCGCTATTTCTAGCGCGCTAGCGGACCTAGCGGCTGGCGGCCCCAACACGCGCGACGCAACAGTGACAGAGAGCGCATGCGCGAGCATGCACGGGAGGATCCAGCGGAGGACCCCACTATTTCAACTAACTGAAAAACATTATAACTCACAAACAAAAAAACCCAATTAAATTTCTATTACACTATTGAATTCGTTTCAATAAACACTTCAAAACAAGATCTCATATGAATATATTTAGATAAAATTTATTTACAAACATGTGGACCTTATTGTTGGTAGTTGATATACCGTGCGTTTGGTTTGAAGGATATCTCGGATTGTCCCGGGTTAGACCCAGATACACTAGCGTTTGGTTTGTGGGTCGGTAAAATTGGGTCGAACCCGGGATGAGTTTTGTTCTTTGGATGTGGGATCTTCTGATACCTCAATTTTGAGGGGACCGTGCTGACCCAGACTGACTGCGCGGTGATGGGCTCCACACGGCCACGCACTCCCCTCGCTACACCCCCTCCACTCGTGCATCCGTTGTTGTTCGGGTTATTTTGAATGGTGCTATTGCAACTCTTAATGTTTTGAAAAATACCATTACAATTCATCTATTTTGAAATATACCATTGTAATTCTGTCCCCTCATTGAAATACACCACACTCTACGTATAACGCAGCTTTGGGCCCAGCTGAAGGACGATGGTCGTATACAGTATTTTCGTATAGACCGTAGTGCACCTGTCTCTTTCTTCATCCTCCTCCGTCTCCTACTTTTGCTCCAGCGTCCATGGAGCTCGATCCCCATGGCAACCACCGCCCTCGTCCACCTCCGTGCTTCCGTGCACTAGGAGCTCGTCTAGGGAGGATCTCACCCACAGTATAGAGGAGCTGTCCCTCGCCGCAGGCCCCTGTCGCGGCCTCCGTAGGCCCTCACTCACTCCTGTGCAGCACCATGGTCTCACGCGTGCGTTGTACCCGCATAGAGGCCCGCGCTCGCCGCTCACGCGCCTTGCCGGCGACCGGGCTTGAGTCAACGAGCAGCATGCCTGTGCTCGACACACGACACTCCGCGGCAACCGAGCTCGCCGTCACGCGCGCCGATCCACCCGAGTCAGCACGCCTGTACACTCTGCTCGCCGGTGACCGAGCTCGCCGTCCAGCACGCCGAGTCAGCCGAGCAGCTCGCCTGCGTTCGCGAGCTTGGCGAACGGGCTGGATGGACAGGAGCTCGCCGACAACGCATGTCGCACACGGCACACCCTCACTCACTCCCGTACAACACCATGGTCTCACTCACTCCCGTGTAACACCATGGTCTCAACACTCATGCGCCGCGCTTGCATAGCGGCAGCGCCGCCAAGCATGCCTACGCTGGGCGCTTGCCGGCGACCGGGTTTGAGCCACCAAGACCAAGCAGTAGGCCAGCATCGCACTCTCTGGCGACTGTGCTTGTCGTCATGCACGCCGAGCCACCTGACTCAGCACGCCTGCGCTTAGCTCACCGTTGCATGTGCCGAGGCACCCGAGTCACTGAGTCAGTACGCGTGCGCTCGCCGCTCGCCGATGACCGAGCTCACCATCGCACGTGCCAAGACATCTGAGTCAGGACGCCTGCGCTCGATGCTCACCAGGTCACCGGTGACCGAGCTCGCCGCATGTACCGAGCCATCCGAGTCAGCACGCCAGCGCTCACCACTCATCGGTGACCGAGCTCGTCGTCACAGGCGCTGAGCTCAAATGAAAATTCGCCAGTCAGCACACCAGCGCTCGGCGCTCGGCGCTCGGCGCTCGCCTTGACCGAGCTCGTCGTCACGCATGCAGAGCTAGCCGAGCAGCTCGCCTGAGCTTGCCGTTCACGGTCAACGGAGCTCAGCATCGCGTGCATCGAGCCACTTGAGTCAGCACGCTTACAGCCCTGCACGGCTGCACACACGTCGCATGCACTCCAAGAGCTCGAAGTCACAGGCGGCTATATCTCATCTTCCCAATGTGCCGTGAGGGAGAATGGCAAGAAGAACCAACAAGCATGGAGCCAGCGAGCACAGAGATCATGGAGAGAGGCCAGACGCCAGAGAGGTGAGGGAGGAAGGAGTGAAGAAGAAAACAAGGTTATTTTGGTCCATACAAAACTATGTTAACCTGCAGCTGGGCCCAAGGCTATGTTAGACGTAGATATTGGCAAATTTCACATAGCAGTAGATTTATAATGGCATATTTCATAATTGGTGAATTGCAATGATGTTTTTCAAAACCACGAAAGTTGTAATGGCACCGTTCCAATTAACCCTTGTTCGTAGCCACGCGTTCCCCTCCACCGCCGGCGTGGCGCGGCCGCGGCCCGGCGTCCACCTGGTGCGGCGTACCCCCACGGCCCGGCGGCAGGGACGGCTTCTGGCGGCTCGCGTCCCGCACCCCTCCCCCCCTCCCCCCTCCCCCCCCCCCCCCCGGCAGCACTGCGGCGTCCCGGTGCGGTTTTCTCTCTCCTGCGCGGTTCGAAGCGGCGGAAAAGAAACGGCGGAAGGTTCCTGTTCGTCGTCGATTCATCCTTTCCCTGCAGAGAACCTCCCGTGCATATGTCGTTTTTTTTCTTTATGTCCAAATCATATTTAGCTAGAATGTAAGTACCCGTATAAAATTTGGAGTTTCCAGTTACCACTTCTCACATTTTGCAACAACACATGGAGGTAATGTTACCAGTAGGTTATCATATTTCACCCATTCTCTTCCCTCCCTATGACCTAAACAGAGAAGTGGAATGAAACCTATCCCTCTAACCAAACAAGAACTGGGTTCAACCGATCCCACAGAACTGGAATGGAGCCAACGCATTCCACTTCATCCCCAAACCAAACACACGGATAGAGTAGGATGATGGGTGCAGAAGAAATGTACATAGAGAAAAGAATCTTAATGAGTAGGATAGATAGAGGATGGATTTAGAGGATAATGAGTACGAATAGTCTTATAGCGGTAAAACTTAGCATCAGGTTATCATACCCTGTTATGAGTTTTCCCCTACTACACAACTGATACAATGTTTGTTTTCCTGCAACCGCCGGTTCAGTTCTCCCTGGAATTTGTAACTAGAAGGTAAATCCAATATGTACAACATCATATGATTCTGAAATAACGAACCTTGTTTTTAATGAACCACTCTGACTGATGATAACTGCTAAAAATCGTAAAGCCATAACGAAAAACAAAAATATCAAATGTAGACAGAAACAGAATAATGAAAGAGCAGAAGTAAATTTACCTTTATAAGCCCTTCAGACTATCTAGCAATTAAATTGGGTAGCGAGTATTACAAATCCATGAGCCAATACGTGAAACTGCTAATTAAATGCTTTTTCAGGTCTCCTAGATTCGCCCATACATACAGTTTGTTTTGATACGATGGCAGCATATACACATGATCTTGTAAAATAATGGGGAACTGACTTATCTGATCAACCTCAGCCCAACATATTTATTGTCAATTTTGACCGGGCATATCGTCACTTCACATGCCAAGTCTTACTACTGATTGAGTTGGCCAATTGTCATCCCAAGTGGTGTGTGATTCAGGGTCCAATTGTGCCTGTGTCGAAGTAGAGTGTCGTCCCAGAGGATCCACCGGCAACACCCTCCATGAGCGCGAACCGCATGTCCTCTGATGGCTTCCAATGCCTCTTCCTCTGGTTGATGAACCAATTGTTGATCTGCTTTGGGTCAAGACCGGTCATCGCTGCCAGCCTCACCTTATCTTCCTCCTGTCAGAGGCACAACATCAGATTATATATCAGACAATGATTCTAATGCACCAGGTTCAGGTGGTCAAAATGTTCGGTGCCTACCGTAGGATAAGGCCAGCGGTAGTGTGTGTTCCACCACTCTAGTAATACTGTCCGTGCATCCTTCGGTAGCTTCCCTTTCTTCCGCTTCTTCAGGAACTCTGAACGAAGACGGCTGAGGCATCCACTATACTTCTTAAGAAGCATGTCCTTGAGTTCGTGGTCAGCTAAGCGAGAACTATGTTCTTGCCCTATGTCTGGCACATCAGTGTCCCCTGAGCATTGCTCATCCTCAGAGGACCCCATCATGTCATCTGGGAAGGAAGGATCAAGTCAGGAATAAATCACTTACAAGCCTAGGCATTCACAAAGTATGTTTTGCCAACCGGCTGAGTAGAACTGTAGAAGTAACTGAAACAAACACAGGTTAATGTTGCCATGTAACTACGCATAGTTACATTTCTTAACATAGAAATCTTTTGCCTATACAATCTATAATTTTGGCAGTTACACACTAGGGAACTAATGGTACTTGTTCATGCAGTCATTGCATGAAAATGTGGACGTGCATCATATCCATCAGTTGTGGTAAATCCACGACAATTACTCCATTAGCATGTGTCAACATTGTTTCATCATCTCTGAAATATGATGGAGGCCAAAAACAAACAACAACAACAAAAAAAAAGAATAAACATGGTCCTTTCATGACATTTAGATTAGCAAATCAACAAGAGTACCTTCGGAAATGATTTTCTTTCTAAACCAACGTCCCTCTAAAGTCATCTTTGAGACACATTATTAGCTTTTGGGCCTTGGGCTGGTAGCAATATAGGGTCGGACAGAACAAAGGCCTTGTTAAGCATTAAGCTTCCAAATGATTTTGGGATAAGTCCATTCTATAGAAGCTGCCGCATGATCCTGTACAAAAACCCTCCACGTACAAACATTTTTCCATAAAAATGACTGCTAAACTGAATAGCAAATGAGTTTTTCAACAAATATCTTTTTTTAACAAGATCTGATGTAGTAGTCCATAACATAATTTGCCAACCTCGAAGTTCTCACTATCATAAGACTGAATCTTGCTTCTAACAGATAAATATGAGAAGACCTTTTTCCAATCTTCAAACACTTATTCATTTGGGAGAATTATGCAAAATCTTGCAGATCTGATTGTGCGACTACCAGATCTTTTTTGGGCACTTCATTACATGATCCACCATAGCACAAAACACACATTTTTCCTTGTCCCACCAAAAAGCTCATTTGGAATTACTCATTGTTTACTTTTCCTTGAATCCCACTCAACACTAGTTCTTTATAAATCCAGTACTGAGTTTTTTTTTTTTTTTCAAAAAAGAAGAATAGGCCCTATGGCCATACCTTTTGTCACTAGCAGAGCAGAAAAGTAATTATTATTATATAGCATGACCAATAATGCATAGGATGGTAGCATTTCCAGATCTTATTTTCCAGAAGCACAGATCAGGATTCACAATTAAAAATGGACAGAACTGGTAAAATTTAAACAGGCTTATTTGATTCAAGTGAGAGAAAGATAAACTATTTACTATCCACGCACCCGGAAGTCACCATCTGAGTTCATATGGCACGAACTCCAACCATATTTCATAATTTCCTATGAGCCAAGAGCCCAAGATAATCTTGCAATCATAATACATCTGCCTACACTTTTTCAGTGTACTATTTTAGATGATGGAAGAGTATTACAGGAAACACTTACGGCACACTAAGAAGTTTGATTAAAAACCAACCAGATACATAATGATCTTATTGCAAACCATTCTTCCCTCAATGAAATTGTGTTGTAAACTTGCCACAGCAGTACATATCATCTATCACTTCCTGTGGGCCTAGATCGCTTGAAATTTGTTATCTATACAGACATATCATTGCTGTTGGTTTTTGGCTCTGTACAGCTATTAACTTATTAGTAATTTATTCTTGATATCTAGAAGCCAATAGGTGGCTTTCTCACATAAAGGTTCATAACATGAAACTTTGTAGGGATTCCGCCCTATAAGAAAAATCCTTATAGGACCCTTTGGAACAAAGGATTGCAGCTTGGAACCCTACGAAACTCCTATGTATTCTTATTCATGAACCCCTCATGAATTTTGGAGGAGATCTAACATCAGGATGGACCTCATTGAAATTTTCTTCCCCATCCTCACTATTTGAATTCCTTCAGTGCATAAAAAATCTTACTTGGGAAAGTTTCCCAAAGAGAGAGTTGTAGGTTTACATGTTATATTTCTTCCAAAGTTCCTCTGGATTGAGACAGTCTGCATGAAAATGTAGGATTCTATAATATGTTTAGTCATTTGTTTCTATGGGACACATATAGGGAAAAATACTAGGGTCCAAATTAAATCCTACAACGTTCGTCCACAAGTTCTGTATATATATATATATACACTACAAGTTCATTCAATTTTATATGTGTATATGCTTTTTTACAGAGATAAAATTTCTAAACATGTTGTAACGAAGGATGGATGCACCTATCAACATGATATAGGAAAAAAAAAAAGCGACATCATCTAGCCACAAACATACGTGAATATGAGAAGTGGAAGATAACTGGGAAATTCACAAAGGACTTGAATTTTCCCCAGGAGATAGGACTTAATGGGCGTTTGGATCCTTCAGTTAATAGACTAAGCTAAACTTACCTAGGATTTTAACTAGGCCCTTTGGATCATAGCAGCTATTGACCATAGGCTAAAGTTAACCAGTATACATTCCCTGCTACCGAAAAGAAAATCAATAGACATTAGGCTGAGTTTAGATGGGCGACAGTTTAAATTTTGGGTACGGTAGTGCTAACTTTTGTAATAAATGTCCAATCATAATCTAAGTAGACTCACAAGATTTATCTCGTGGTTTACATGCAATCAGTGTAATTAGTTTTTTATTTATTTATATTTAATGCTCTATACATGTGTCCTAAATATTCGATTTGACACAAAGTTGGAATTTTTGAAGGAAACAGGACCTCAAATAATTCGGTACCACAGGTCTTGTCAAGTCGAAGCATAGCATTGTCTGTTATTATTACTTGCTAGTATAAAATATTGGGGTGCCCAAAATATTGCAACCAAGAACCGTACCCGAACCAACCAATCGACGAGTAACATGCACGCAATATTATCTTTATTTATTAATACTGCCTGTAAGCTGTAGCTCTTCTGACGTTCTGAGCAAGGATTTGACATGACATGGTCTTATTAGCTCAATACATGTTTCACTTTTTACCCCGAAAGAATTTTACTTTAGAAAACAGCAAATTTATTTTCCTTTATAATTAATATAAAAAGTTATTGTGCGTATTCATACAATCTTTCCCTTGGCACTGCATTAGTGACACCTAATATTGCTCTTAAGTTTACCATTATATGTATTCCATACATCATCATGAAACACGTCTTTTTTCTGTGGTTTGGACTCCAAATAATCCGTTTATGGTTTTCTATATGAAGGATAGTAACTTCCTACCATACCTATGTACAGTTTAGCTAGAGATAAATACAGCCATCAAAGTACACAATCTAAATAGATGGACAGTAGGATTCAAGTCCTGGTGGACGGAATCATGCACACAAGGAAACTCTTGCTGTATAGGAGAGAAAACATCTTTGCTACCTCCATAAAATAGTGGATCTAGATAAAACTGTTCGGTAGGTTATCTTAGTCATAAAATGATTAACACTAATATCCTAGCACTCTCCCATAGAGCAATTGTATGAGGGAAAACCCAAATGCCTGCATTTTGCCCCTTCCTTTTCGATGTTAAAAGTATTTAAAGAAAAAGAAGAGGGGAAATGTCGCCGCGGTAATAAGATAGATACGCTAAAAACCAGAGAAATAATCGGCACCACCAGAAATTTACCACTACCGTGATGATATGATATGTCTTGTCAAAGTACAACAAGCGAATCCGTAAGAGATCTCATAGTAGGGCTGTGTTTAGATCCTGCTGCCCTGTAGCAGGTTCGTTGTGTATTTCACAATTTTTGTACAATTATGGTCCAAGTAAGTTTAAAAGATTCGTTTTGTTATGTACATACAAAAAGTATAAACATTCAAACATTTCATCTATATTTAATACTCCATACATGTGCCGTAACGTTGATGTGATTAATTACAATTGCAATTTACAGTGGATTGAAACAGGGCCTAGCTCTTTTTTTTTTTCTTTGCTCACAAGATATTTCTCCACGACGAAATCAGCAGGCCAGACCAAGATTCTGGCATCGGACGCAAGGCCATGGCCAACCAATCCAAGCACAGGTACAGCACTCTCAAGTTCCATCACACGGCCTATAGGTACTAGTAGCAACTAAAGCCTAGGTAGCTACTATGAGAGAGAGAGAAGGGGCCGGGCAGGGAGATTGGGAGAAAAGAGGAGGAAGAGGAGGAAGCCTATGCAACCTCTTGGACAAAACCCTACATCAGCCAGCACCCTGGCAATGCTTTTACTCCAGCCTAGCCCTGACACCCCTGCACCCCATTTGCATGGACACGATTTGACCCTACAGCAAGAACACACGCACACGCATGCACATGGATACTTTCAGAGGCTTGCGTCTTTTGATACACACGAGTACTACTGAGTACACACACGGCCGGGCATGGCAACGAACAAAATGCACGCCCACGCACAAAACCAGCGTGCAACGCGACGTAACGTCCGGAATATTTCCATATAGAAAAACTTGTAGAGAGATCAGATGCGTGCGCGGGTTTGGTTTGGTTTGCTTGCTCACCGGAGTGCGTAGTGGCGGTCGTCGTAGCCGCCGGCGAGCTCCCGCCGCTGCAGAGGTTGCTGAGCTGCGCCTGGATGCTGCTCAGGAACGACGCGGCCTCGTCGAACGGCCGCGACAGCTCCTCCTTGTAGCGCACCAGCACCCGGCAGTAGGAGTCCTGGAATCACAAGCACGCACGCGCCGCCGCCGACGCGTGCACATGTAATAACACACAATTATGAGCAAGTAAATCCGCTGCAATTATGTATACTACACTATTCTCGTCTAATTACCCCTCTAAGTATTTATTACTTTATTAGTACATAACATATATAGATAGATTTTATATTATTATACACGACGCTGACCCAAGAGCAGACCATGAACTCGTCGAGCTCGGGATCGACGCCGATCTCCCCGGCGCCGGCGCCGGCGCCGGCACCGGGGCGCCTCTCCCGGCTGACCTCCTCCAGCAGCGACGCCACCTGCGGAGGCGCTCCAACCTTGAAACACAAGAAAAACAGCGCCGACGACATAGGTGACGCCTCCATCCACGTATATATATAATAACGCAAGAAATAAACACATGGATCATTCGTTCTTGGCAAGCACAGCACGGCTAGCTAGCCCGCAATCAAGATCCCTGCACGTTAGCCTTGGCACGCACCTTGCGGCACTCGATGTAGGCGGAGAGGAGGGAGGGGTAGCGAGGGTGGCTGGCGATCTGCGCCTTCATGAGCTCCGTCAGATCCGACGGCGAGGCGCCGACGCCGACGCCGGCGACGGACGCCTCGCTCGCCGCGCCACCGACCCGCGAGATCCCCGGGTGGATGCTGTACAGATCCTCCATGGAGCGGCCGCGGCAGCTCACCTGTACGCTCACCTGTACTCCATCACAACTACTACTATGCACGGCGGCTGCTGCTGCTGTGTGCGCACAACTGGTATTCTAGTACGCCACTGTAGGGAGTGAATGATCCTCGTGTTGTGCTGGACTTCCAAGAAAGCGAGGAGGGCAGGAAGCCAGAGGCTTATGGGGAATTTTGCAGCACCTCGCACTGCACACGGAGAAGCTGCAGGTGCTGCAGCTGCAGGAAAAGCTTGTGATTTCTGCAGCCAAAGCCGCAGGAGAGAGAGAGAAAGAGGAGGTGGGGATGGGAAAAGGAAGGGAGGATGGAGGTGGAAGTATTCTATGCGGAAAAGAAGGTTAGGAGGAGTGAGGTACTCCCTCCGTTGTATAAAGACTGTTGTTTTAGAATTTTTTAGAAACTAGTATTTGATCATTCGTCTTATTTAAAAATTTTATATAAAATATAAAATTAATTAATAATTATTAAAGTAACTCTAGTGATAAAATAAATTATAGTAAGATAAATGATATTTATATAAAATTTTTAAATAAGACGAATGATTAAATATAATGTCTAAAAAGTATAAAACTGACAGTCTCAGTGGAATGGAGGGAGTATTTGACTGCTCTTTTCTTGTACACATTGGGAAGGTTGTTAGTATCTTCTTATTGATTTCTTAATTCGCATGGTTGGACCCTTGTGTGTTCCGGGATTTGGAAGGATGCCCTCTTGAAGGATGGAGCTGATCGTCTCAATTAAATTTAGTTTTCCTCCCAAGGGTTATGCTATTCTCCCCAACAGACATTTTTTTTGCAACTTATTATCATCATTATTATTTTCATTCAATCATAATTTTATATTAAAGTAATTAAAACGTACAGATATCTTATTTTTTGAAGAATAATTGAGCCAGGAGCCCACCATGCTTCCGGCTTCCCCTTGTATGAGAATTATTACGGCCCCGTTTAGAGGACAAAAACTTTTAGAAATTTGAAAGAGAATTTTTTCTAATAAGTGTTTAATCATGGGCTAAGTAAGTTTAAAAAATTCATCTCGTGATTTACATGCAAACTGTACAAAAATGCAAAAATTTTATCTACATTTAATGCTCCATACATGTGCCGTAACATTCGATGTGATGGGAATCTTAGAATTTTGAAAACTTTGTTCGGCTGGCTGGATTATACGGCTGGCTGGCTGATTGTTCTAAGAGAAAAACACTGCTGAATGACTGACTGATGCTGACTGGTAAGTTCAAGCGAACAAAGCGAAAGTGTAACTAAACAGGGCCTACGTAGCGCGGTGGGTAAGCATATAAAGCGAAAGTGTAATTGTTACCCGAGCTTGGTTTCATGTAACATAATATAGTGTATCTTAAAATCAAGATAATTTGAGTGGGAGGCTCAGGCCCCTATAATTTAAATATAAGATCCTAATATACATGCACTCAACAATTCCCGATTTAGTGGGAATAGTTCTCGATCCTCAAGGATATTGTAGGATTATTTGGCGCTCTATTGTAATAAACTATTTTATCTCAACATTTCTATTTATTTACTGAAAACAAAATCGGTCTAAAACCAAATGCAGACAAACAATATTATAATAGGCTTCACCCACGCAGGCCATATGTACAAGCCGGACTTTTCTAGGTGAGAGATAAAAATAAAAACTATTTTATATATCTCTTGTATAGAGAACTTACATATTTGTCTCTTGGATTCTTGAACTTGTATTGCTAGCCTTGGCTCCGATACATTTAAGGTGTGGCATGTAAAATAGATAATCTATTTATTCATCGCTAGTAACTACTCTCTTTTCTACTTTTTATAGATCAACGTTTTAGTAGCTACCCAAATATCTAATCATTAGGGACGCCTGGAGTAAGGTGGACGGTTCAACCTTACATTCAAGTTTTAAGGATCATGCTTATCTTAATAGAGAATAGACTTTTTATCTGCATTACATATTAGCTTTATTAGTCTCGGAAATTTAGCGCCCGATACTAAAGGGTGCATAGTACCGGTCCTCTGGCTAGCTAGTATCATAGACATTTGCAGCAGAGATTTTACTAGCTACTATCATAGACTGAGATTTTACATAGCTCCTGGATATTTTACTAGTATATTTTTTCTTTTGCACGTTCTATATGTGTTTCATAATTTTTTTTTGACATATTTTACTTTGCGCATTCTATATTTATATTCAAAAGTTTGGAGATTATCAGGTTTTGTAAATGGACCTCCCCCACCACAAGCAACAGGCTACCATCCTGATGATGAGTTATTTGCGCAAGATCTTGTCATTACATACATTCCTAATATAACTATTGTATGAAATATTTTCAAACCTTTTAGTGTGGTTTTACAATATTATGTTCACATTTATTGAAATAATATGTTGCATATATATGTCGCAGTTTATTTTCCGGTAGAGTGGTTGTAATCAGACTTGTTCAATGCGCCAGAGATCGTTGAGAACATGACTTCTGATACAAAGGGTCAGTAGTGGACATGTGTGAAAGGACCGAGAATGCCCAAGAGGGAGGGGGGTGAATTAGGCAACTAGTAATTTTTCGCAAAACAATTCAACCTATCACCATTTGTCCAATATCACCCCACTAGTGCTTGTGTATGATTCTAAGCTTGAAATAAGTTAAGCAACCTACAGCCAAGTCCTATCACAAGTAATGCTATTCTAGGAATGTAAAGAGCACAAACAGCCTGTTCGTTTGGGCTGAAAATAAGCGCTGATTTGAGTTGGTGCTGATTTGTTGTGAGAGAAAAATACTGTTACATGGCTGAAAATAAGCGGCTGATTGCTGAAACGAACAGGCTGAAAGTAAATACGGGAAAGTAAATGAGTTAGAGATTGCAAGCCGAGTTTTTCCCATGTATTGGAGAATCGGCACTCTCCACTAGTTCTCGTTGGAGCACCCACGCAAGGGTGTAGCTCCCCCTTGATCTTCACAAAGACCAAGTGCTCTCTACGGGCTGATCCTTTGCCTCTCCAGCGCGCTGGATCGCCCACAACAGCTCACAAGCTTGGCTTGGGCCGCCCACAAGCTCTCCAGCGGTCACCAAGCCTCCGATCGCCACCGAACCGTCTAGATGATGCCGATCACCAAGAGTAACAAGCGTAGACTCTCACTTGACCAAGAATAAGGCCAAAGAGGGTGATGAATGCACACAAGTCGCTCTTGATCACACTCTAGGGAAGAAACTCACAAGCAATGGAATTCACTCAACTTCCCTAGGGCTCTTGCACTCACACAAGGTCACAATGGATGTTTCAGCTGAACAAATGGGCAAGAGAGCTAGAATGAGGGTGATGGAGAAGTATAAATACCCCCAAGCCCCACACTAGCCGTTTGTACTGATTGCAGCTTTTTGCGTACCGTCGGACCAAGTAAACAGTGCACCGTCGGACCAATACCCAGTCCGACTCTCACAAACGACATTTAGCCGTTATTGTGTCAGAGGTGCGTCGAACGCTCGGCAATGGTCCAACGCTGAGCGTTGGACTCCCTCTAGCGCTCTCGGGTGCTCTCTGCACAGAAGCACTCATCGGATAATGCACGTAGCAATAGTCTGATGCAGGCCGTCGGACACAGTCCGACGCCCAACTGTGCCCTCAGGGTGCTCTCTGCACAGAAACTCACATCAGACAGAGCATGGCGCAATGGTCCGACGTTGGCCATCGGACACAGTCCGATGCCAAAAAACCTCTCTGCGTACTCTCTGGAACCGTCGGACCCTAGGAAGCATTGATCCGACGCTCCCACCTCTCATAGTCCGACGCTCCCCAAAGAAGCCCTAGCACCGTCGGACGTTGGCGTATGGTCCGACGACCATCCTAGCCAGGGTCCGATGCTCCCTGGTGCGCTGAGAATGTTGATGGAATATCACCGATAGTCTACCGAGGGGTATGCCCAAGGTAGTAGATTGGTCGGTGAAGGTGCGCCTGAGACAAACAAGCGTAACGCAGCAAGCGTGAGACATGAGATTTATACAGGTTCAGGCCGCCGCGAGGCGTAATAACCTACGCCCTGTGTGTTGGTGGATTGTATTGCTATGATATGAGATAATGTTGATTGGATCTGTTGGTCTGATCTAAAGGGTGATCCCTGCCCCTCCTTATATAGTCTGAAGGGACAAGGTTACAAGTAAACTAGCCAAGTTGGTATAATAACCGTGCGGTGCAACGTCGTGCGCCGTACACCTTCGTCTTTATTGGCGTTTCTTAGCATCATTACTAAAGATAGACTAAAAGCCCATTCCTAGTAATGATACTAGAAACGTAAGTTGACATTCCCAACTACCATTACTTTAGAAAGGTAACCCTTGGCCCTTAATGGCGCCGGCCTAGGTAAAGCAGTCTGGTAATAGCAGTTAGAAGTGCCGGATTGGCCTTCCTAACCGTCATTACTTACGATATGCAAAACTGTGGCACGGCGCCTTGGGGTGCAACAAGAATTACAATCCTTAGGTAATGGTACATAGGTATGCCAATCGTGGTAGCTCAGTATAGATAAATCCGCAAGCACACGGAACTATCATTGTAGCATTTCAACCCGTGGGGTGTCGTATTTATAATTTCCCGTAGGAGGGCAGGACGAATGCATCTAGCTTTGGCATAAACATGATCACTTATTGAATGCATAGGTAGACATAGCATAGGCAGGGGTAAATCATAGTTCAAAGATAGTGGACACACATCTGAGCTGACCTCAAGGATAAAAGAGAAATAAATAATAAAAGAATATATCTAATTGAGCAGGCATTGGTCATATATAACTATGCAAAGAACTGTTAGCAAACATCTAACTAGTATGTCTAGTATTAGGACTAAGTCTTGGCTGACAGGAAGATCCCCGCAGCTGGTCTGCCAGCCGATAGAGACTTTACGAACTCCTACCCAATATCCGAACGTGGGGGAGTGCTAGGGATGGACAGGGCTGTCACCACTTGCCCACCTACCCCTCTGCCCGTGGGATACCGGCATATTCGCCGATCTCCGCATACCCGAGGCACCATGCTCGCGTACTTGGAGACAACTCCTAACCCCCTAGGACCCCACCCCTTCGGAGTGACAGGCTAGGCTAAGAGCAACCATGACAGCACGACGAACCGTCACCTCATCCCTAGTTCTTCCTATATTCATACTAAGTCGATGAACGATGAAGAACAACGATGAACTTGTCAAGAACATAACACATAAACTATATGCTAGTTCATATATCATGATCATAACATGACCAAGACTATACTCTAGTTCATATGCATAATCATATAAGTATGATAAGAACTTGCTCATGGAAGAAGACCGAATTGTATTCATACCAAGATGATCCTTTTCTTCCAAAGATACAAACTCTCCTTGCTAGCTCTTGCCTTGCTCTAATACTAAACTAATCTAAAGAATACAAGTGAGAGGTGAGGTAAATGGCTCCAAATGATGGTGTGTGTTGGAGGGGAGCTCTCCCTCTCTTTTTATAGTCTAACAAGGACGGTTCGGGCGCCAACAAATATGGAAGTAGGTGGAACCGCCTTGAGGGAACCGACCTACGCACCACCTGAGAAGGATGGGCCTAGGAGGCCCCACCAGGGGGCGGCCGCCCCCGGGGGCGGTCAGTCCCTGGGGAGCGCCATCTGGCCACCGCCTTCGGGTGGTCGGTTGCTCCCTGGGCCTGGGCCTCCCCCGCGGTTACGGATGGGTCCAGTTTAATGTTTGAGGTGGACTTTCTTATTTTCTTGGATTGCGCCTTCTCTGAGTACGTTTCCTGGATGTACGCTTTTCTTTATGGTTTTGTGCATTTCCACATGTCACACCTGCAAGTCAAGTACACACCAAAACATGTGGAAATGTTAGTTTAAAGCCCTACCTACTATTTATTTTAGTAACATATTGGCAGTAAGAAATAGGCTTTAAGGACCACCAACAACTCCCCCACACTTAGTCCTTTGCTCGTCCTCGAGTAAAGGTTTGAAGGACTAAGCGGGTTTATCTCCTTGATTTGAAATCTGCGTACAAGTTATTCCAAGCTTCACCTAAACCTGTGAACTTCCAAGTGTCTACCAAGTCATCTTGAAAAATGGAATAGCCTGGATTCAAATCTTCTTACTCGTATCCCTGCTCAGAAACTTGGGTCTTTGTGAAGTTTTGAAAACAAAAAGATAGCACTTGTTCCTTGAATGATTCTCTCAAGTCACTTATTTGTATGTGGTTCCTTACCAAGGCATATATAGGGATTGCCTTCACTTGATCACCCTACCTCAAAAAAGTTTATCTAGAGCTTTAGGTAGGGAGGAAAATACTAAGGCACACTTACCTTATATGTATTGTCAAGTCAAATCCTGGACCGCACCGGAGGGAAGCGTCGTACTCTTAGATCAGAATGTGCATGTATGTGGAAAGAATATGGTGGGTATTATTGGTATCTAACCTAATTCCACTATGCTCTTTGAAACACACCTCCCTCGTTATTAGGACTTAGAAAAATCTTTTATGAGGGCATGAGCTATCCTTATTCTCTCTCTTCTATTTATATATATATATTTCTCTTCTTTTTTTTCTTTTCTTCTCCACTTTTTTTTCCTTCTTTTTTTTCTTTTCTCATTTTTTTCTTCTCCACCCTTTTTTTCACCTTTTGGAAGATAGCCTCATGCTTTTATTTACAACAAAAACTTTAAGGGAGATGTGAACAAAGATTCAGAGCATTTATTTGGATAGGACCTAATAAGTATATTTTTGGTTCACCCCTAGTGTAGGAGTAGAAAATTTTGGGTGGATCAAAGTGGAAGGTAAATTTTGCAGCCTACTCCCAAGGTAGGAGTAGTGCAATTATCTGGTGGATGGATGTATGTTGTGCGCAACTCTTAGTGTAAGAGTTGGCAACCTTATTTGTGGGTGCGTGAAATCTGATCTTGGGAGCATGAAATTTCTCTCAACAGGGGTCACAAAACTTGACCAAACTCAACTACAAAGTAAAATGCATATGTGGAAGGTTTTGTCATGAAAGGATCATGTATGGCCTTGGTAGGTATTTGCAATCATTCAAGGAACATGCTATATTGATTTTTGTTTTGTAAAAATAAATCCCAAGTTCTTTGCAAGAAATGAGCAGGCGTCATGTCATCATACTATATCTCATTCGTCAATCACTTAGATAAAATAGGGTCCCTATGATAAGTGTTCACAAGAAATAGGAATATTGGCAAGGAATAAAGAGTATGCAAACTTTAATCACAGGATGCCATGGAGATGGAGCATCAAAAGTTTTGTCTTTTCAAAAGTGTTCAAAGTTAAATTTCAAAACTTTGAAAAGAGCGGGGGTAGAGTTGCACAAACTATCGTTGAAGATGAAGGAACTAATGAAAGTTGTTTGTCTCGTCCTTTTGTTTGATGTGTTGCTCGATGTTTGTGCAATGTGTTAGGGAGATCTCGAATTTGTTGTAGTTATGCTTGAGAGATCTCCCCCACACTTATTTTTTTGTACCTGCTTTTATTATAACAAAGAAAACAAACCAAGAGGGACTACAACAGGCAAGGGTCTTATTGGCTAAAAGATTAAGGAAACAAAATTTTATTATTTAGTTATTTTTATTTTATTAGGAACTTGTTTCAACCAACTTTTATTAGAGCTCAAACAAGGCTGATATAAAAGATGCAACGAAAACATAGCCAAGACTTATCCCCATATCAGATTACTGCCATTGTTTATGAAATCAGCTCAAGGTTCAATAATCAAATTTCAACACCATGTCAAAACATGATTAAAGAAGACTATTTTAACCTAAGCACCATGCTTAATTTGAAAATAGCCTATGAATGTTACTCGCGAGAATACATCCAAACAGGAGCATATGACATAAAAAGGGAAGCATGAATTTGAATGATCATAAGGAGACAAGTATGAGCGAAGGAGTTGGTGAACATTTATTACCTTTTGCATACTTGAGTGTTCTTACTGGCAGCATATGTGGATTTCTTTGAAGATGCTGCACCGGTGGCGTGGACGTACAGGCTCCAACTCAGCTGAACCATCAGGCCAGATTACACACACAACTAGTATATATGGACCTTGGCCTTATTGGTAGCAAAGGTGTAAAGGAGTAGAGTCCTTTTCTTTTCTCTCTCTCTCTCCTTTTTTTCTCTTTTTTTTGAAAGAAAACTACCGATGACCTTCGGTAAGGGCTCAACATTTATAGTCTGTTGGCAAGAATTCCCCCTCTTCATTGCTCTGCAGCTGCATGAACAAACTTGGGAGAATTCTCGGGTTGCCCTGAGATTTTTCCCGTATTGTTGACAGGAATAGAAGCAGCAATTTGAGCAAACTGTTTTTCTATCATTTTATTGAAACTCAACTGATGTTTAACAAAAGAAGATAGAGTTTCAAGTTTAGCATTTATAGATTCAAACGTTTTATCATTAAAGGAAAGCTTTCTAGCAAGATCTGCATTAAACTTAGCTTACCTTAAAACAAAATCTCTTGAGGAAGGTTGATTCAATTTGAAATTTGAATTGAGATTAGAAGAATTACCTTGTGGGTGGTTATGGTTGTTCCACCCATTATTACCTGGTTGTTGATGTTGGCGAAACCCATTATTGACGTAGGTCGTTTCTTCCTGGGTTTCGGGACAGTTGTTCCCCGAATGGCCAACATTTCCACAGACTTCACATGTCATGTGTGAGTCCGTGGCTTGGACGGTGCCTGTGGTGGGTTCGGTGGCACGGTCGTCCAGCCTCTTTATTAGGAGGTCTATTTTTGCGGCAAGCAAATCCGTCTCCTTCACAGTATGCATGCCTTCTTGTGTTTCTCTTCCTTCTCCCCAGCTTTGGTTTGCTACCATATTTTCGATGAGTGCAGTGGCATTTTCGATGGTGAGGGAGAGGAATGCCCCTCCAGCTGTGGCGTCAAGGTGCCCTTTTGACATGGCCGTCAGGCCCTCGTAAAAGTTCTGGAGCACCAGCCAATCTTCCATTCCATGGTGGGGACAGGCTTGGACATAGTCCTGCAGCCTCTCCCATGTCTAAGGGATGGACTCGAGTGATGTTTGCTGGAAGGTGGATATCTCCCCCCTTAGAGCAATGGTTTTTCTCATGGGGAATAACTTGGCGAGGAACACCATGGAACATTTGTCCCACGTGTTGACAGCTTCCTTGTTTTGGTAGAACCACTGTTTCGCCTTCCCCGCAAGGGAAAAAGGAAATAGGCGGAGCTTGATGCTAATTGGTGCGACGTCTTTGATGACGATGGTGTCGCACAATTCAAGGAAGTGTTGAAGATGAGCATTTGCGTCCTCAGTTGGTAAGTCACAGAACTGGCTTGCCTTTACCATCTTGATTAGGCCAGTATGGAGCTCGAAGTTTCCGTTCCCAATATTGACAGCGGGCCCAACGGGCACGTTGGCAACAGTAGGGGTGGAGTAGTCGCGGAGTGTCTTGGCCATGATGATAGTAGCGGATGGTACGGGAGTGAATGGTTCGTCTGCCGGTGGAGTAGCAGAAGAAGAAGTGGTACGGGACCTGTTCTTCCTTAGGAGTGCCTCCGGATTGTCGGTGAAGTTGTTCTACAGGTCGAAACCACTCATACACTATTCTGTTTTCTTTCCAATAAAAAGAAGAAGAAAACAAGAGAAGTTATCCTGCCTAAACTATGGCTACCTTTTGCTTATTATGCAATCAATGGCCATGCCAAGCTAGATGTTTTTATTTCCTTCTGCCCTCCCCTGGCAACGGCGCCAGAAATGCTTGTTAGGCGTTTCTTAGCGTCATTACTAAAGATAGACTAAAAGCCCATTCCTAGTAACGATACTAGAAATGTAAGTTGATATTTCCAACCACCATTACTTTAGAAAGGTAACCCTTGGCCCTTAATGGCGCCGGCCTAGGTAAAGCAGTCTGGTAATAGCAGTTAGAAGTGCCGGATTGGCCTTCCTAACCGTCATTACTTACGATATGCAAAACTGTGGCACGACGGCTTGGGGTGCAACAAGAATTACAATCCTTAGGTAATGGTACTTAGGTATGCTAATCATGATAGCTCAGTATAGATAAATCCGCAAGCGCACGGAACTATCATTGTAGCATTTCAACCCGTGGGGTGTCGTATTTATAATTTCCCGTAGGAGGGCAGGACGAATGCATCTAGCTTTGGCATAAACATGATCACTTATTGAATGCATAGGTAGACATAGCATAGGCAGGGGTAAATCATAGTTCAAAGATAGTGGACACACATCTGAGCCGACCTCAAGGATAAAAGAGAAATAAAGAATAAAATAATATATCTAATTGAGCAGGCATTGGTCATATATAACTATGCAAAGAACTGTTAGCAAACATCCTAACTAGTATGTCTAGTATCAGGACTAAGTCTAGGATGACAGGAAGATCCCCGCAGCTGGTCTGCCAGCCGATAGAGACTTTACGAACTCATACTCAATATCCGAACGTGGGGGAGTGCTAGGGATGGACAGGGCTATCACCAGCTGCCCACCTACCCCTCTGCCCGTGGGATACCGGCATATTCAGCCGATCTCCGCATACCCGAGCACCATGCTCGCGTACTTGGAGACAACTCCTAACCCCCTAGGACCCCACCCCTTCGGAGTGACAGGCTAGGCTAAGAGCAACCATGACAGCACGACGAACCGTCACCTCATCCCTAGTTCTTCCTCTATTCATACTAAGTCGATGAACGATGAAGAACAATGATGAACATGTCAAGAACATAACACATAAACTATATGCTAGTTCATATATCATGATCATAACATGACCAAGACTATACTCTAGTTCATATGCATAATCATATAAGTATGATAAGAACTTGCTCATGGAAGAAGACCGAATTGTATTCATACCAAGATGATCCTTTTCTTCCAAAGATACAAACTCTCCTTGCTAGCTCTTGCCTTGCTCTAATACTAAAACTAATCTAAAGAATACAAGTGAGAGGTGAGGTAAATGGCTCCAAATGATGGTGTGTGTTGGAGGGGAGCTCTCCCTCTCTTTTTATAGTCTAACAAGGACGGTTCGGGTGCCAACAAATATGGAAGTAGATGGAACCACCTTGAGGGAACCGACCTACGCACCGCCTGAGAAGGATGGGCCCGGGAGGCCCCACCAGGGGGGCGGCCACCCCCGGGGGCAGGTCGGTCCCTGGGGAGCGCCATCTAGGCCACCGCCTTCGGGTGGTCGGGTTGCTCCCTGGGTGGGCCTCCCCCGCGGTTACGGATGGGTCGAGTTTAATGTTTAAGGTAAGCTTTCTTATTTTCTTGGATTGCGCCTTCTCTGAATACGTTTCCTGGATGTGCGCTTTCTTTATGGTTTTTGTGCATTTCCACATGTCACACCTGCAAGTCAAGTACACACCAAAACTTGTGGAAAATGTTAGTTCAAAGCCCTACCTACTATTTATTTTAGTAACATATTGGCGGCAAGAAATAGGCTTTAAGGACCTGCCAACAGTCTTCTGGGCCGGGCTACCTCTGATGGTGCAGCCCATGTAGTGTCGTGCGGGTATACGGGTCTATACTCCCACAGCTAGTCCCTGAGCACCTTGCATTCGTCGGGAGGTGCAGATCTTCGGAGTTGCTTGACCAGACGGATGTAAGGTGCTCAGGAAGAATTTGAAAAAGAGCTTCTCTTTTGGTGAAGTGTATCTACTTTTGGCACAACAGAGCCAATACCTTCACCGCTAGGTGAAGTGTATCCACTTAGCCCCCTAGCCTGATAGTAGGTGACGTAATCACGTGGTGTCAGGGTAAAAAATTCTTGAAATTGTTGATTATGTGAAGTGATGACGATGTCCCTGAGCACGTCAAGTCGCATATCTAGACCCCCGATGTGCTGTCCAAGATCAGCACCCTGGTCCGAATAGCGTGGAGTGACTTGACAGCTCGGCAACGAGTCCCCAACGTGGTCGGTGACGACGAGGAGTGACGACGAGGATGGCGAGGAGTGGCGATGAGTCCCCAGCTTGGTCGGTGTTGGTATAAATTAACTGCACTCTATTAAAGATTATTATTATCAAGGTATCCGCAAGCGCACAGATAAAACAACCCGATGTAGCACTTCACCAGACAATCCCGGTTTTAATATCGAACCCAAAGCAACAGCAGGTGATACTGACTAAGTCTATTGGTTCTTAACCCGATAATACAATCAATCTGGAGAAAATCAAGAATGAGGAGATAACAAATGATTATCTAGATCCTGACAACCGGTAAACTTTGAATAATATCGTTCTAATCAGGTAGTGACATGAATAAGAGGCGAAATCAGAGTTCCCTCCTACCAGACACTTATACACCTATCGATCCTATCAACGGGAAGTGGACTACAGAGGACTCAACGCAGCTGTCACCTACGCGATCTACCACTATCCGGCCAATCAGGGGACATTCACAAGTAATTATAGCCAAGACACCACGTCTAAACTACAAACTACTACTTCAACCAAGGAGCTATCAAGATCAAGGCACTCAAATAGAGTTGTAAACTTAAGAACGAATAAGAACAAATGCTTGCTTGAATCAGGATGTTGAATATAAAAGTAACTCAAAACGCAACTCCGGACGAGGGAGCTGAATCCAGACGAACACAGCTACGAAGAAGCTCCGACAGGCCGGGACTCCTCCAAATCTCTACTCATCTACTCTATCTCTCTAATCTCTCTCTTGATTGCTAGCCTAGATCTAGATGGATATCTATCTAATGCTTCAGGGTCTTCATCTCTTGATCTGGCTCTCCTCCAGGGGGGTATGCCTGTCTATTTATAGGCCAGTGGGATGCACGTATGCCGTAGGATCAAATCGACTTGAAACAAGGGCCCAGATGACTTCTAATAGGCAGTGTGTTGGCGGTTCCTTAACAACCAAAATATAACATCATTCTAATGCTAAAATAAATAGAAGGTAGGGATTTTATCTATCCTTTCCACGAGTTTTGTTGCACATGTGACTTGCAGGTCGAACACGTGGAAATGCATAAACATCACCTAGAAAGCGCAATTCCAGAAAATATATTCAGAAAAGGCGCAAATCAAGAATAAAAGAGAAAAGCCCATCAAACCATCAAACGGGATCCATCCGTAACCACGGGGGAGGCCCAGGCCCAGGGAGCAACCGACCACCCGAAGGCGGTGGCCAGTTGCCGCCTCCTAGGGACCGACCGCCCCCGGGTGCGGCCGCCCCCCAGTTGACGCTTCCCGGGCCCAGTTTTCAGCGACAGTGCTCATGCGGTTCCCTGAAGGCGGTTTCACCTCCTTCCATACTTAGCTATGCCGAAACCGACCTGTGGAGTTATAAAATGAGGCCCTCACCCCCTCCATGAAAAAACAACTTGATACAAGGGAGAAGAAGAAGGGAGTGCCACCATTTTTCCATTAGTTTAGCTTCTAACTAGGCTAGTATAGGGTTAGAGAGAGATAGAAGCTTGAGAAGTGAGAGCGGGGTCGAAGCAGTTCTACCCTCGGGTGGACGAAGTGCCGGAGCTGTCGGCTCTCACATCCAACTTGTACCTCTACAACCATCTTGCTGCTTGCAGTAAGAGGTTTGTGATACATTCTAGTTTTGATCCATTAAGTGAGTTACTTTTATAAAGCTACTTGTTTGTGGGATCGTCGCTCGTCCGTTGGACGGGTGCTCTAGTTATAGGACTCCTGATAAAGACGAAAGTTCCTGGCCATCACTAGAGTAGTAGTCGCCTGTCATAGACGTGGTGTCTAAGTCAGGTTCTACCTTCGTATGTTGCGCGTGCCCACGGGCAGAGGGGTAGGTGGCAGGTGGTGACAGCCCTGTCCACTCGTATCTGAATTCCCCCACGTTCAGCCATGGAGTAGCGCTGATACTGGTATCGGCTGGCAGACCAGCTGCGTCAGTGGGCCTGAAGTAGACAAGTAGTGGGGAAGTTATCTTCACTTAGTATTTCCAGCCTTAGTGTATCCTCTCTACCCAAGTTATCCCCTCTACCTTTTTCTAGGGTAAACTAGCTAAGAGCCTATAAACATAAGACGTTCCTTTGGGAAATTATAAATACGATACCCTGAATACTTCCGGGTGAAGTGCTACAACGGTACTTCCAGTGTGCTTGCGGACTTTTCTGCTGACGGTAAGAAGCGCCAACAAGCATTTCTAGCGCCGTTGCCGGAGGAACGGTTGTCGTTTTTAGTCTCCGAACCTAGTTGCCCGTGTATCCTTTGTTTTTACCTTTCTCTTCTTTTACCCCTTTTGTCCAATGGAGCAACCTACCATCTCCAAACTTTCTACTCCTAAGGGCGAGTTCGTTGAACCTCCACAATTCGCGAAGCCAATCACAGCTTCAAGCTACGAACTTCGCCCGGCTTTTATAGCCATGGTTCGGGAACAAACTTTCTCAGGGTTAGATTACGAAAACCCATATCGTCACTTAAGGGAGTTTGAGCAGCTCTGTGCGTGCCTAACCATTGCCGGCATGTCACATGAAACAATGCGGTGGAACATTTTTCCTTTCTCGCTTGATGAGAGAGCGAAACAATGGTACGCCCTCAACGTAGGGAAGGTAGCTGGTGATTGGGAGGAATTGCAAAACAAATTTTGCGTAGCATTCTTCCCTATATCCCGAATCACTGTCCTACGTCAAGAGATCCTCAACTTCCAACAAAATGAGAAGGAACCCATAGGAGTAGCTTGGGAAAGATTTACAATTTTAACAAAATCTGGCCCAGACTTGTCTATTCCCAACCACGTGCTCTTATAGCACTTTTGGTTAGGACTGAGCAAAGGCTCTACCCTACAACTCGACATAGCCGCAGGAGGGTCGTTCACACACAAAACCACGGCCAAAGGAGAGGCCCTTCTAGATCGCATTTTAGAGAATACTCCTCCATTAGAACCCCTCCATGTAGAGCCAAAGCTATGTCATGAGGAAGTCTCTTCGGCCGAGGCCGAACCAACGTTACCTATAGAGACACCCTCACCCGAACCAGAAGATCCGAAGGAAGGTCTCCAACCTTCAGGTCTTCCATACTTCGATGATGACTTCTTCGATGATTTCGGGAATGTCTCGAAGTATGCATGCAAGAAAAACACCCACGTCTCTGTCACTCCAAAACCTTGCCTCGATTCTTTAAAGGAATACATTAGGGAGTTGACGGCTATCAGGAGTGACGAATGGGACAAATGAAAGGGAGTCTTCATCTGAAGTAATTCAGATTCGCTCCCCTTCGCGAACCATCCGTTGCAAAATCCTAGGATGATTGGGTGGAGATGTTGTATAACCCCACGGTAGGAGCAAACCTAATGTCTACAAGTTTTGCACGCACTCATCTGAGTGATAAGAATTTTGCCCCTACAACCCTATCACTGAGAAACAGCTCACGAACCGGTCAACTGGGAAAAGGGTTGGTGCACAACATCAATATTCAGCACGACGATGTAGTCTTGACCTTAGATTTTCACATCATTGACGATGTAGACTTTAGCGTGTTGATCGGGCATCCCCTGGAGAAATTTCTCTCCAATGCGGCAAGAACAGGGGAATTGATTGTTAAACTGGGGAGGAATGATTATTCCATACCTTTTGCTCGAGCCAAAAACTCGGTTGCAGACCCTCTCCCCTGTCCTATACTGCCCGAGGAGGTTATGTCGGTTTTCCTCCTTTCGACCCCCTGAGTTGTCCTTAGAATAAGATGCTAACTTCTTTATAGAAGAAGAGGAAGACACCGGGGAGACTTTTGACCTTCCTAAAGAGGAAGTGCCGACTCCACCTCCTGTGGAGCTAAAAACCTTGCCGGAAGGATTACGTTATGTTTTTCTAAATGGCAACAAAAGCACTCCCGTCATTATTAGCGATAAACTTTCAGATGAGGAGACAAAAAGACTTATTGCCGTTTTAGAAAAACATAGATCAGTCTTCGGGTATTCATTACAAGACCTTAAGGGGATTAGCCCAACGCTCTGTACCAATCGCATCCCTATTGACCCTGCCAGCACACCATCACGCGAACCACAACGTAGGCTCAATAATGCGATGAGGGAAGTCGTGAAGAAGGAATTTCTCAAACTTCTTCACGCCGGGATTATTTATCCTGTACCACACAGTGACTGGGTTAGTCCCGTCCAAGTGGTTCCCAAGAAAGGAGGAATGACGGTAGTTGAGAACGCTAAAAACGAGCTCATTCCACAACATACCGTCACAGGATGAAGGATGTGCATTGATTATAGAAAACTCAATGCGGCAACTCGAAAGGATCAATTCCCATTGCCCTTCATCGATGAGATGTTGGAACGGTTGGTGAAACATTCTTTCTTTTGCTTCCTCGATGGATATTCTGGCTATCACCAAATCCCCATCCATCCCGACGACCAAAGCAAAACAATGTTTACATGCCCGTATGGAACGTATGCATATAGGAGAATGTCATTCGGGCTTTGCAACGCACCTGCGTCGTTCCAACGTTGCATGATGTCTATTTTCTCAGAAATGATTGAAGAGATCATGGAAGTTTTCATGGACGATTTTTCAGTCTATGGAAAAACTTTTAATCATTGCCTCGAGAATTTAGACAAAGTTTTGCAAAGATGGCCGAGAGAAGGACCTGGTACTTAGCAGGGAAAAGTGCCATTTCATGGTCTGTGAAGGCATTGTTCTTGGACATTTAGTGTCCGAAAGGGGGATAGAAGTAGACAAGGCAAAGATAAAAGTTATTGAGCAACTACCTTCCCCTGTGAACATCAAAGGGATCCGAAGCTTTCTAGGCCATGCAGGGTTCTATAGACGCTTTATCAAGGATTTCTCACAAATCGCTAGACCCTTGACTAGACTGTTAGCAAAAGACGTACCCTTCGAGTTCACAGATGAGTGTTTAAAAGCTTTCGAAACCATCAAGAAAGCACTCATTTCTGCGCCCATCATCCTAACCTCTGGATTGGACTGCTTCCCTTTGAGATCATGTGTGATGCTAGCGACTACGCTGTTGGTGCGGTCCTTGGCCAAACCAAAGATAAGAAGCATCATGCGACCGCTTACGCGAGCAAGACTCTAACTAGGACCTTAGCTTAATTATGCCACAACCGAGAAGGAGCTCCTCGTAGTAGTCTTTGCTATCGATAAATTTAGATCTTACTTGGTGGGAGCAAAGATAATTATTTATACTGATCATGCCTGCTTTAAAATATCTGCTCACCAAGAAAGATGCTAAGCCTCGTTTGATCCGCTGGATCTTATTACTGCAAGAATTTGATGTTGAAATAAAAGATAAAAAAGGAGTTAGAAAATACTGTTGCCGACCATCTTTCGTGTATGCAAGTCACTAACATGCAAGAACAAGAAATCAATGACTTCCTACGCGACGACATGCTGCTCATGGTCACTGACACAAACCCATGGTATGTAAACATTGTGAATTACATAGTTTCAGGGTACGTACCCCCAGGCGAATCCAGAAAGAATGCTAGAATATGAAAGCAGACGTCACCTGTGGGATGAACCCTACTTATACCGGGTTTGTGCCGATGGACTATTGAGAAGATGTGTGCCGACTGCTGAGAGTGCACAAATCATAGAAAAATGTCATGCAGCACGATACGGAGGCCATTATGGAGCTTTCCGCACACAAGCCAAAATCTGGCAGTGCGGATTCTACTGGCCAACGATGTATAACGACACCAAAGAGTTCATCCGAAGGTGTCGACAATGCCAGCTGCAAGGTAACATCAGCTCCAGCAACGCCATGCCCCTTCATTTCAACCTCCAAATTGAAGTCTTCGATGTCTGGGGCATTGACTTCATGGGACCATTCCAAAAGTCGGGAGATTGTGAGTACATCCTCGTAGCAGTCGACTATGTCTCCAAATGGGTCGAAGTGCTACCTTGCCGAGCAGCAGATGCAAAACATGCAAGGAAGATGTTCCATGAAGTGATCTTCTCTCGCTTTGGAACACCAAGGATGGTGATAAGTGACGGGGGCTCACACTTCATAGACAAGACTTTCAGAGCATTCCTGTGAGAGCTGGGAGCCAACCACAATGTAGCTACTCCTTATCACCCCCAAACCAGTGGACAAGCCGAGACATCGAACAAATAAATTAAAAACATCCTTCAGAAAACGGTAAACGAGATGGGAAAGGGATGGAAAGATAAGCTACCTGATGCGCTTTGGGCATACAGGACAGCCTACATTGGGATGTCACCATATCAGCTGATCTATGGGAAAAGTTGCCATTTGCCTGTTGAGCTTGAACATAGAGCTCACTGGGCAATTACAACCTGGAACATGGATCTCAAGTTAGCTGGTAAAAATAGGCAGAAACAAATAGCAGAACTAGAAGAATAGCGAGAAAAGGCCTATCATAGTGCCAAGCTCTACAAGGAACGAACGAAGAGATGGCATGATCGAAGAATTCAACATAAAGAGTTCAAGATAGGCGACAAAGTTCTGCTCTTCAATTCAAGAGTCAAATTGTTCAGGAAAGGCATGCTTAGAAGTAAATGGGACAGACCTTACACCGTCATCAACGTATCGTCACATGGAGCAATCACAATAGAAGACGATGACGGGAACATCCATAAGGTAAACGGTCAACGTGTCAAAGTATTCCTTGAACCCGAACCGAATTTCGTCGATGAAATCAACATAATATCCTTTAAGGAATTCATTAAAAACTTATATAAATAATATATATACATAAAATAAATAAATTTACAAAAACATATTCCATATTTATACTTGGCTATTTTATAAATAAATAGATGGTTGTAGAGCAATAGTGTTGCATTTATGAAATACCCAAAAAGCCCCTATGATCTTTCCTTTCATTTACATGAAATCCATTTTGATCATAGGTATATTCTCTCATAAATGCATGATAGTGTAATCTTGAGATATTTTTATAAAAATCACATATCAAATTTACACTCAATCACTTTGATCCTCCGCGCATCACACTTGATCGTAACCGGGATAGGATTCCACTTGTTCTGATAGGAATATGGGCAAAAGGCAGGGGCTGGCAGGTGGACCTAGGGGACCGACCGCCCCTGGGGTCGACCGTCCTCCCAGCCAGCTCAAATGACGTCAATATTTTTCATACCTGTTTGAGATTTCTCCAGCATCGCGTCCATCGTTACGATCAGTTTGTTTTCTCAACAAAGACCTCGGTAGAACCTATTTAATCGTCACAAAGGCCTCTCCTCTCTTCACACCAAACCATTCTCCTCTCCCTCTTTTAAAGGTTGCTAAGCTCTCCTACCTACAAGTTTTGACCATGTCTAGCTATGCTCTTTCGCTGATCCAAGCTCCTGGTTCCATAGCCAACCTAGACATAGTTCCCTATCAAGAGGGCTCTTTTGTAAGAGAAGAAGCTCGTGCCATAGTGGAGAGGCCGCTAGCCTTTCTACCCTCGTCAACCAATGATGTTAGCAACATGTCAAGTTTAAAGTCCACGGCACGCTCCCGTGCGCCCGAAGGTGGCACCAAGAAGAAGTTCATTGCTGCCCGACCAACTACCGGCACTCTAGGCCTCAAAAGGAAGGCCCCTAGTAGTAGCGAGCTTAGCAAACGTGCTGCCGTGATGCCCTCTTCATCTAGTTTGCCCTCTCTGTCATCTCCCACTAAGGATAATTGTTCTTACACCATTAGGGGAGTGCGCAAACCCGATGGAGGGTTCGCTAAAGGTCTTTTCCGCAAGGGTGAAACACCTTCTAGCAATCCTATACCCTCTGCCGAAAAGCGCAAGGTATTTAGGAAAGTTATTAGAGGGCAGCCTAAGAGATTCTTTAGCGATAGTGAGGATGAGAAGCCTCCCAAAGAGCCAACCATCGCCTCACTTTATGCTAGCATCAAGAGCACGCGCCTAAATTTTGAAAAGGCACAAACCTGCATAGCCGAGGCACATCTTAGCGTGAAAGGACTTAGAGATGAACTAGATGAGATGCGCCGTGGCTATGGAGAGCAACTGCGCAGTCTCGTTAAGGCAGCAGGAGTTGAGCACGTTCTCTAAATATCCGTAGAACGCTCCTGCTACACAAATTAATAGGCACACATTTTCGTTACCACAATCTTTTACTTCCATATTTCCCTTCAATGTAATGTGCCTATTTGATCTATCAATGAAATAAAAAGTTTCTATCTTTGAATATTTTGTGCACTTGTTTTCTATATATATATATTGTGACTAACCAAGACAGGAGAGAAAACAAGTGTGGGGGAAGGACTCTTCAAATTTAAACTGCACAAGAACAAAAATCAAATTCGGTTTGTGCAAACATCTCCCCTCTCTCTCCCTAATTAAAAGTTTTAAAAATAAAATTTAAAGAATGATGTCCCCTTCATACTCCATCAAATATGTCTTCCTATGTTCAGAATGTTTGCATACTTTTTATTCCTTGCTAATATTCCTACAAGATTTATGAACACTGATCAGGGACCCCTTTTTATCTAAGTAATTGACAAATGAGATATAGCCGGATGACATGATGCTTACTCGTTCTTGCAAAGTACTTGGGATTGATTTTTACAAAACAAAAATTCAATTAGCATGTTCCTTGAAAGATTAACAATTACCTACCAAGGCCAAATATGATTCTCTATAATGAAACCTTCCACATATGCCACTTACTTTGTGATGAGTCTAGTCAAAATTCGTGACCGCTGTTGAGAGATGTTTCATGCTTCTAAGATCAGAATTCACATGCACCCACCAAACTAAGCCAACTCTCACCCTGTGAGTTGCGCAAAACACGCATCCATCTATCCACCAAAAAAAAAATATGACGACTCTTACACTAGGAGTTGCGCAGTTTTCCTCCGCCAAATAAAAGTGCTGTTTTTATCCAAAGAAACACGCACCCTTGATGCAAAACTTTCCTCATCCATCATGATATCTCCTCATTCAAAATATGTCATATGCCAATAAAAGATATGGGGCTATATAAAAATATGTATATATATAATATAAATAGTGATGAAGTTCCTATAGCCCATATCTTGTCTTTTTCAAAGGAGAATCATGATGCATAGAGTATCAAAAAGATTTCCACCTTCATATTCTCCACACACATGCACATTCTGATCTAGGAGTATGACGCACTTCCTCCGGTACGGTCTGGGGTTTGACTCGACAACATATGCAGGGTAAGTGTGCCTCATCATTTTCATTCCTGCCTAAAACTCCAGATAAGCCTTTTTAGAGGTAGGATGACCATGTGAAGGCATTATTTTTATGCCCTGGTGAGGAACCACTTACATACATGAGCGATTTGAGAGAATCATTCAAGGAACACAAGCTATTCTTATGATTTTCAAAATCTTGCAAAAACCCAAGTTTCTACGCATGGACAAACTAAGCAGATTTGAATCCAAACTATTCCATTTTGCAATTACTCAAGATAATTTGATAGACACATTGAAGTTCATAAATCCAGGTGAAGTTTGGAATAAACTGTATGCAGATCTTTATGAATAAGGAAAATGAACCCATTTGATCCTTAGCACTTTACTCGAGGATGAGTAAAGGACCAAGTGTGGGGGAGTTGTTGGCGGTCCTTAACAACCAAAATATAACATCATTCTAATGCTAAAATAAATAGAAGGTAGGGCTTTTATCTAACCTTTCCACAAGTTTTGTTGCACATGTGACTTGCAGGTCGAACACGTGGAAATGCATAAAAATCAATGGAAAGCGCACTTCCAGAAAACATATTCAGAAAAGGCGCAAATCAAGAATAAAAGAGAAAAGCCCATCAAACCATCAAACGGGATCCATCCGTAACCACGGGGGAGGCCCAGGCCCAGGGTGCAACCGACCACCCTAAGGCGGTGGCCAGTTGCCGCCTCTCGAGGACCGACCGTCCCCCGGTTGCGGCCGCCCCCCAATTGACGCTTTCCGGGCCTAGTTTTTAGCGACAGTGCTCATGGCGGTTCCCTGAAGGCGGTTTCACCTCCTTCCATACTTAGCTACGCCGAAACCGACCTGTGGAGCTATAAAATGAGGCCCTCACCTCCTCCATGAAAAAGAAGAAGAAGGGAGTCCCACCATTTTTCCATTAGTTAAGCTTCTAGCTAGGCTAGTATAGGGTTAGAGAGAGATAGAAGCTTGAGAAGTGAGAGCGGGGTCGAAGCAGTTCTACCCTCGGGTGGACGAAGTGCCGGACCTGTCGGCTCTCACATCCAACTTGTACATCTACAACCATCTTGCTGCTTGAAGTAAGAGGTTTGTGATACATTCTAGTTTTGATCCATTAAGTGAGTTACTTTTATAAAGCTACTTGTTTGTGGGATCGTCGCTCGTCCGTTGGACGGGTGCTCTAGTTATAGGACTTCTGATAAAGACGGAAGTTCCTGGCCATCGCTAGAGTAGTAGTCGCCGTCGTAGACGTGGTGTCTAAGTCGGGTTCTACCTTAGTATGTTGCACGTGCCCACGGGCAGAGGGGTAGGTGGCAGGTGGTGACAGCCCTGTCCACTCGTATCTGAATTCCCCCACGTTCGGCCACGGAGTAGCGCTGATACTGGTATCGGCTGGCAGACCAGCTGCGTCAGTGGGCCTGAAGTAGACAAGTAGTGGGGAAGTTATCTTCACTTAGTGTTTCCAGCCTTAGTGTATCCTCTCTACCCAAGTTATCCCCTCTACCTTTTTCTAGGGTAAACTAGCTAAGAGCCTATAAACATAAGGCGTTCATTTGGGAAATTATAAATACGATATCCTGAATACTTCCGGGTGAAGTGCTACAACGGTACTTCCGTGCGCTTGCGGACTTTTCTGCTGACGCTAAGAAGTGCCAACACAGTGGTAGAAGACTCCAGAAGGCGACGCGTGGGAAACCCAAGGGGGCGCCAGCCGGCCCCACCCTGGCGCCGGCCGACCCTTTGGGGTTTCGGGCTCCGGTGCTTCTGGTGTGTTCCAGATGCTTCTAGCGTTCTCGTGAAGATTTTTCCTTGCTGTTAAGTTTCGTGGTAATTATGCTCTTAAATCCTTCTTTTATGCTTTTCTGGAAAATCCCCTGGAAAATAGACAATTCACCAAAACTCGTGGAATCTGTCAGTAATAACCCTATTCTACTGGATATTCATATTTAATGCAAGGATAATTGATAATAAAATTTGGATGATAACAGGTGTCAACAATTACCCCCACACTTAGGCTTTTGCTCGTCCCGAGAAAAAGGTTGGTTTTAAGATGTAAGATTTTTAGACAGAATGGAGCATTTAAAACATAATTTGAGAGTACATTATATAAAACTAGTCTAGTCATGCATGTACTATGGAATTCAAAGTGTCTATCATGAATCTTTGAGTAGTTGAAGAACAGAATAGCTTGAAAACAGATCACTCTCTTCCTTTAGTTAAGTCAATTGGATGGTATGTAATTTTGTAAATAAACTTAGCTTTACCTTCTCCTTTTGTAGTACTCTCAAATCACTGATATATATGGTATTTTTGTATCTTTACCAAGGCATTAATGAAATTGCCTTCTTTATCCTACTTCTAAAAAGCTTATGTAGATCTCAGGTAGATAAAATGTGAAAACATACTTGCATTATATTTGTTGTAAATTTAAATAATGAATCCATAGAGAAATGAGGCATATAATCGAATCAAGCTTTATTTGGTGGAATATGGTGGAACCTAATTCTACCTTGCTCCTTGAGAAAATAAGTCTCTCTTTTATACAGTTAAGTTTATTCAGAGGGTATGAGCTATCTCTTTCTCTTTTTTTTTCAAGGGAGGCGAGCATCTAAGTACTCATTGTTTTAATTTCTTCAGACACTTGTCCATTTTTTATACTCCCTTATTCTTTTGCATAGCTCATACCTCTTTTGAATTTAGTAGTTGAGAGATTTTAACAAAACATGGAGCAATTATTTGGTAACTATGCTATATAATTATTTTTGGTGTTTTCTCCCAGTGTAGGAGAGAAACATTTTCAATAGAATGACTCGCTATTAGTCCGGATTAGAGTAATGCTTATGTGGAATTGGCACTTGATTCGAAAAATATGACAAATTTCTTGAAAGGGTTACAAAGGTTGACCAAACTCAATACAAAGACAAGTATTATATGTAGCAGGCTTCTATCCTATATATGGCTCTGGTACGACAACATTTTTACCACAAAGGAAAGGTATAACTAATCATTTAAATTTTTGACATAAAATCTCCAAAGACAAAACATCAGGGATTGAGTTCTCATTATTCAATTATATCATGTTTCACAACGACTTAAGTAATCATGGGGTCCCTATAAATAGTTTCCAATAGCAACATGATTCCTAGAAAAATGTTATATAATTTATTCTTAAGCTATGAATTAAACAATCTCCTCTTCTCTTTTAAAATTAATTTAGCACGTGAACTTTTAATTCGGATCGAAATGGAAATCGAAACATATGCAATTAAATTTTATGAGGATCAAACCTGACCATGACCGAGAAGGGGATGCAGAGGATGCAGAGGGGGGCCAGCCGGCCCAGGTAGGGCGCTGGGCGGTGCACCTCTATGGCTCCACAAGGTCCACTTCGGTGTGCGAGGTCCTGGTTCGATTATCTTCCGAATTACGTGATTTTCCCGAGCGAATTGATTTCCATAGTCGCGATGTGCCTCCCACACACTTATTTTCCTGCATACTTTTCTGCGTAACATGTGGAGATAACATGCATGCCAAAAATATAGAGAGTAGAGTAAACTTAAACATTAATATTGATAAAAAGAATAAGGCACTTTATTCATTAATAATACTGGATAACTCTGATAACTGACTGAGCTAACGACTGCCCTAGCTCCATGGGCTTACCTAACACACTTAATATTATAAATCAAACTTAGCACACTTGATAATATAATCAAACCTAACACACTTGTGCCTTATTACATAGATAACTAGGGCAACTTAAGGCTGCTCTTTCTTTGCGAGCTTCCTAATTTCTTCCTTAAGATCACCAATCTCTTCTTTCAGCTAATCTTTTTCGCACTTGAGACTGTGAATTAACTTGACATTGACTTCTATCTGCTTAGTCATGTCACTCATAATCTTGTTCCTTAAGTCTTCATTCCTCTCTATACCCCTAACGGTGTTAGAGAGAGCTTCCATCTTCTCATTAAGGATGCGTAGAGAGAGCTGGGGCTGTCTAGAGACTTTCTCTAGTGCTGATGTAGATGTAGCCTACTGTCTCTTAGGCGAGCAGTGGTGTACTTCGCACATACCATCGTTCCGTTCTTGTCGATCTTGACCGACAGGAGTCGCTCATTATCTCTAGGTGGAAGAAGTGGGCAGCCTCGGGGAATAGCGATCTGCTTCCCCCTGGTACCATCCTCTAGCAGTAGTCTCTCAGGTGGTGATGGCAGAGCAGGCTGAGCATGCGTGTAGTAGACTTGCTCAAACTGCTGGGGCACCGTAGCAAGATGCTTCGGTGGCACAACGGCGAGGTTCTTCGGGGGCACGATGGCAAGGGGCTTCGGCTGCGCGAGGACGATGGCCTTCAAGTCGTCGCCTTGGAGCTTGCCGGAGTTAGCGCCGATGACCGCTTTGTTTGCCATTGCTACTAGATCTAAACTAGAGAGTTTCTTTGGATAAGAAGAAGGCAATGATGATGGGATGACATTCAAGGGTGGTATAGGTGCGTATGTATATGGTTTTCAGGAGACATGATAAAATCAAATCTAGGTTCTACAGGATTCATATGAAAGATTATCCGTACGCATCGGGAATCTATGGGATTGTATTTAGGAAAGATAGAGAAAGAAAAGGGAACTTGAGTCGGGACAAGAGGGGACAGGGGGCGCCGCCCGGCCCCATTATGGCGCCGGCTGGCCCCACCAGGTGACTTCCCTGGTTGGCCGAGTTCGTGAAGCCTCTAGACTCTTCCTACTTCCTATTAGTTGTGATGCGCGATAATTTTTCGTAACAGATAATGACGGGACTAAAGTGTGGGTAATTGGACAAAGTCCAGCCCATCAACAACTTCTAAATTAAATGGTTCTAAAAATAATTTAAGTCGGTGACCATTTACCTTGAATAACGTACCTTCATGTGATTGTAGAGTTACCGCTCCATGTGGTGATGAATTCACAACCGTAAATGGTCCTTCCCATTTGCTTCGTAGTTTTCCAAGCCCGAGTAATTTAAACCTGGAATTAGAAAGTAATACCTTATCTCCTGGTGCAAACTCCTTCTTCTTGATCCTCTTATCATGCCATCTTTTTGTTCTTTCTTTATAGATCTTTGAATTGTGATAAGCCTTTTCTCTCCATTCTTCTAATTCTGATAGTTGCATTTTTCTCTTTTCTCCAGCGGCTTCAAAGTTCATATTCCATCTCTTAATAGCCTAGTGAGCTTTATGCTCTAACTCCACTGGTAAATGACAGGTCTTACCATATACTAGCTGGTAAGGTGACATGCCCAAAAGGTGTCTTGTATGCGGTCCTGATATGCCCAAAGTGCTTCGGGTAATCGGTCCTTCCATGCAGTACCATATCATTTACTGTTTTCTATAGAATATTCTTGATTTGTTTGTTTGATGTTTCTGACTGGCCACTTGTCTGAGGATGATATGGAGTAGCTATATTGTGACGGATGCCATGAGCTTGCAAGTATCGGTGAAACTTCTTATCAGTGAAGTGTGTTCCTCCGTCACTAATGACCATCCTTGGTGTTCAAAACCTTAGAAATATAATCTCTTTGAACATTTTCTTTGAATGTTTGGAATCAGCATTCATGCATGGCATAGCTTCTACCCACTTGGATACATAGTCAACTGCCACCAGAATGTATTCACAATTTCTTGATTTCACAAATGGTCTCATGTAATCTATTCCCCAGACATCAAAGAGCTCAATCTGGAGATTGTTGGTGAGTGGCATAGCATCTCTTGCATTGATATTTCCGTGCTTCGACATGATCCACATCTCCGGACAAAATCTTTTGTGTCTTCATACATAGTTGGCCAAAAGAACCCACTCTGCCAGATTTTAGCATGATTGCGGAATGCTCCATAATGACCTCCATATGGTGATGCATGGCATTTCTGAATGATCTGCATGCCCTCTTTTACTGGTACACATCTTCTAAGTAATCCATCTGAACAAATTCTGAAGAGGTATGGCGGATCCCATATGTGAAGATGACTTTCATAGATAAGCTTCTTTTTATTTTCCCCTGGTGGTACATAACCTGCAACCATAAAGTTGACAATATTCACGTACCAAGGGTTTGACTTGGTCACTTTAAACAACATGTCATCTCTCAACGAGTCATTAATAGGCAATTCCTGAGGTTTCTCAAAGTGTATTCTAGACAAGTGATCAGCAACTGGATTTTCTATTCCTCTTCTATCTTTAATTTCTAAGTCAAATTCTTGGAGTAACAAAATCCATTTTATCAAAGGAGGTTTAGCATCTTTCTTAGTGAGCAAATATTTTAAAGCAGCATAATCAGAATAAACAATTACTTTTGCTCCTACTAAGTAGGATCTAAATTTATCAATAGCAAAAACAACAGACAGGAGTTCTTTTTCAGTTGTTGCATAATTTAATTGTGCTCCTGTCATAGTTTTACTAGCATAAGCAATTGCATGATGCTTCTTATCTTTTGTTTGTCCTAATACTGCCCCTACAGCATAATCACTAGCATCACACATAATTTCAAAAGGTAAAGACCAATCAGGGGGTTGAATGATTGGTGCTGATGTAAGTGCTTCTTTAAGAATATTAAAAGATTTTAAACATGCATCATCAAATTCAAAAGGAACATCCTTAGCTAGCAAGTTAGTCAGTGGTCTAGCAATATGTGAAAAATCTTTTATAAATCTGTGATAAAAACCACAATGACCAAGAAAACTTCGGATTCCTTTTATATTAACAGGTGGAGGTAGTTGTTCAATTACTTCAATTTTTGCCTTATCTACCTCTATACCTCTTTCAGACACTAAATGTCCTAGCACTATTCCTTCTCTAACCATAAAATGGCATTTTTCCCAATTAAGGGCTAAGTGCTTTTTTCACATCTCTGCAAAACCTTATCTAGATTTTCTAGACAATCATCAAAAGTTTTTCCATAAACTGAAAAATCATCCATAAAAACTTCCATGATTTCTTCTATCATTTTAGAAAATATGGACATCATACATCTTTGAAAAGAAGCAGGTGCATTACATAATCCAAAAGACATTCTACGATAAGCATAAGTCCCATAAGGACATGTAAAAGTGGTTTTGTTTTGATCATCAGGGTGGATAGGAATTTGGTGATATCCAGAATAACCATCAAGGAAACAAAAGAAAGAATTATTTGCCAAACGCTCTAACATCTCATCAATGAAGGGCAGCGGAAAATGATATTTCTTGGTTGCTTTATTGAGTTTTCTATAATCTATACACATTCGCCATCCTGTAACAGTTCTCTGGGGTATCAATTCGTTTTTATTATTTTTAACTATGGTTATACCACCCTTTTTAGGTACAACTTGAACAGGGCTTACCCACTCACTATGAGGAACAGGATAAATAATCCCAGCATGCAAAAGTTTCAAGACCTCTTTCTTAACAACCTCCCTCATCGTATTTTGAAGCCTACGTTGGGGCTCTCTAGAAGGTGTAATCTCTGGGTTGGTTGGAATACGATGGGTGCATAAAACAGGACTAATCCCTTTAAGGTCTTGGAGTGAATAACCAAAAGCAGCACGATGTTTTTCTAAGACAGTTATTAATCTAAAAGACTCTTCATCAAAAAGTTTATCACTAATAATCATAGGAGAGTTTTGATCATTATTCAGAAAAAAATACTTAAGACCAGAAGGTAGTTGCTTAAGCTCAACAGAAGGCTTAGGTGGCTCTAGTAATTCATCTAGAGGTTCAGGATCAATCGGATTCTCTTCCTCTTCATTAATGAAGAACTGAGTATCATCCTCTAAATTAGTTTCAATAAATTCCTCAAATGACACAGCCTTAACTTCTTCTATCGGATCTAACTCAGGAGGTGGCTCTGCCTTAGCTTTTAATGCATGAGTTATAGGCACTGAGAGATTAAATCCCTTCCCAAGTTTAATATCTAAATTGCCCGTGCAACCTTCTCGCAAAAGTTTTCCTATTGGTAACCCAATCATTACATCAAAATCCCAAACATCAAAGATATAGAAATTCAGCAAAATTCAGAATTCATTTATCACAATAGGAAGAGAACATAAAACACCTGAACTAGGAATAATATGTCCTAAACGATTTTTCAATAATTTATTTGTAGGAATTGATGGCATATCTTTCAAGAATTTTTTTAGCAAATGTAAGAGACATAATATTGACACCTACTACTAGGATTATAAAAGGCATCAAAAGGATATGCATCAATTTGACATTTAATAGTAATGGCAGGAGAATTTAAACGAATTATATCAATTGAAAGCTCAGATTCTATCAACCACTCATTACTCATAACAAAAATTAATTCTCTAGTTATCTCTCTAAGGAATTTTAAATTAGCAGGATATGAAATATTAAAACTTTTAAAATTCATAGACTCTTGTGGTTTTATAATTTTATGATAGCGTAAGGTGTTTCTATAATCATCAAAAAGTTCATCCTCAAATTCAAGCATAAAATCAGACATAGGAATTATCTCCTCATTAGATAGTTCAGGTAAATGTTGAGATGAATCAGATAAAAGTTTAGAATCAAACGACAAAAATTCATCTTCTAACAATTTTTCTTTTTCTTCAGGAAGATCAATTAAGATATTAGTAAGAATAGTTTTAGCATGTGAAGCAGTAATATGCATAAATGCTCCTCCTGCGGCCAAATTAAGGTATTCTTTATTTTTATCATCAAGACCTAAAAAGAAATGTTGCAAAAGCATAGGTTCTGGCAAAGTAAGATTAGGTCCAGAATTTATAAATCTATCAAAACGTTCCCAAGCCTTGCCTAATGATTCGTTATCTAATTGTTTAAATCCAATAATTTCAAAACGAAGTTTAGCGACCTTTTCGATAGGGAAAATTTAAGACAAAAATTAGTACGCAATACTTCCCAATCTCCTTGACTACCCCCAACATGGCGATTATACCATTTTTTTTGCTTTTCCCATTAATGAAAACGGAAAGATTTCCATCTTAAAGTTTCATCTGCCATGCCCTTAATGTGCAAACATGAACATGTCTGCTCAAAATCGGCTTAAATGGGAATAGGGGTTTTCGCTAGAACTACCAGAAAAAATATGATCCTGAACTAACTTAATTAATCCCGGGCGTAACTCATAGCCAGATGATGTGATAGGTAAAGATGATTCTTTTGGCTGGAGATACGATCCCGATGGTGCTTCATATTGATATAAATGTTGGGACGTGGGTTCCATACTTTAAAAAGGTAAAACATAAAAGATAAAAATATAGTACAAGATTAAGATAGACTAAGCCAAAATCAGCAAACCGTTCCCCTGGCAACGGCGCCAGAAATGCTTGTTGGTATAAATTAACTGCACTCTATTAAAGATTATTATTATCAAGGTATCCGTAAGCGCACAGATAAAATAACTCGATGTAGCACTTCACCAGACAATCCCGATTTTAATATCGAACCCAAAGGAACAGTAGGTGATACTGACTAAGTCTATTGGTTCTTAACCCGATAATACAATCAATCCAGAGAAAATCAAGAATGAGGAGATAACAAATGATTATCTGGATCCGACAACCGGTAAACTTTGAATAATATCGTTCTAATCGGGCAGTGACATGAATAAGAGGCGAAATCAGAGTTCCCTCCTACCAGACACTTATACACCTATCGATCCCAGGAAGTGGACTACAGAGGACTCAACGCAGCTGTCACCTATGCGATCTACCATTATCCGGCCAATCAGGGGACATTCACAAGTAATTGTAGCCCAGACACCACGTCTACACTACAAACTACTACTTCAACCAAGGAGCTACCAAGATCAAAGCACTCAAATAGAGTTGTAAACTCAAAAACGAATAAGAACAAATGCTTACTTGAATCAGGATGTTGAATACAAAAGTACCTCAGAACGCAACTTCGGGCGAGGGAGCTGAATCCAGACGAACACAGTTACGAAGAAACTCCGACAGGCTGGGACTCCTCTGAATCTCTACTCATCTACTCTATCTCTCTAATCTCTCTCTTGATTGCTAGCCTAGATCTAGTGGATATCTATCTAATGCTTCAGGGTCTTCATCTCTTGATCTGGCTCTCCTCCAGGGGGGTATGCCTCTCTATTTATAGGCCGGTGGGATGCATGTATGCCGTAGGATCAAACCGACTTGAAATAAGGGCCCAGATGACTTCTATTAGGCGGTGGTAGAAGACTATAGAAGGCGGCGCGGGGGAAACACTAGGGGGTGCCGGCCGACCCCACCCTGGCAATGTCCGGCCCCACCCTGTGAGGTTTTGGGCTCTAGTGCTTCGGGTGTGTTCCAGATGCTTCTAGCGTTCTCGTGAAGATGTTTCCTTGGCGGTTAAGTTTCGTGGTAATTATGCTCTTAAATCCTTCTTTTAAGCTTTTCTGGAAAATCCCCTGGAAAATAGACAATTCACCAAAACTCGTAGAATCTGTCAGTAATAACCCTATTCTACTGGATATTCATATTTAATGCAGGGATAATTGATAATAAAATTTGGATGATAACAGGTGTCAATAGTCGGAGACGGTGTCCGAGCAGCTATAGAAATTGGCTATAGAAATTCACCCGATTTTACCTTAGTTTTTTATGGGGCTAATGACTTTCCCCTTGCCTTAGGTGGTTGAGAGACAGAACAGTTTAACTTGAGCACTAATTTTCTCATTCTTTGCAAGTTTCATACTGGAGGTTTTAGCAATGTTTTGCAAAAGAAAACTTAATGTTCCTCATATGGTTCTCTCATGTCGCTCGAATGGTGTATGATTCCTTACCAAGGCATAAAGTAAATGTTGTCTTCTCTTTATCATTCTACTTCTAAAAATAGCTTATGTGGAGCTTAAGGTAGGAATGAAAGGAATATAGCATACTTACTTTGCATATGTTGTAGAGTCAAAGCTTGGATCCAAAGAGAGAAGTGTCATGCCCTTAGATCAAGATGTGCAAGTGTGTGGATGATGATGGAATATAATGCTCCTCTATTTGAATTGTATCTCTCTCTAATAAATTTTAGAGACATGGCTATCATTTTTCTCTTTTATTTATGAGCCTAGACTTGCTCAAATATTTTTCTTTTCTTTCCTATGGACTCTCTTGTGTCCATCTTTCTTTTTATTTTCCATAGCCTTTTGTCTCTACTACTATAATGACTAAGAGAGATTTTCTATGACTTTAACACATGGAGCATTTATTTGGTGGAAATGAAAGGCATGTGGTTGCGTACTTCCAGTGTAGAAGCAGCATGTATATATGGTGTGTACGTGATCTTGATCTTGGGAGCATGATAAGACTCTCAATAAGGGTCAACAAGACTTGACAACACTCAATACAAAGCAAATAGCTTAAGTGGAAGGTTTTAGACATGTGTAACATAGATGGCTGTGGTAGAAATTTATCACCATTGAGAAACAATAAGGTTTTGATTGATTTAAGAAATAAATCTCCAGTAATTATGCATGCTTAGAATAATATTATAGTAGCTCTTGTTTCACTATATCATACCTCACAACAACTTAGACTTAGTTCTAGCTCTTAGCATTCATAAAGTTTTCAGGTTCATGATGATTTAAATGAGCCAGGTGATCCATACTCAAAGAAATACTAAGTTGTAAACTAGGTGTTAAAGAAACATTAACAGAGCAACTATTCATCATTTCCATGAGGAAGATAAATATTCATGAGATATATGGGAATAGGAGAATTATTTTTGGTATTTTATCTTGTGCAAATTTTTTTTAAATGCAATAAATTAAAATAATGTAAATAGTTAGGATAGAATACTTACCTTGGTGGGGGAGAGGATCTCCCCTAAGCTTGTCCTTTTGCTCATTGTAGTGGAGGGTAGTATTGGAACCATCTCGCCCAGCGTTGTGCTTCTTCGTCTTGGATAGCTTGCAATAGTTGAGCATTTTGTTGTGCCATATTCAGAGTGGCGTCTTGCTCAACTTGCATTGCGCCCATGTCATTGATGAGTTGATCCATTTCAAATCCTTGGCTTCGATGGCCCCTAGCCTGTGTGGACGGACGGGGAGTGCGTACTCTTGGAGTGTGCTGTTGAGGCCGTTCCATGGACCTTGAAATGTCCATGGAACTTGCCTCATCGCCTTCTTCATATCTCCCTGCAGCTCGTGATGTGCCACCTTACTCAAATTGAGCGGCTTGTGACATACTCCTTGTCACCCTTCTTGGTCCTGCAACATTTTGGCTTCTTGCCTCTCGGTCCAAATTTATGGTTAGTGTGCGCAGCGCATACAACCGACGCCTCTCACAAGGGAAAGAGATTTCGGCTCTAGGGCCGGGATAAATCATTTTTATATCACCATTTTATTTCTTTTAGGACTTGAGTGCTTATGAAGAAATCTTTGGTTACAACATCTCTAGGAGAAGCGATGTGCTCAAAGTAATGTTTTCCATCTAGCAAGTCCATTGTTTCAGCAATGCGCGTGATAAAAAAAGTGAAGAATATGGGCTCGCTTCTATGGAAAATTCCAAGCCAAAAGTGGAACTAACATCTTAGCAGGTGAAACTTTTATTTTCTTTGTCATGGCATAGAGCAGTCTTAATTCATCATTGTAAAGAACTTGCATATTAGAGCCAGGAAGAAAAGTTATAGCCATCCAATATCGGATCAAGCACAAAGTAGGATTATGAACTTCATCGATTTTAGGGTCATAGCAATCATTAGATCCTGTTATAGCTTTCCAAAATTCAGCTTTATCAAATCATCTTGTTGCATTAACAGGATCTAGATGACAGTCATTCTCAAAACCAAGTGCCATGCTAAAAACTCCCCATGTTAAATTATACTCTTAGTTGAACATGCGAAAGTAGACATTATTTTCAGTGGCTTGTAAAGAGTATAGAAATTCAATGGTGAGCTTTTCTATTCCAAGCTCTTGCACTTCACAAAAACTTCCCCAACCGATTGTATTGAAAATAGTATTAAATTCCACGGTCATACCTGTGCTGTCCAAAAGGACAGGGTCAATGATGCCGGTATGTTCATACCTTCAGTGTCGGATGGAGGTGTACCTTTGGTACTCTTCTTGATTTAGCATGAGGCCGCTCTCGGGGTCGAACGTCCTCTCGGAAGGCACTCCAAAGCTTCGTCTTGATGGGGCTTCTCTTCCTTCATCCTTATCATGGCGGGGTCATCGGGAGGAACTCCCTACGACACTCTTGGCCTTCTTGAGTGCGGAGGAGAATTTCTTCATCCTGCAACAATGAGCTCACACAAGAACACACTACAACAACAGGGATTAGCGTTAGCATTAGCGTTAGCTATCCCACTGTTAGTAGTCCTTGTGGGGTAAGGCTACCTCCACAAACAAGAATTTGAGAGCAAAGATGAGAGTGAGACAAGGTTCTACTACTACAATATTTTTGGGTTTTTGGTTTGAGTGGCTAAACTTAAATTAAACTTGAGAAAGACCTTGCTCAAACGGAGAGAAGAAGAGAGATTGTGTGCTCGGCACAAATCAGCTAGTTTGGGAGTGGATTTGAGCACACAATGCAAGGGTATTTATAGGGGGAGAAGGGCTGGTGGTCAGGCCATTAGGCCCAGTTCGGCCGACCCCCCCTATTGCCAGATTTTTGTTGTTTTCAACTTTGGATAGGCAATCTATTTGAATTCAAATCTTGTCCTTGCTTGACAGCTCTCAATTGATGGGTCGGCCGAACCCATTATGACAAGATTAGAGTTGCTTTTGCCTTTGGACAGGGAATCTATTTGAATTCAAATGCAACTCTGCAGAGAGGACCCAAATAGTGGGTCGGTCCGAACCAAAAATTGCAGGTTCAGTGTTGCTTTTACCTTTTCACAGGGGAATCTATTTGAATTCAAACACCACTTTCTTGGGGGGAGCCAAAATAGTGGGTTGGCCGAACTAGGTTTTGTCCCCTTTCAGCTCTAGACAGTGTGTCCAGAAAAGTAGAGACTAGTAGGTGGACCAAAAGTTTTGAAATTTTCAGAGATTCCCTTATCTAGTGTTTTGTGAAGGTAAAAGGTGAATGACAAAAGTGGGGACATGTTTAAAGTGATTCCCATGGACAATGGGAGCACTCATGCATGCCAAAGTGTCCACTTTTCAAAATTTGGATGGATGTCGGTGTTGGATTCTCCTTGAAGCATATGAGAGTGGTCATGACAAAAGAATGGTCGACCAAAATTCAAAAGGAGCTGGTGTTCAAATTTTAGGAGCATGATCAGGACACCATGCCAACACCACCATAGGTGGGTGGGCCCCATGGTGGGGTCGGCCGACCCCACCTAGGTGGTCTCACCACCTCAGGTGTGAGCAGAAATGATATTTTTCATGTTTTATTCATCTACTTATTTTATTTTGTCGAAATAAATTATTGTCAAAATTAAACATGAAATGTAATGAAGAAAATTTAAAATTGAAATGCAAGAATTAAATATGGGGTAAATACTGATTTACCTTACCAGCAAGGGCTCCATGTTATAGGTCCGTAGAGCAGGACCTCTCCAATTTGGGTTCATTCTTCGGGTGCTTCGATCGGTCCCGGAGATGGAGACCGTGATGATCGCACCTCTTTCTTCCGCCATTCCTTCTTGGTTGATGCTTGTGATTCAGCGGAGTCAGCTTTGTTTATCACCTCAGCCTTACTTACCAGTTCGGCCTTTTTGGACCTTGGCGGTTGATTCTTTCGGCGGGGTGCATATTGTGGCTTGTTTCTCCACAGATTCTTTCTTGCCTGTTGCATCGATTTATAACCATTGAAAGGACATTTAATTCTCTTACCTGGGAGTTAGAAGTGGACTTGGCCGGATCCCACGTAGATGATGGCATTCACAGTGTTGAGGAACGGCCTTCCTAGGATGACGGGGACTTTGTCATCGGTTCCCATGTCAAGAATGATGAAGTCGGCGGGGATGTATTCATCTTGAACTTTGACAAGGATGTCCCTTGCCAATCCCTCGGGGAACCAGATTGATTGATCGACCATCTGCAATTTGACAAAAGTGGGGTACAAAGGTCCCCCTAGCAAGTTCTCGTACATTACCTTGGACATGATGTTCACTCCAGATCCAAGGTCGCAGAAGGCGTTGTTGAAGGTGTGTGGCCCGATCTCGCAGGTGATGGTAGGATGGCCAGGGTCACTCTTCTTGGCCATGAATGGCGGATCAGGAGGGCAACCCGGGTTTTGTCTAACCGGAGGCTTACCAAACCTCATGGAAATTAACTTAACACCTTCAATTGGTTCCTCAGGTTTCCCTGGGATCTTACCTTGTTCGAATGATGGGACAACTGCTGCTATTTGAGCAAATTGGGTTTCTAACATTTTATTAAAGCTCAATTGATTTTTCATAACAGTGTTAAAGCTATCCATTTTCTCACTAAGATTTTCAAGAATCTTATCATTAGCCATTATTTTCTTGTTTATGCTATCATTGATTTTAGATTGGTCTAAGACAAGATCTTTAAGAGAAGGTTGGTTACCATAAGAATTATTGAAATTATTGCTGTAACCATTACCTTGATTTCCTTGGTAGAAGGGGCGCGAGTTCCATCCTCCTTGTTACTGGGGTCGATGCCCGTTGTTGTTGTTATTGATGAAGCTCACTTCCTCCTTCGTCTCGAGGCAGTTATTTCCCGAATGATCTTCTCCACCACATACCTCGCACAATGGATCAGCTTCAATTGCTCGTGCGGTGGCAGTGGGTCTAATGGCCTCTTGTTCCTTCTTGGAACTTTCTTCAATCTTTTTCATCAAGAGGTCCATTTTTGCCGAGAGCATGTCCACCTCATAAACGGTGTGTATACCCCTTTTCTTGGGTTGGAGGCATTCCTCATTCCATCCTTGGTTGATAACCATTTTCTCAATGAGGTCCTTAGCATCCTTGACATTGTGTTGCAGGAATGCTCCTCCAGCGGCAGCATCAATGTGACTACGGGCTAATCCAGTTAGCCCATGGTAGAAACCTTAGATTAGTAGCCATTCTTCAATCCCATGATGAGGACAGGCACGAATGTACTCCTAGAGACGTTCCCATGCTTCGGGAATCGTCTTCGTCCGCTTGTTGTTGGAAGCTTGAAATTTTGCCACGGAGAGCGCTTGTTTTGCCTATTGGGAAGAACTTCTTGAGAAAAGCATTGGCACATTTCTCCCAGGTGCTGACTTCACTCTTGTTGGCATAGAACCATTGCTTTGCCTTCCCAAGCAGTGAGAATGGGAACAGGCGAAGACAGATGGCGTCAGTCGAGATGTTCTTGATGGTGAAAGTCCCACACACCTCCTAGAAGGTGCTGGAGATGGGCATTGGTGTCTTCATGTGGCATTCCACAGAATGGGTTAGCTAGGTGGGAGGACAACGAGTGAGTATAAGACTCCTATGACACTTACTTTACTCTTGTGACTTACCTTATCAAATAGATGACTTATACTGAGATAGTTACCTTACTACCGGTGTGCAGGGGGTAGTGCGAGACAATAGAGGACAAAACCTCTACCCGAAGCGCCTACACTCTTATGGGAGCCTACCTTTTAAGAACTTGCCTAAAACACATGGAGGGATACTAAGACTAGACAGGGCTGTCACCACCTGCTAGCACCAACAAACAATCCGTGCGACAAGCGGTAATCAAAGGCAAGATCTAGTCTAAGCACCACGCTTACACTAAGTCACACTATTCTAGCTGCGTACCAACAACTAGAACACCCTATGACAGGTGATGAACTAACACACGTTGAGTTGGGACAAGATCACTATCAAGTATAAAACAACTATAGAAAAAAACAAGACACAACAATACTATAAAGAATAGTAAAGACTAACTAAGAACTTAGTGAAGTAAAGTAAAGATAATATATATTGAAAAGGATAAAGTCTTGCAGAAGAAAAGGTACAAGAGCTATACCAGACTCTCCAGTAGACGACTCCAGAGACTTCGAGCGTAGCTCGACTCGACTCTAACTCCCACACTACACTAATACTACTACTAAAGAGTAGAACTTCACTCTAGCTTGCTTCTTGTGTTGTATGGTGTATCTTGAAGAGGACTGGGCAGCCTCTATTTCTAGTGGAGGATGAGGGGTGCCACGTCAGCGATCCGCGTGCTCCTTACCTCTCCACCCTTGGATCCACCGCCTTGTAACCGCCTCAAGATGGACGACTTTCGTGATTTGAGCACATGGGAAACATGCTTGGAGTCGGTGGAGGCCAACCGACCTGGTTGGGCACCAGGGGGGTTCGGCCGACCCCCCTATAACTGGTGGGCCCAGCCAGGGTCTTCTAGAAGGAGTCCCCACTTGTCACTGAGTGTGTAAGTGGCTTGGTTCCACTTTTGGCAGTTCGGCCGACCCTCCCCTGGTGGGTGGGGCCCACCACTGTGGTCCCCATCTGTCATAGACTCTTTCTATGTGTTGGTTCTGTCTTGATTGCTTCGTTTCATGCCTCAATCCGTGTGCCTTTGATCTCCACCGTTGAATGAAAGCACAAGTTGATCCGATGGATGAAATGACTTGGTTGGAGTGTCACACGGATCCTGCCACGTCACCAGAGCCAGGTGGGCCCCGTGGGCAGTTCGGCCGACCCATGGGTAGGCCCACCCTTGGCTCTGATCTCTTCCATTTGATGTTGTATGCACTGTGTTGAAAGGTGGTGGCCTGGGACAACATGACATGGTTTGGCCGAACCATGTAGTTAGCCCCTAGCTGCTCACTTTTGCACTGTTTTGGTGTTCCCTACAATCACAAGCTAAGAGTACAAGTGGAACTCATTATTGATAAAATATGCTCATGTTGTATTTATTCTCCCTTGGATCCGAGGCCTGTTGACAGTGTTTGAATGTGGAATTTTAGGGTATATCCACCGTCAACACAGCGCGAGGACGGCGAGAAGCGGTGACGAGTCCGACGACAAGTGCCTAGCGTGGTCGGAAACGGTGTCCTGAGCTGCGCGAGGACGACGAGGAGCGACGACGAGTCCCCCGCCTGGTCAGAGGCATAGTCCGAGCAGTGAGAGGACGACGAGGAGTGGCGACGAGTCCCCTGCGTGGTCGGAGACGGTGTCCGAGCAGCGCGAGGATGATGAGGAGCGGCGACGAGTCCCCAGCATGGTCGGAGACGGTGTCCGAGCAGTGAGAGGACGATGAGGAGTGGCGACGAGTCCCCAGCGTGATCGGAGGCGGTGTCCGAGCAGCGTGAGGACGGCGAGGAGCGACAGCGTGTCCCCAGCCTGGTCGGAAGGCATAGTCTGAGCAGCACGAGGACGGCGAAGAGCGGCGATGATTCCCCAGCCTGGTCAGAGGCTTAGTTCGAGCAATGCGAGGACAGCGAGGAGCGGTGACGAGTCCCTAGCCTGGTCGGAGACGATGTCTGAGCAGCGCGAGGACAACGAGGACCTGGCGACGAGTCCCCAGCTTGGTCGGAGACGATGTCCGAGCAGCGTGAGGATGGCGAGAAACGGTGACGAGTCCCCAGCCTGGTCGATGGCAGTAGTCCTGAGTAGCACGAGGACGGCGAGCAGCGACGAGATTTCGGCGGCGAGTTCCTGCAAAATAAATATGTACAATGGGTAGTACATGATGTTGATTTTGGCGAAGAAAGCAGAGTGACAGTATTATGATTTTGTCTTCATGCTTGCGGAAGAAAAATCTTCAGTGAGTGCCCGAGCGTGGTCGGGGCTTATGGAGATCCGTCGGCGAGGTGCCCGAGCAGTTGTCGGGGCTTGTGGAGACACTGCTAAAACTGCCCAAGCGTCCTCTGGGCTTACGTAGTAGCGAAGGTTACTGACCCAGGCATCCCCGGGGCTTACGTGGTGGCGTTGCTGCCTGCGCGTCATCAGGGCTTACGCTATCGATGGCGATGGCAACCCGAAGTAATCGGGGCTGGCGGTGAAGCGATGATGTTGGTTGTCTGAACATGTGCAGGACTTATGCGTCGACGAAGTTTGACTGCCCGAGAGAGGTCGGGGCTTATGTTGGCGACTGGAGAATCATGAAGGTAGTCTTGGCGATGATATCCAAAGAAAACAGAGAGATACTTAGTATCTTGTCGGCGGAGAAAATCTTCTGAGTGCCCGAGCGTGGACGGGGCTAATGGAGAAATCAGTCGATGAGTGCCCGATCATTGTCGGGGCTTATATAGAAAATATCCAGAAATATATGGAGATCGAAGAATATATAGAAATATAAAAAAATGACTTAGCTTGATTGACGTCATGGGTGGCTTGTTGGATGGCTCGATATGGCTCGTTAGATGGCTCGCCGTGGCTCGCGAGATGGCTTGCTGGATGGCTCGCCTGGTTGAAGTATAGAACGTCGGCCCATTATTTATCCATATCTAGATCTTCAACTATCAGATCCTAGGAATCACAAACCCAGCCTTCCTTTGGAAAAAATATAAATTCGACACCTGGTACTCCTAGGTAAAGTGCTACACGATAGTTCTGTGCGCTTGCAGAATCCCATCACCTATCCTATAGAGCTACCCATAGCATTTTTGGCGCAGTTGCTAGAAATAACTTTATTCCTAGTAACAACGTTAGAAGTGTCAACAACCACATACTTTGAGCATAGGGATTGACATCCCCATTGATTGCATTGAGAAGTATTGTTACCTCTGCTAAAGGATAGATTTGGCTACACTCTTTTGATAGCGTTAGTAACTGTCAACACTATACCTATTTTTGGACTATTAAATGGGAGTAGATCGACCTCGTCCACGAAGTTACGTCGCACTGGGAGTTTTCTGTTTCAAGAACAAACAAACATGACCCTGCATGATCTTCAAGTCATGGAAGGAAGGTGTACGAGATAGCATGCGAGTTAATTGTGGAAATTATGAAGGCGTTGAAGGCTCCACAGTAAACTAGCAAGGATGCAACTCCAGACACGCCCCCGAGGCTCTGTGACCTCCGTCCAGTGAGGCACCGTCGAAAAGGCAAGACAACTATTTTTGGGAAATAATCAAGATATATGGAAGCCTACATGCAGATATGTCTACACATACGCGGAATAACTTCATTGTCACTTGCACGACCGACGTCCAATCAAGAGCTAAGTCACTTTTATGTTATTTCAATTAAACATTTGTGTGTGCATGAATATCTCCACATGTCTAAGAGTCAAAGATTTTGGTAGGAACTCTCCTGGTATCTCACGCCACGACACACAACTAGTATAACTAAGGAAGGAACACATTAGGATAAATTGAGGTAGCTCCGTAGTTTATGGGAGAACTCTATCTCAGTAAAAGATCAAGTGATTATTATACCAAAGAGACTGCTATACTCAGGACACGCAAAGTCCTAAACTCGCTAGGGTTCGACTGATTAGGCACCGTACTGTCTACAAGCCATACGCTGATAAAACCAGACCGAACGTGGTGGAATCCAGAGGATTCTAGGGCTCTCACCACCTAGAACCTCCCACTTACTATCCGTGGGTCTAGCCACACTCAAGGGTAGGATTATAGCCTAAGCACCTCGCTTAATCTACAAAACTTACTACTCTAACTCTGGCCAAGGAATTAGAGCACTCTAACCAAGCAATGAGACAAGCATGCAACTGCTTAAGGTATAACAATAAATAAATGAAGAAGAGGATCTTTATTACCAATAAGAGTGAAGAACACCGCAGAGGAGGTCGCCGACAAGCCCGGCTCCTCCATAGACTTCCTCTTTCTCCCGACTTCTCTCACTACTCTACTCTTCTCTAGCTAGCACTATTCCTAAGAGCAGAGCTTCGCTAGAGAGAGAGAGAGAGAGCAGGAACTACTTTTGACTTATAGAATGAGCTGAATCTCTAGTGGTTTCTACTTACAAGTGTGGAAACTGGTCCTAGTTATAGTGTAGGAGAGCTTCATGGGTACTTGTAGGGGTCCTGGAGGTGGGTGGCGCGAAGTGGCAGGGTGGGCGCCCGGGGTGGTAGGGCGGCCGCCCTATGATCCACCTCCTTTCGCATCTGACGGCCCTCCACCACTCTCCCAAGTCGGTTGGTACGTCGGTTTCTGGTTGGCAAAGGCGGTTTGTGGCCCATAGGAGATGACATGTGTGTCCTTCGATCCATGGAACAACACTTGATCACCATTGGATAAAAACCAACTTTATTTGATGGCTTGAATGACTCCTAGAGGCCTTCCCACGGATTGTGGATGTGGCACCCTGTTGGCGCTTCTTAGCGTCAGCAGAAAAGTCCGCAAGCGCACGGAAGTACTGTTGTAGCCTTCACCCGGAAGTATTCAGGGTATCGTAATTTCCCAGAGGAAAGGTCCTTGTACTTAGTCTCGTAAGCTAGTTTACTCAGAAGAGACGAAAGTGATAGCTTGGATAGAGAGGTTCTTCTAAGGTCAAACACATATAAGTGATGGAAACTTCCACACTACTTGCTTGCTTCAGGCCCACTGACGCACCTGGTCTGCCAGGCGATACCAGTATCAGCTCTATTCCGCGTCCGAACGTGGGGGGATGCTGGAACGAGTGGATAGGGATGTCACCACCTGCCACCTACCCCTCTGCCCGTGGGCGCGCGCCACATATGAAGGTAAACTCCGACCTAGACACCACGTCTACGAAGGCGACTACTACTCTAGCGGCGTACAGGAACATCCGTTTCTATCAGGAGTCCTCTTACTAGGGCATCCGTCCAAAGCACGAATGACGATCCCACAAACAAGTAGCTTTATGGAAGTAACATGCTTAATGAATCAAACCAAAGTTGAACACGAACTTCTTACTTCAAGTAACAAGACGATCGTAGAGGTACAAGTTGGATCGAGAGCCGACAAGCCCGGCACTTCGTCCACCCGGAGGCAGAACTGCTTCGACTCCGCTCTTTCTCCAGCTCTTGTCCCTATCTCACTCCCTATACTAAATTAGCTATAAGCTAATGGAATGGAGCTTGCTCTTCCTCTCTACATTGTGATCCTCTTGTGTTGGTGAATGCATCCTAGGTGTAGAGAGGGAGGCCTCCTTTTATAGCTTGAGAGGAGGAGGTTCTATGCAAAAGGATCATCCCCACATGGAAGGACCCAAACCGACCTCCAAAGGGCGGTTTCCACTTTCCATCTGTGTTGATCGTAGGTGGGACCTGTCCTTGGGGAACCTCCCTACAACCGCTAGAAGAAAGCTGGGCCCGAGAGGCCCCACCAGGGGGGCGGCCAGTCCCGGGGGCGGCCGGTCCCCTGGCTGGGCCTTCTGGTCCACCGCCTTCGGGTGGTCGGTTGCTCCCTGGGCCTGGATCTCCCCGATGTTACAGATGGATCCAGTTCAGTGTTGAGGTGGGCTTTCTTGTTTTCCTTGGTTTGCGCCTTTTCTGAATACGCTTCCTGGAAGTGCGCTTTCTTGTGAATTTTATGCATTTTCACGTGTCAGACCTGCATGTCAGATACACAGCAAAACTCATGGAAATATTAGATAAAAACCATACCTTCTATTTGTTTTAGTATTAAAATGATGTTGTATTTTAGTTGCTAAGGACCGCCAACAACTCCCCCACACTTGGTCCTTTGCTCATCCTCGAGTAAAGTGCTAAGGACAAAATGGGTTCATTGTTGGCGGTCGTTAGTAACTAAATTCCATCATCATTTTAATACTAAAATAAATAGAAGGTAGGGTTTTTATCTAATATTTCCATGAGTTTTGTTGTATATGTGACTTGCAGGTCTGACATGAGGAAATGCACAAAATATACAAGAAAAGCGCACTACCGGAAAGCATATTCAGAAAAGGCGCCAAGCAAGAACAAAGAAGAAAGCCCACCTCAAACACTGAACTGGACCCGTTCGTAACCGCGGGGGAGGTCCAGGCCCAACAATAAACCGACCACCCGAAGGTGGTGGCCAGTGGGGCCAGCCAGGGGACCGACCGCCCCCGGGTGCGGTCGTCCCCCTGGTGGGGCCTCTCGGGCCTAGTCTTCGGAGGCGATGCTCTAGGCGGTATCCCAAAGGCGGTTTCACCTCCTTCCAAACTTAGCTCTGCCGGAACCGTCCAATCAAGCTATAAAATGATGCCCCCACTCCCTCCATGAAGAACAACTTGATACAAGAGAGAAGAAGAAGGGAGTGCCACCATTTTTCCATTAGTTTAGCTTCTAGCTAGGCTAGTATAGGGTTAGAGAGAGAGATAGAAGCTTGAGAAGTGAGAGCGGGGTCCAAGCAGTTCTACACTCGGGTGGACGAAGTGCCAGACCTGTCGGTTCTCACATCCAACTTGTACCTCTACAACTATCTTGCTGCTTGAAGTAAGAGGTTTGCGACACATTCTAGTTTTGATTCATTAAGTGAGTTACCTTTATAAAGCTACTTGTTTGTGGGATCGTCGCTCGTCCTTGAGACGGGTGCTCTAGTTAGAGGACTCCTGATAAAGATGGAAGTTCCTGGCCATCGCTAGAGTAGTAGTCACCTTCATAGACGTGGTGTCTAAGTTGGAGTCTACCTTCGGTTGTTGCGCGCGCCCACGGGCAGAGGGGTAGGTGGCAGGTGGTGACAGCCCTGTCCACTCGTACCAGTATCCCCCACGTTCGGCCGCGGAATAGCACTGATACTGGTATCGCTTGGCAGACCAGGTGCGTCAGTGGGCCCGAAGCAGGCAAGTAGTGGGAAAGTCATCTTCACTTAGAGTTTCTTGACTTAGTGTATCCTCTCCACCCAAGTTACCCTCCTATATTTTCTGGGGTCAACTAGCTAAGAGACCTCTAACTTAAGCCGTTCCTTTGGGAAAATACGATACCCTGAATACTTCCGGGTGAAGTGCTACAACGGTACTTCCGTGCGCTTGCGGACTTTTCTGCTGTCGTTAAGAAGCGCCAACATTCATCTTCCTTAAAACGATCTACATACAGATTATTCCAAGCTTCATCAGGACTTGTGAACTTCAAATTGTCTACCACATTTTCTTGGGTAATTGAATAATGGAACAACATGGATTCAAATCCCCTTGCATCAGTTAACTCAGAAACTTAGGTTTTTATAAGATTTTTTAAGAAGAAAAGATAGTCTTGCTCCTCAAATGATACTCTCAAATTGCTCATATATGTGTCTAATTCCTCACAAAGGCATTTTGGAATTGCCTTCTTTCATAACCCATCTCTAAAGCTTTTGAGTGGAGTTTTGGGTAGGTATGAAAGTGGGCATACTTGCATCACATATATTGTCAAGTCAAAAACCGAACCACATGGAGATACAAGTCATACACTAGATTGAGATGTGCAAGTGTGTGGCATGGAAAATGATTCCTAATTCTAACTGTTTTTGGTACTCCATGCATCATGACTCTCTTTATTGGATAGATAGATGATTCTTTGAAAAGTATGGGCTATAAAAGGAAAATATTCATATATATATATATTTATATATTTTTTGAACGGGGCTTTGGACTTTTCCATTTGTTTATTGCTAATTTTTTTCTCTTTCTCTTTTTTTGTGCCCCTTCGCATACTTCTTATTCATTTTTCTTTTAATATCGCCCGTATCTCGTCTTAATGCAAACTTTGAGTGGAGAGATGTCATGATGGAATGCGAGGAGTAATTATATGGTGGAGGAATGAATGCGCGACTCTTAGGGTAAGAGTCGGTATTTTTATTTGGTGGATAACAAATGCGCGGCTCTCATGGTAAGAGTCGGCATTTTGATTTGGTGGAAGAGTGTACAACTCTTAGGGTAAGAGTCGGCATTTTATTGGTGGGTGCGTGTGAATCTCAATCATGGGTGTATGACCATAATCTCCCATAGGTCACAACAATTTGACCAAACTCAATGATCCGACAAGCAGCATATGACTAAAGGTTTGCCGAAGTTAAATATGTCATATGGCCTTGGTGGGAAATTCATTATCATTGAGGAGAATGCCATCTCATTTTGATTTTGTAAAATAAATCCCAAGTCCATCATAAAAAGAGCAAGGTTCAAATCATCCAGCTATATCACATACTCCAATTACTTAGACAATATGGGGTCCCTATGATAGTTGTTCACAAGTTATAGGAATGTTGGCGAGGAATAAGGAGTATGCAAATTTTATCAAAGGATAGCATGGAGATGGCGTGTCAGAAGTTTTTCATTTTTAGATTATCAGATTTAAAACTTCAGAACTTAGAGAGATGTGAGGATAGAGGTGCACAAACCACCGTTGAAGATGAAGGAGGTTTATGGAAGTCATGTGTCCTGTCCTTGTTGCGTGATGAGTCACTTGGTGTTGTGCAACGTGCAGGGGAGATCTTGAAGGTGTGTTAGGTATGCTTGAGAGATCTCCTCCACACTTATTCTTGTACCTGCTTTATTTTGATAAAAAGAAAATAAAACAAGAGCAACAACAACAAGCAAGGACTCTATTGGCTATAAGACCAGAGAGCAAGGATTATTATTATTTCTTTATTAGTTTTATTGAAAACTTGTTCACTCAACTTTTTATAAACAAGGCCAAGATAAGGATGCAGAGAAAGTTATGCCTTAGGTTTATCTCCATATCAGATTACTTTCATTGATTATGTCAACAACTCAAAGTTCATTGATAAATTTCAACACCATGTCAAATTTTGATCAAAGGAGGCCATTTTAACTTAAGCACCATGCTTAATTTAAAAAAAAGACCTATGGATGTACCTTATAAGACTACACCCAAACCAGAGTTTATAACATAAGCAAAGGAAGCATGAATTTGTATGATCAAATGAAGACAATTATAAAAAGTTGGTGAACATTTATTTACCTTCGCATACCTAAGTACATGTACCGGCAACATATATGTATGAGGCGTTGAAGTTGTTGTTGCGGCTAGCATGATGGTTCTGCTCTGGTGATCTCCGAAGCCAGGGCACACACACATCGATGCGCATGGGCCATGGGCCTTGATGATACTAGCAAAGGTTCAGAAGAGGGAGACTCCTAATCTTTTTTTTCTTTTTTTTCATAGTTCTCTTTCTTCTTTTTTTTGTCTCCCTCATCTTCTTTTTTTCTTTCATTCATTTTTCTTCTCTTTTTTTATATCATCTCTCTCTCTTTTTTTTCAATATATATATATATTTTTAACTCTCTCTCCCTTTTTTTCAAGGCGAGGCTGACATCTTCATCATCATTTTTTTTAATGACGCTTTGGTGTGCATGGAATTTGGGTTTCTCACCATCCTCCCCCACACTTGGGCTTTTGCATGAAGAGTCAAGTGTAGAGTTAGGGCCTTCTTACGAGTGTGTTCCATTACCTAGGAGTGCATCAAGATTTTGTAGTTGATGTCGTTCCATGTCGTCAAGCATCATATGACCCGACTTCTTCTTAATCTTTCCTGAAATGGTTAGCGAAATACCCGAAGGTGCATACTAACTTGACAACATGCCCTCACCATTTAATGAAGATATATATATTTTGAAAATAACAATAGTAATAATAATGATAAAATATATATATTTTTTAAGGATAATCCGGGATATCTCCCGACAGTGCTTAAGTTATGGTCTTAAGCTTGATCCATGGGATCTTCTTCTTGTAGCAATCAATGGTGGTATAGTTCTCCAGCTTTACCACCAATCATAGGCATTAATATTCAAGCTGCAAGGTACGCACCATCGTACTACTACGGGATTTGCAATGTTCATGACAAGCATAAGCATTCACAGCCATTCTCTTAAAAAGTTGAACGATTAGAATCAAGAGATGGTTGCGAGATCCTCGTAGAAGCAGGTGGTCCTAAAGCGAAACAAACTCTGGAGACCTTGAGCATGAAACGTGAGGGACCTCAAAACCATGTTTGTTAGTGGGCCCCTTGACTCTAGAGTTGTTGCTTCGGGCATCTCCGTGGCACGGAAGTTTTCATTCTCCAAAGATATATCATGGAGGATGATCACTTAATCTTGACCATTATCGAGAACAATGTTCTTGATCGCTAGAGGGACATGCATCTTGTTCGACCAAGGGTGCAGGAGAAGGATTCGCATGCTTGAATAAGTTGCTTTGCTTCGCCTTTAGGTTTTCGAGCAAGTGCTATGGCTGGCAGAAGCAAAACTTTCAAACTTCTCATCGGGGCACCCTTCTTTTTCTTAATATATAAATGAGATTTTAAGAGGGTGCCCTATGAGAAGATCAAAATTGAGGATGGCATAGATGAGGAAGTATAAGAAACTTCGGTTTCGTTAATTTCCAGTGGCACAACCCTAACAATCCCACAAAACTTAAAGATGAGTCCGCATAGACTTCTGAAGAGTTTGTCGGTCGGGACTAGCGGCATATCACCCTAAAAGGGATTTCCGCTTGAATGAAAGTAGTCCCAACTGTGAGGTTGTGTAGGTCTTTCATGGAAGTCGCCCTTAATGAGCAAGACATGGTTGTCGGAGGTGAAAGAATCTGAATTTCTTCAGAAGAACAGTTTCATTTCCAACAAGCAACAACCGTACTTTTGATGACTCCGCATTAGGGGAGACTTCCTAAGAAATGTCAGAATTTTATACCAAGAAATGTTTTGAAAGTTCTGCCATAATCCTCAAATTTTGATAGCGAACTCCGAAGGATAAAACATTCCTTCCTTCTGTGTTCATGGTTCGGGTGAGGGCTCAACAGACGAATCGAATGGTGGCAAGGGAAAGGATTCGGCTGCTGAGGGCTCTACAGAACTTGACATGCCCTTAGTATGGAGGGATTTGGGTACAATGACGGGAGAAGCATGCTTCTCTAGGATTTAAACAAGGATTTTTCCTCTATTCTGTCATGGTTTTTATGAAAGCGGCCTCCAACGGTTATGTCAAAGCATAAGGCAGCATTCTATGTCTAGATCCGAACAAAGGATATGCAAAAGCATATTATCGGATAAAGACAAGTCTAGGTCAGCATGTATAAAGATTATAAACCTGGCCTAGGCTGCACCTACGTGACTTCTTCTCGTTTTGCTCAAAATCGAGGTTTGCGCTTGGTAGAGCGGCGATACAAGACATGGGTAAGAATGCAAGATAAAACTTGAATCTTAAGTTCATCCCATTGCTCCATTCGCATTTTCTACGGCATCAGTGTACCATTGTTTTGCCTCTCCTTTTGAGGGAGAACAGAAACAACTTCTACTTAAGAATTTCTTCGTGTCATGCCAGGAATGCTTAGGCATGAACACAATTCCTCGAATTTTTTGCAAGTGGTCAAAAGAATTTTCATTATCATGACCAAAGAAGGGTTTTGTCCGAACCATAGCTTTGAATCTTGGGTGGAGTTCATAACTACATGGAAATTTTGGTTTTGAAAAAGAATGTGGTTCAAAGAACTCCCCCTTTGAAGCAGAAGAATTTTGAATTTGGAGCTGGCTTCATGGTGAAAGGATCGGATAAAAAGGAATATTTTGTTTTTATAAAAGAAAAGATAAAAGGTTTTTTTTTGATAAAACACAAGGATACATGGGTGAACTAGGTTTGGAGATAAATACGACAACCGTTCCCTAGCAATGGCGCCAGAAAGCTTGTTGGCGCTTCTTAGCGTCAGCAGAAAAGTCCGCAATGCGCGCGGAAGTACCGTTGTAACCTTCACTCAGAAGTATTCAGGGTATCATAATTTCCCAGAGGAACGGTCTTTGTACTTAGTCTCATAAACTAGTTTACTCAGAAGAGACGGAAGGGATAGCTTGGGATAGAGAGGTTCTTCTAAGGTCAAATGCATATAAGCGATGGAAACTTTCCCACTACTTGCTTGCTTCAGGCCCACTGACGCACCTGGTCTACCAGGACAATACCAGTATTAGCGCTATTCCGCGTCCGAACAGTGGGAGGATGTCGGTACAAGTGGACAGGGCTGTCACCACCTGCCACCTACCCCTCTGCCCATGGGACGCGCGCAACATACGAAGGTAGACTCCGACCTAGACACCACGTCTACGAAGGCGACTACTAATCTAGCGGCGCAAAGGAACATCCGTCTCTATCAGGAGTCCTCTTACTAGAGTATCCGTCCAAAGGACGAACGACGATCCCACAAACAAGTAGCTTTATGGAAGTAACATGCTTAATGAATCAAACCAAAGTTGAACACGAACTTCTTACTTCAAGTAGCAAGACGATCGTAGAGGTACAAGTTGGATAGAGAGCCGACAAGCCCGGCACTTCGTCCACCCGGAGGCAGAACTGCTTCGACTCCGCTCTTTCTCCAGCTCTTGTCTCTCTCTCTCATGCCCTATACTAAATTAGCTATAAGCTAATGGAATGGAGCTTGCTCTTCCTCTCTACATTGTGACCTCTTGTGTTGGTGAATGCATCCTAGGTGTAGAGAGGAGGCCTCCTTTTATAGCTTAGGAGGAGGGGGTTCTATGCAAAAGGATCATCCCCACATGGAAGGACCCAAACCGACCTCCAAAGGGCGGTTTCCACTTTCCATCTGTGTTGATCGTAGGTGGGACCGTCCTTGAGAAACCTCCCTACAACCGCTAGAAGAAAGCTGGGCCTGAGAGGCCCCACCAGGGGGGGCGGCCGGTCCCCTGGCTGGGCCTTATGGCCAGCCGCCTTCGGGTGGTCGGTTGCTCCCTGGGCCTGGACCTCCCCGTGGTTACGGATGGATCCAGTTCAAGTGTTGAGGTGGGCTTTCTTGTTTTCCTTGGTTTGCGCCTTTTCTGAATACGCTTCCTGGAAGTGCGCTTTCTTGTGAATTTAATGCATTTCCACGTGTCAGACCAGCTTGTCAGATACTCAAGCAAAACTCGTGGAAAAGATTAGATAAAAGCCCTACCTTCTATTTGTTTTAGTATTAAAATGATGTTGTATTTTAGTTGCTAAGGACCGCCAACACACCCAGTTTGGACAGGGCGGGCGCCCTGTTGGTTAGGGCCACCGGATCCTCGTGACTTAGTTTCTGAGCCGTTGATGTTGAATCAACATGCCATAGGTCATTTGGGAGGATGGCACACGGATTCCATGAGGTGGCATGCCCATTTGGCAACGTCATAGGGTGGGCGCCCTATGTGTTAGGGTGGGCGCCCCCTCTGGCTGTGTAACACCCCTGGTGTTACTAAACTAAAATCGGACATGTCGTCATGAAGCATTGCATGTCATCTATGATTGCTATTAATTTTGCCCTGCATTAACTGTGAATAAGTTTAAATCCTATTGATGGTTTGTGCTTAGGACAATAGAGTGATTTTACCTGTTAATTAATTTTTAAACCTGAAATTGGTCTAAAACCCTAGTTTTAAAACTATGAAGAATTGGGCCTTGGTCCCAAATACAAAGTTGTAGCTCTTATTTAATAGAGCAACTTTGGTATACAAAGTTTTTCAAGTTACTGTTTGGAAATTTGAATTAAACTTGAATTTCTATCTTCAAATTTGAAATTAAAACTTCAATTCAAAAATTACTTGGAATTTGAAGTTTACCTCTAAATAAAGGTTGTAGATCTCACTGAATTGCACGACTTTGTTTTTTACAGATTTTGAATTTCTTCAATAAATATTTGAGATTTGGATTAAATTTGAAAAGGGCTAATTACCCCCTTTTTGATAATTTTAAAAATATTGGGAGTTTGAAAATACCTCAAACACAAAAGTTGTCCAGAATTGAATTCTACACATTTCGTATTTTGGCCATTTTTCAAGTTATATAGTAAAATCAGAAGTAATTTCATAAATTCGAAATCCGGATTAGGACTGCTACAGTAACCCAAGTGGGGGGCAGCTCGACACGCAGGGTCTGCGTCACCGCCGCCGCTTTTCCGTGCGAGGGCACGCAGCTGCGCGCGTGGCGCTGCTCTGGGCGACGTGGCGAGCCTCGCCTCGACGTGTCGAGACCTCGAGGTCAGTTTCCCCTCTATTTGGTCCAGAAACAGGAGTACTACTCGATCTTTTTTTGTTTTCGTCGTCGTCGGCGAGCTCTCTGCTCAAGCTCCGAATTCGCTCTCTCCATTTGCTAACCTGCCAAATTGAGTACACACGAAGCTTTATCACCTTCCAACGCGTCCATAGAGCCCACCCACACGTTCTATCGTTGCCGAAATCGGTCGGAGGCCAGTCGTCTTCTCGGTTTCCGACGGGAGCGCCGCCATCCCCTGCGCGATGTGGCCAGGCTGTTGTGGTGAGTTTCTGCACCGTCTATGATTTGTCCATGCTTCGCCGAATCCTTGTGAAGCTCACGGATTCGGTCGTCTCTTCTTTGGGGCACCGTAGTCACCGGAACGGAGGTTCGCCACCGGAGCTCCCCGCCGTGGTCGCTACTGCCGTCAACAAGGCATCTCCGCTCGTCTTCCACCCCATCCAACGTGCGCACAAGATTCTAGTGAGCCTCCGGTAGCGTTGTGGGTAATCGGTTCGTCTCAGAGGGGTTTTCATGCCCGGAACGTGCGGTGTCGTCATGTGCACTCCGACAGAGCCACCATGGCTGCTAGTGTTGGAGCTCGGGTGGTTTTAGAGCGGGGCTGAATCCTTAGGAGTGGTGCAGGTGGTTGTAGGGAGGCTCATCTAGGTGCTTGACTTCGCCGAAGTGTCGCCGCCGGCAAGCCCGAGCCGGCAGCGTGTCAGCGCCACCAGCTGTGCCATCGGGAGGTAGGAGAAGGAGCTGGAGGTAGAAGAAGGGTCGTGCTAGGCTCCTGTGGGGCCAAAACAGGCCAGCCCAGTAACCCCATCAGTAATGCTCTTTTCATTTTTGAAATGAATAATTAGTGCTGACTTTTGTGAATTTTGTGGGAATTAGTGAATAGCACCAAAAATCACGAAATAAATTGTATAGCCTCGCTGAATAATGTAGTATTTATGAAAAAATACGAAATTTGTATTTTGAACATTGTCTGTTTGTGATAAAAATAGATATTTTAATTAAGAAATGGCCTTTCCATAATTTTTATAGCTCAAAATAATTATCTAAAAATTATGAAATTTATTGTGCCACTGTTTTAGGTCATGGGCTACCTCCATAAAAATCTGTAGCTCAATTGGATTAAGTTTAATTATTTTGTAATTTATCCTTAATTAATAAATGATTAAAAAATAATAATTAGTGTTAATGGTTTAGGGTTTATTCCGGATCTTCGAATCAGGGAATTGAGATTACCATGAGCTAAATCATGGGTCTGGGAGCTTTGCGACCAGTTGCCGCTTTCTCGGCCACCTCCGGCCTCTTGCAGCCCTGGCCGAGCTTGGCCTAGCCGGTCGGTGGCCATGGTTGCGCCTCTCTGGCTTGGCCAGAGCAGGCTGGGTCCGGGTTGGACCGGGTCATTTGTATTGGAAGTGCTAAGGGAGCCAATCTGGACCGTGTCGGTCGTTCGGGCCGATCCAACAGTAGAGGCTGAGTAGTTAAATAAAGTTATTTATTTTCTTTCTTAATATATGAAATGTATTGTGTCTTGTGGTTTTTGGATTGAGTGCAGAGTAGGGATCATAAAACCTTACATAGTCCTTGGCAACTTATTTAGTAGAATAATTTACTATTGTTATGTGGTGGTTAATAATAGTTAATAAAATGACTAGGTCATTACCACCATGATATTAGAATCTTAATAGGAACTTAATAACCCTTGTTGCTAGTTGGTAATTACCTTGGGGTTTACGAAAACAAAATAACCCTTAACAAGCTATCCTGACCTGTAATGTCATGAGGTTGTTTCTTTAGATGCAACTTCATGGGTAAAAACATCCAAGTAGAACGACTTCTCTTTTGGACCTTTCTGTACCCTAAGTCGGGCATAGAATTCTTTATAGGTACCCGTAAACCATTAACCCAAGTTGTTGGACAACAAACTAGCCTTGTTGGCTTGCAACTTTATCGCAAAGGAAAATAGTATTCAACTTTCTTTATTATCTAATGTAATGTATTTGTATGTTTCCATTATGCATCATGCCATGCATTTCATCATGCATTAATATTTTGTGTAGTGAACACGGGATATTCTTATCTGAACCAAGTCCCGAGTTGGTCTTCACTCTCTGGACGTGGAGTTTCCTCGGTGATAGACTTCAGGGTTGTATCTGCTCCAAGCAACAGGCAAGCCCCGGTGCAATAGCCCCTCCTTGTGTTTTATAAATCTTTATCACCTTGAGTTAAATTGCTGCATTAGGTTGATAGGAGTTGATTGTCACCTACTTGCTGCATTTACCTGCCTTGATATATTATCCTTGAAACCTAATTTAAAGGCAAATGTTTATAAAATGCTTAGCCATGTTTAATAGTTAAGCTTTTATGAAAAAGATATTTTGTATGCTTTGGGTATACTACTATGAACTATTATAATTGTTTGATAGGGCAGTAGACTTGCATTGAGAAAGGAGTCTCAATGTAGTGTCTCTAACTGTCTATTAAGAAAACAAAATGGAATCCATTAGGGACCATTCGTTGTCGGCCTGCTGGATCGAGACTTTGCAACTAGCCACATACTATAGAAAGCCTCTGACTCCGGTCGCTCCTTTACGTGAACCGACAACCACACACTGGGAGTGGAGAGATGGTGAGAGTAGCGTGTACCCTCGTGGCCGTCGTGCCTGGAGACAAGAGGAGTACTGTGCTCTCGGGCGGCGCAGGACCGGTTCAAGTTTTGGAAAAGCCGTGGCAGGCGAGGTTGGCATATGCAAGTTTAAGTGCTACATATGCAGTGTGGATAGGGATCCCTAGCTGGGTATTTTAATCGATTCGAATCGTCGTTGCTCCTCGGATAATGGAGACTTGATCCACTGACTTACAGCGAAGAGTGGTTCAGAACTAGGTGAAAGATGTGGAAAATGGGTGATTGTGGAGATTATCTTAATGAATCAATCTAGATTCAGGATTAAGTTTTAAGCTGACTTAGACAGCTTTTCTGCAAAACTCTTTGATCCTTGCTAACTAAAGTACTTCGTCTACATTCCTTCTCTAGGCCCTGGCTTAGAGGAGCATCGGACGAAGTTGATTCTACATTCCCTAATGATATCGATCTTCCATCTTTCTAGTTCACAACTTATTTTCTCAGAGTTTTCAACGTCCACCTTACCATGAGGTGGAGGATAACTGTCACACCCAATTTGAAGGATAAAATTGAATGCATAATCTTATGTGCGCCCAAGAATCAGTCACACACATAAGCCGACAAATACAAGGTAATATCTAAAGACAATGCTCAAATACATAACGTAATAATAATTAGAATATAACCTTTAGGTAGGAAACAGCGGAAAGACACTCCGATCTTCGGGTGTAGATGCCAACTCCACAGGGACACAGCTGACTGGTTGACCACAAGCCTAAATTTCGCCTGAGTTGTGGGGGGAATAGCAAAGGTGAGTCCATGTCGAACTCAGCAAATATTACAGAGGGTTTATGAGGCTCAAGAAGGATAGACACGGGTTTAACAACAGTTTTCTTTTAATTAATCATTTTTATGCAATTGGATAGCAACAAGTTAAATAAGCCCATAATTCATGATCAGAGTAAACATAATTAATGAATAGCAACAATAAATTAGCAACAAGACAACATCACCCCAAAGATAACTATTCCATAAGACGTCCAAGGCCGCTCATGACCGTGAGCTCGGCTAGTATACCAGTTTTTACACTCTGCAGAGGTTGTGCACTTTCACTATGAGCCGTGATTCCCATTTGCTCGGGGTAGTTAGCCCCATAACACTACCAAGGCGAGTGAGCAGGGTTTCACTATGAAGTCTTTCAAAGTACTCCATCTAACAAGTTAGGGCCGCTAGGGACCCGGCAAGCAAGTGTAGAGCCCCCATTCGTCGTGGCACAAGGTCACGCAGGTTTTACACACTCGGACAAGAGCCGCACTATACCCGAGTCGTCAGGCCCTATCACGCTTTTCGGTAACCTCTAACAAGCTTGAAAAAGTGCCCATACTTGACTAAAACCAGAGCCATGTAGCCCTCATATTGCATTGTAAGTCCCGGTGTAATACTTACAGATCATTACCAAAAGTGCAGGATATAGAGCATCATAAAAACTATGCTCTAATCCCCTAGTTCCATGTTGCTAAAAAGACATCTTTTGATCTTATTGCATATTCAATTAATCAACTTTACATGATGATGATTCTAGTAGCGCGCTAGCATCAATTACCCAATGCATAAACTCATAGGTGACAAGGTACAAGATAATAATTCTAGGTAGCACTTATGGTTATCAAGGTAGACACATGCACATGAATGTAATTATTACGGTGAATAGGATAACAAGGAAGATCCCATGCTATACTTGCCTTAGACTTGAGATCATTTTCTCTGATCCAAAACCTTCAATGAATTGCTTCTTGATCACCACGTAAATCTCACCGACTGGATATGATCATAATGCACCACACAAGCATCCAATACATTCATGCATCACATACAAATATAACATTCTATTAGAACAATACACCAATCAACGAAAATAGAAGTTAAAAAGGTTTACGAAATGAATCTACGTATTGCTACGAGCACATAGATGCGAAGATCACGGTAATTGGAATTACTGTTGAAAAGATACAACTACCGGATGATTTGCTTTTCATAAAAGAAATAAAAGAAAACTACAAAATTTATATATATAAATACATTACAATAAGTTTTCAGAGAATATTATTTATATTAAAATCATACTATATCAAGAAAACAAAATAAGGATCAATTATAGTTATTAATAAAAGACCAAGGTTGAATTAATTTTATATACAGAAAATCAGTGGCTTTATGGATTTATAAAATAACATTTAGTTCAAACTCTTCAAACAGTTTTGAAATGTTCATAAAACCTTTGTACTCGTCTCTACGATCGCATCAATATAAAGTTCACGAAAAACGGATTTAAAATACGAAAGTTATGATTTCCTAAGATTTGGTATAGAAAAATAATTAATATATTATTAATTCGAAATTTTAAAAGTGTCAAACTTACTACACAGTGGCATAAACAAGTAGAGTTTGAAAATATGAATCTAACGCAATTTGAATGAATCAAATCGAAGTTAAAACGGAGGACGAAAATACGAACCAGTGGCAAACTGGTAAATACTCCATCTTCTTCCTCGGGCCTTCTTCTACCTTGGTGCTGATCGTAGACTCCATGGTGGTTCCTGTTGCTGCTCATGTACGTGAGGAGGAGAGGGGACTTCGGCCAGCGCTACTGGCCGGCAACAGGGGCAGGCAGCCGCGCCATGTGAGCCCATCAAGGGCAGCTGAAGGGGCGCCTGCTGCCCTTGCCTACTCGCTGCAGTGCCCTGCTTCTGTGCGTGAACAGGGAGGAGCAGAGGGCGACGCTCGGCCTGCATGGGACGCGAGGAGGCGTTCGGGGAGGCAGCGCGGGAAAGCGGCACGGCGCATGCAGGAGCACGGGCCCGAGCTGCAGCAAGAAGATGACAGTAGCTCGCCGGAAAACAAAGAAAGAAGGACGGCTCCGATGGTGACCTCACCGGAAAACGCACCGAAGAAGGAAAAACGAACGGGATACGGTCAAACGGATATGGATTCAACAAAACGAATATACCACGACGTAGGGAACAAAGAGAGCTACCTCGTGGTGGTGATGGTTTTCACCGGAGACGGTCGAGATGGCCGGAAAAGTTCGCCGGAGAGTTCGCCGGAAACCTAACTTTTCCAAACTTTGGCTTTAGATCTAGAAGGCTACGAGCGATGGCTACGAAAACTGGCCGTACTTTCGGAATCAGCACGTTAAGGGCTTCACGACCATATATATAATGGTAGGGTTTGAGGTCGGCACAAAATAAGATATTTTTATTATTTTCAGAATTATTAAATATTCCGAATTAAATAATTCCACAAAAGTCCAGAATTGATATTTGGGCCCCGAAAAATATTCCGATGGCTCCGAAAATTATGGGAAACTTCTCGGAGATATTTTGCAACATGATGAACCGAAATAAAGTATTTGGAGCAGATGAAAAGGTATTTTTGAGCATCTAAAAATTAGATTTTTTTCAAAGAAAATAGGAAAAAGGGCCGAAAAAGCCAAGAAAAATTCGTGGAACATTTTTTTTAGAGATACGTTGATGAACGATGAGCACCACAGAGTGATTTGGAGTTGAAGAAAAGGTTCTGATAAACTTCGATTGAAGGGATGGAGTTGAGAAACACGGAATTTGATTATAGAAAAAGACAGAGACATGCCGCAGAGAAGATCGTTGTACTAAACGCATTTTAAAACTTTATTCACTCACATATAAAATCATTTACAAAAGAATTTGAATAATTTTTAGTTTTGGCAAAGACCACTCAGCCAAAATAAATCATATGCAAGGGCATGAGTGCACAAACATGTTGCTAAACCCTAGTTGAATTTTAGCTTAATAATTTTTTTAAGTTCCCTATGTTTTCATGAAAACAAAAAATACAAATTCAAATCAATTTAGCTCTATTTCAAAATTAGCAAAATTTGGGGTGTTACAATTCTACCCCCTTTAAAAGGAATCTCGTTCCGAGATTCGTGAGAGGGAGATCAAAAGAATAAAGATTAGATGATTGAGGAGATTCAGATATTCTGCCCTTGAATCTTCTTTGCTTTCTCGAGTACCTACTCCTTTGTGATAATAATTCTGATGCTCATTTCCTGTTGTCACCACCTCTCTATAAATACGGCATGTAATGTTTCCATAACCTTGATGGGTATCTAGTATGGTAAGATCCTTCTTCACTAATAACTTATCCAATCGCATATGTGATACCCGTCTAATGTTCCACACAATATATCAGGTGATTCCAATGTCTATGGGTCCATCACGCTTCCGCTGCGCTACTCTGATATTCCATCTAAACAATACACTTGTATACAATCTGGCAATATCTCTTAACTTCATTCATGAATTGTTATTTCTGAACCTTGTCCTAGATAGTGCCCTTTCCAAACATGGAGGTATCTGATTCTTCCAACTAAAATCACCGAAGCTCAGAAATCTTCGTCTTGTTACTCTTTAGCTTGGCTACCCCCCTTAAAAGAAATTAACTTGGGGAACCAAGGATAGATTACATCTTCTTCTGAATGGGTTAATTAACTACCATCCTGTACTTCAAATCCCTCAGCAATACTCATGAGCATAGTTAAGAGTAGGAAATCTGAAGTTCTTCGCGAGCAGAAAAACAACAGCACAGTAAATCAATTATAACTCCAGATTTGTTATTCCAAATATGTCGCAGCACATACTGTGGGAAAGCCACTGAAATTTCCTACAATTTTTATGTAGAACACTTTTCCAGATTCTATAGTTATAATGGTCAAAAACAGTGCACAGCCAAAACATTTTCAGATTCCAGACAACACAATTGCATCGTCTTGTCATTTTTATAACTCCCAAACCATAATAGCTATCAGGGTGATTCTTACGCCCACAGAACGATCTTGAAGTCTACTTATGTCCAGAATTTTTCAAAGATTTTTGATCTTCCTAAAATAGAGGTATAAGCTAACAAGGACAGGTTGCTCCGAGAAGGCAGAATAAAGGAAGCAATAGAGAAAGAGAACCAACTATGTATTCCATTAATCCTTATTCCATAGACCTATAAATTAAAAGAAATTGTGAAGATATTCCATAAGATCATTGAACTCATTACAAAGGTCCAAATCAAGCAAGTTCATAATAACAATTCAACAAGGCACAACAATCATTGATACTCAACTTGCGATGCTATCGCGCGTTCTATCTCTATCAAGGGTTCATCTCTAAGGCTTCAACTTCATGTTATGAAAGAATGAGATAAGAAATAGTTCTAAAAGAATGTAAAACAAGGAGTAGATAAGGCACAAATATTTATAGCAACAAGGAGAAGATGGGCAAGATAAGGAGTATAATATAGCAGAAATTATCAAGGGCGATGGAACAAGGATTCCGTAGAAAGTTTTATATCTTAGGATGACCAATATCTAACTAGGCTTGCGTCTTACAGTCAGCATTGCTTTGATACCAATTTGTCACACCCAATTTTAAGGATAAAATTGAAGGCATAATCTTATGTGCGCCAAAGGATCAGTCACACACATAAGTCGATAAATACAAGGTAATATCTAAAGACAATGCTCAAATACATAACGTAATAATAATTAGAATATAACCTTTAGGTAGGAAACAGCGGAAAGACACTCCGATCTTTGGGTGTAGATGCCAACTCCACAGGGACACAGCTGACTGGTCGACCACAAGCCTAAATTTCTCCTGAGGTGTGGGGGGAATAGCAAGGGTGAGTCCATGTCGAACTCAGCAAATATAACATAGGGTTTATAAGGCTCAAGAAGGATAGACACGGGTTTAACAGTAGTTTTCTTTTAATTAATCATCTTTTATGCAATTGGATAGCAACAAGTTAAATAAGCCCATAATTCATGATTAGAGTAAACATAATTAATGAATAGCAACAATAAATTAGCAACTGAAAGTGCATTTGCCCCATCGTGGGTTTTGGTTACTTGATGACACCTAAATTAGGGACTAATGAACTCTACTAAGACTATGTACAGGTTTAATCCCGTGAGAGCATATTGAAAATATAATTGGGATTAAACGATGTCCCTCAATTCGACTTGAATTTCGGCGCTTCGACTCAAGCGATGGTTAGAATTACTTTTATTATTTTCTTGAGTTAGGAATGCCGTACTATTAAGAGGGATGCAAAACTAAGTGGTCTGATGAAGATAGAGTGCTCAAGCTTTAATTTAAAATCAAAAGAGCGACACTCAAAGCACCGCACGAACACGATCGAGAGCTGCTGGAACTTGACCAGTCGGAAGTTCCGGCCGGAGCCGGAAGTTCCGACGTTCAGCCTTTTGGTGGCGTGGCTAAGTGCTGGAAGGTTGGAAGTTCCGGCTGGAGCCAGAAGTTCCGACTGTCCCGCACTGAGACCTATTTTGAATAGCAGGGTCGAAAGTTCCGACACCGCTGTCGGAAGTTCCGACGCAGATCTGAACGGTTGAATTTGGACTCGTCTATAAAGCTCCTCTCTCACTTCTAACCGTTATTTTTGACTCTCAGCAACCTAACTCCGTCCAAAATCAGCTCCCAAGCATTGAAGGCTCCCCTCTCCTCTCCCCTTTGCTCCTAACTTCGATTCTCCTAAGGATTTGAGTGAAGAGTGAGTGGATCGAGTGAGGAAATCATCTCTTGAGCTTGAGCACTTGATTCTCCTCGTCTTGCCGGTTGGTTTTGCGTTTGTTACTCTTGGAGCTTTGCTTCTAGCCGGCTAGGCATTGCCCAAGAGAATCCAAATTTGTGGATTCGCCTTGGGAAGTTTGTATTACCCGTGATTCCTAGTGGAAACCTCGAGTTACCTTTGTGGTTTCTTTGAGAGAGGCTAAGGAGGTGAAATAGACTTCAACCTTTGTGGTCACCTCAACAACGAGGACGTAGGTGTTCCTTTGTGGGGTGGCCGAACCTCGGGATAAATCTTTGTGTCTCTTGTGCTCGTTGTTTTTGTTGCAATACTTGTTTTGTATTACTCTTTGCTTGTCTCTCCCTACCTCCTTCTACTTTCTAGGGTTTGAACTCCACACGTGGCTTGGAGCATCTCCGGAGCTGAAAACCTCGACTGCTACCTCACTTCGTCACTGGGTAAGAGGGTTGTAAGTTATCGCACGCTCAAATGTTCATTTGGCCACTAGGGCTAGTTTCAACGTAGCGGTCGGAACCTCCGACAGTTTGTGCTGGACAGTCGGAAGTTCTGACACAAACTGCTGGAATTTTCGGCAGTCTCTGATAAAATTGAACTAGAGTGTGTGCAGATTTTTTTAATTAGGCCTATTCACCCCCTCTAGGCCATTGTAGATCCTTTCAGCAACAAGACAACATCACCCCAAAGAGAACTATTCCATAAGACGTCCAAGGCTGCTCATGATCGTGAGCTCGGCTAGTATACCAGTTTTACACTCTGCAGAGGTTGTGCACTTTCACTATGAGTCGTGATTCCCATTTGCTCGGGGTAGCTAGCCCTATCCAAGGTGAGTGAGCAGGGTTCCACTATAAAGTCTTTCAAAGTACTCCGTCTAACAAGTTAGGGCCGCTAGGGACCCGGCAAGCAAGTGTAGAGCCCCCCTTCGTTGTGGCACAAGGTCACGCAGGTTTTACACACTCGGACAGGAGCCGCACTATACCCGAGTCGTCAGGCCCCATCACGCCTTTCGGTAACCTCTAACAAGCTAGAAAAAGTGCCCATACTTGACTAAAACCAGAGCCATGTAGCCCTCATAGTTGCACTCTAAGTCCCGGTGTCATACTTACAGATCATTACCAAAAGTGAAGGATGTAGAGCATCACAAAAACTATGCTCCAATCCCCTAATTCCATGTTGCTAAAAAGACATTTTTGATCTTATTGCATATTCAATTAATCAAGTTTACATGATCATGATTCCAGTAGCGCGCTAGCATTAATTACCCAATGCATAAACCCATAGGTGACAAGGTACAAGATAACAATTCTAGGTAGCACTTATGGTTATCAAGATAGACACATGCACATGAATGTAATTATTACGGTGAATAGGATAACAAGGAAGATCCCATGCTATACTTGCCTTAGACTTGATATCATTTTTTATGATCCAAAACCTTCAATGAATTGCTTCTTGATCACCACGTAAATCTCACCGACTGGATATGATCATAATGCACCACACAAGCATCCAATACATTCATGCATCACATACAAATATAACATTCTATTAGAACAATACACCAATCAATGAAAATAGAAGTTAAAAAGGTTTAGAAAACGAATCTACGTATTGCTACGAGCACATAGACGCGAAGATCACGGTAATTGGAATTACGGTTAAAAAGATACAACTGCCGGAGGATTTGCTTTTCATAAAAGAAACAAAAGAAAACTATAAAATTTATATATATAAATACATTGTAATAAGTTTTCAGAGAATATTATGTATATTTAAATCATATTATATCAAGAAAACAAAATAAGGATCAATTATAGTTATTAATAAAAGATCAAGGTTGAGTTAATTTTATATACAGAAAACCAGTGGATTTATGGATTTATAAAATAACATGTAGTTCAAACTCTTCAAATAGTTTTGAAATGTTCAAAAAAACCTTTATACTTGTCTCTACAATCGCATCAATACAAAGTTCACGAAAAACGGATTTAAAATACGAAAGTTATGATTTCCCAAGATTTGGTATAGAAAAATAATTAATATATTATTAATTCAAAATTTTAAAAGTGTCAAACTTACTGCACAGTTGCATAAACAGGTAGAGTTTAAAAATATAAATCTAACGCAATTTGAATGAATCAAATCGGAGTTAAAACGAAAGAAGAACAGAGAAAATACGAACCGGTGGCAAACTGGTAAATACTTCATCTTCTACCTCGGGCCTTCTTCTACCTTGGTGCAGATCGTAGACTCCATGGTGGTTCCTGTTGCTGCTCATGTACGTGAGGAGGAGAGGGGACTTCGGCCAGCGCTACTGGCCGGCAACAGGGGCAGGCGGCCGCGCCATGTGAGCCCATCAAGGGGAGCTGAAGGGGTGCCTGCTGCCCTTGCCTGCTCGCTGCAGTGCCCTGCTTCTGTGCGTGAACAGGGAGGAGCAGAGGGCGACGCTCGGCCTGCAGGGGACGCGAGGAGGCGTTCGGGGAGGCAGCGCGGGAGAGCGGCACGGCGCATGCAGGAGCACGGGCCCGAGCTGCAGCAAGAAGACGACAGTAGCTCGCCAGAAAACGAAGAAAGAAGGACGGCTCCAATGGTGCCCTCGCCCTCGCCGGAAAACGCACCGGAGAAAGAAAAACGAACGGGAAACGGTCAAACGGATAAGAATTCAACAAAATGAATATACCACGATGTAGGGAACAAAGAGGGCTACCTTGTGGTGGTGCTGGTTTTCACCGGAGACGGTCGAGATGGCCGAAAAAGCTAGCTGGAGAGTTCGCCGGAAACCTAACTTTTTCCAAACTTCGGCTTTAGATCTAAATGGCTACGAGCGGCGGCTGCGAAAACGGGCCGTACTTTTAGAATCAGAACGTTAAGGGCTTAGCGACCATATATGTAATGGTCGGGTTTGAGGTCGGCACAAAATAAGATATTTTATTATTTTCGGAATTATTAAATATTCCGAATTAAATAATTCCACAAAAGTCCAGAATTGATATTTGGGTCCCGAAAATTATTCCGATGGCTCCGAAAATTGTGGGAAAATTCTCGGAGATATTTTGCAACATGATGAACCGAAATAAAGTATTTGGAGCTGATGAAAATGTATTTTTGAGCATCTAAAAATTAGATTTTTCTAAAAAAATAGGAAAAAAGGCCGAAAAATCCAAGAAAAATTTCTGGAAATTTTTTAGAGATTCGTTGATGAACGATGAGCACCATAGAGTGATTTGGAGCTGAAGAAAAGGTTCTGATAAACTTCGATTGAAGGGATGGAGTTGAGAAACACGGAATTTGATTATAGAAAAAGACAGAGACATGCCGCAGAGAAGATCGTTGTACTAAACGCATTTTAAAACTTTATTCACTCACATATAAAATCATTTACAAAAGAATTTGAATAATTTTTAGTTTTGGTAAAGACCACACAGCCAAAATAAATCATATGCAAGGGCATGAGTGCACAAACATGTTGCTAAACCCTAGTTGAATTTTAGCTTAATAATTTTTTTAATTTCCCTATGTTTTCATAAACACAAAAAAACAAAATCAAAGCAATTTAGCTCTATTTCAAAATTAGCAAAATTTGAGGTGTTACAATAACTTGGTCTAGTTTTAAGTAACAAGATAGCTCGTAATATATTAAGCCCTATATTGCAAGTTATGGTATGTTGCTTATTTTTAAAATATACTAAGCTATATATATAAGCGTTGGATCGATCATGCATCATGTCATAACACCTATTCTTAATACCCACGTTATGAAATATATGTATTTCACAAAACAAAACTTACTTCAAAACGAGTTTCATGTTAAAATAAAATCCCGCCTTTTTCATAAACAGATGGATCCGTAAGGCCCTGCTACTAGAGCCGATGAGTGTCTGGCCATGTTCGGAACTCCTACAGTGTTGTGGTAGTTACTGCAAGAGGTGGGCTATTTAGAACCACCAAAGTACCATTGGTCTCGCACAATTCTTCTTGGTCAACCGTGGTATGAAGTGTCTCTACAAATTCCAGCTTGTACCAATGCACCGTTCTGGCCAGCCTCGAAAGTACATGCTGAAGGCTTGAGCCCCTGGGAAGAAGCTCAGGCAACAGCACTAGAAGTGCTTAGAAAGATTTGTTTTAGGTGCCAGAAGGAGGTGAGAGCCACTTCAATGAGAATGTTTCCGTCTGAAGCACCAGAGGATTGGGATTGTTGTCAGCGACAAGCTAAGCTATTGGAAGAAAATTCAGATGAACATAATCCCATCTTGGTTGCCATTACTCGAGCTATGTTAGCAGTCCTTAACTTGCATCTGACCCGCGAGCGAGGACGGAAGGAATGGCAAGAGTTATACTCCCAGTGTTATGTAACACTCAAGGGTATAGAATTGAAAAGGAAAAGAGCATATGAGAAAGCTCAAGAGTGGAAGGAGGTCGCTCAGATCCACGTTGAGCAAAAGATCAGCCTGGATACCCAGATAGAGGCACTCGAGGCATAACAACAAGTGGACCAGCGTCGCATAACGGAGTTGGAAGGCCTGGTGGATAGTCTTCATCTTCAGACTGGACTTCTCATTCAACAATGTGAGGAAGCTCATTCTTATACCGTGATGGCAAGAGAAGGTCTTAGAGAGACTATCGGTTACTTGCAACACCAGGATGTGATGTTTTGGGGCCTGCATAACACTTATCAGCAGCAGCTCCAAGCAGCCCACCAAAACATCACTGATCTACAGCAGGAAGTGCAAATGCTCCATGCCATATACGATCCAAATCCAGATATGGGACTTGCAGCAGCTCAGAATCAAGAAGGGTCTGATCCAGAGGATGAAGATGAAGAATTGGAAGAAGTAGTGAATAACTCGGGATCAGAAATAGTGAGTGATCATGACGAGTAGAGAGTGAGTTAGTTTCCTAGACCTAGTGTCAGCTTAGGGTTAACTTAATGTAAAAGTTTGTGATATAAAATCGTAGGGGGTAGAAAAATAATGTAGAGTTGTCCAACAAGTTGAAGTAAGACAATAGGTGGTTGTAAGCCGATGTAAGATAGGTGTGAACTAAGAAGTAGACTTGTATATTTCCTGAACTAATCTAAAAAAAATTTCCTTACTAAAAAAGAAGTGCAGTTATTGTCCATTATAGCTGTGCTATTCCAAAAATTATCATCCTTTCTAGTTTTTGTATCCTTGAAAATCTTTGCTTCATAAGTTCCTAGTCCTTGAGGAACTTCTAGATGCACTCATTTAACTCAAAACAAAACTTTGGTTAATCATTGAATTCTTAAGTTTATTCAAGTGCAAAGTCTCCTTCTTTCAAGATACTGCCATTTACATGAAAGCTATTGTAATTGTAGTCTATGCGATATCATGATCTATGACCATGATGCAGCGTCGAAATCTGAGGTCTCTTATGGATCACGACCATAGGGAGTTACGGCTGGATGTTCGTTATTATCAGAGTTACTAGTCATGATCCTAGCCTACAATTAATGTGCTTTCACTCTCTTTAAAACCTCTGTTGGAAAATTCATATCCGTGATTTTCCTGAATTTCTAAAATTTCTTGTTGTTATAGCTATTTTGAAATCTACTTTGAGGATTCATTTCTTAGGAACATCTAGGTGTTATGTTCGTGTCATGTTTAGCGTCTCTGACTTGACACGTATAAAAATTCCTTGACGTCGTTAGATGACACGTGTCACGCCTTGACTTTCTTTACCCTGACACATGTCATGTTCTTGATCTTAATGTTCGACATGTATTGGTTGAGAGCTAGTTTAGTTGTGCCCTATAGTGGTGCCATGATCCGTGACCACGGTGCCGCGTCGGAACCTGTAGTCTCCTTGTGGCTGGCCAGCGCATGGATGTGCTACTAGGGGCGCGCAGGTATCGAGGCCTAAGGTCGTGATCCACTATAGCTTCACAATTGAATAAGCTCTCTCGTTTGCACCTTATGTGGAAACGAATCCGACTAGCTATGATGTATTATGGCCCATAATTTCAGTCAAGCGTCGGAACTTGAGGTCTCCTATAGGCCACCGCCATAAGGAAATACTGCTGGGTATCTAAACCCGGGGTCTCCTGTGGGGTGTAATTTTAAGGAAATACCGCCGAGCGTTCGCTTGTATCGAGATTTGTGGTCATTATACCTCATAGCTATAGCTGCTATATCTTCACTCCTTTGACTCTTTCTTTTGAGACTACATTAATTGTACCTTATAATGGTGTCTCGACCCGTGACTATGGTGCCGTGTCAAAACTTGGAATATTCTATGGGTTGCAAACCACATAGATTCTGACTAGAGTATGCACTGGTATCGTAGTCGGCGTTCCCGACTCATTAAAGCTACAATTAATATACTCTTTCTCTTGAACTCTATATCCATATTTTCCAAAATTTTGAAATATATGATAAGTAGATTTAGGATTTGGTGTTTGCGATAAGGTATTGTTGGGAAGGTCTATTGGGCGGAAGGAAGTTTGATTTTGTGTCCTCAATCAGAAAGAGCAAGCTACATCAATACAGTCAACTCCACAGCAATTCTACCAGTGTTTCCTTAAACATCATTAATTATGATTTTTGAATTGGATTTCTCTCCCTCAAGAAATTTAAAAACCTTCCTTATTTTGCAAAAGAGAAAAATGTGTATGACTTATCTTCTTTCCTTTACTCGTCCCCATGCTTATAGTTTCTACTAAATCTCGGGGACGAGATTTCCTTTAAGAGGGTAGAGCTGTAACACCCCTGGTGTTACTAAACTAAAATCGGACATGTCATCATGAAGCATTGCATGTCATCTATGATTGCTATTAATTTTTCCCTGCATTAACTATGAATAAGTTTAAATCCTATTGATGGTTTGTGCTTTGGACAATAGAGTGATTTTACCTCTTAATTAATTTTTAAACATTAAATTGGGCTAAAACCCTAGTTTCAAAACTATGAAGAATTGGGCCTTGGTCCCAAATACAAAGTTGTAGCTCTTATTTAATAGAGCAACTTTGGTATACAAAGTTTTTTGAGTTACTGTTTGTAAATTTGAATTAAACTTGAATTTCTATCTTCAAATTTGAAATTAAAACTTCAATTCAAAAATTACTTGGAATTTGAAGTTTACCTCTAAATAAAGGTTGTAGATCTCACTGAAATGCACAACTTTGTTGTTTACAGATTTTGAATTTCTTCAATAAATATTTGAGATTTGGATTAAATTTGAAAAGGGCTAATTACCCCCTTTTTGATAATTTTAAAAATATTGGGAATTTGAAAATACCTCAAACACAACAGTTGTCAGAATTGAATTCTACACATTTCGTATTTTGGCCATTTTTCAAGTTATATAGTAAAATCAAAAGTAATTTCATAAATTCGAAATCCGGATTAGGACTGCTACAGTAACCCGAGTGGGGGGGGGGGGCAGCTCGACACGCAGGGTCTGCGTCACCGCCGCCGCTTTTCCGTGCGAGGGCACGCAGCTGCGCGCGTGGCGCTGCTCTGGGCGACGTGGCGAGCCTCGCCTCGACGTGTCGAGACCCCAAGGTCGGTTTCCCCTCTATTTGCTCCAGAAACGGAGTACTACTCGCTCTTTTTTTGTTTTCGCCGTCGTCGGCGAGCTCTCTGCTCAAGCTCCGAATTCGCTCTCTCCATTTGCTAACCTGCCAAATTGAGTGCACATGAAGCTTTATCACCTTCCAACGCGTCCATAGAGCCCACCCACACGTTCTATCGTTGCCGAAATCGGTCGGAGGCCAGTCGTCTTCTCGGTTTCCGGCGGGAGCGCCGCCATCCCCTGCGCGACGTGGCCAGGCTGTTGTGGTGAGTTTCTGCTCCGTCTATGATTTGTCCATGCTTCGCTGAATCCTTGTGAAGCTCACGGATTCGGTCGTCTCTTCTTTGGGGAACCGTAGTCACCGGAAGGGAGGTTCACCACCGGAGCTGCCCGCCGTGGTCGCTGCTGCCGTCAACAAGGCATCTCCGCTCGTCTTCCACCCCAACCAACGTGCACACAAGATTCTGGTGAGCCTCTGGTAGCGTTGTGGGTAATCGGTTCGTCTCAGAGGGGTTTTCAAGCCCGGAACGTGCGGTGTCGTCATGTGCACTCCGACAAAGCCGCCATGGCTGCTAGTGTTGGAGCTCGGGTGGTTTTAGAGTGGGCCTGAATCCTTAGGAGTGGTGCACGTGGTTGTGGGGAGGCTCATCTGGGTGCTTGACTTCGCCGAAGTGTCACCGCCGGCAAGCCCGAGCCGGCAGCGTATCAGCGCCACCACCTGTGCCATCGGGAGGTAGGAGAAGGAGCTGGAGGTAGAAGAAGGGTCGTGCTGGGCTCTGCTAGGCCCAAACAGGCCGGTCCAGTAACCCCTTCAGTAATGCTCTTTTCATTTTTGAAATGAATAATTAGTGCTGACTTTTGTGAATTTTGTGGGAATTAGTGAATAGCACCAAAAATCACGAAATAAATTGCATAGCCTCTCTGAATAATGTAGTATTTATGAAAAATACGAAATTTGTATTTTGAGCATTATCTGTTTGTGATAAAAATAGACATTTTAATAAAGAAATGTCCTTTCCATGATTTTTATAGCTCAAAATAATTATCTAAAAATTATGAAATTTATTGTGCCACTGTTTTAGGTCATGGGCTACCTCCACAAAAATCTATAGCTCATTTGGATTAAGTTTAATTGTTTTGTAATTTATCCTTAATTAATAAATGATTAAAAAATAATAATTAGTGTTAATGGTTTAGGGTTTATTTCGGATCTTCGAATCAGGGAACTGAGATTACCATGAGCTGAGTCATGGGTCTGGGAGCTTTGCGACCCATTGCCGCTCTCTCGGCCACCTCTGGCCGCTTGCGGCCCTGGCCGAGCTTGGCCTGGCCGGCCGGTGGCCATGGTTGCGCCTCTCTGGCTTGGCCAGAGCAGGCTGGAGCTGGGTTGGACCGGGCCATTTGTATTGGGAGTGCTAAGGGAGCCAATCTGGACTGTGTCGGTCGTTCGGGCCAATCCAACAGTAGAGGCTGAGTAGTTAAATAAAGTTATTTATTTTCTTTCTTTATGTGAAATGTATTGTGTCTTGTGGTTTTTGGATTGAGTGAAGACTAGGGATCATAAAACCTTACATGGTCCTTGGAAACTTATTTAGTAGAATAATTTACTATTGTTATGTGGTGGTTAATAATAGTTAATAAAATGATTAGGTAAGATAATAACCACCATGATATTAGAATATTAATAGGAACTTAATAACCCTTGTTGCTAGTTGGTAATTACCTTGGGGTTTACCAAAACAAAGTGACCCTTAACAGGCTATCCTGACCTATAATGTCATGAGGTTGTTTCTTTAGATGCAACTTCATGGGTAAAAACATTCAAGTAGAACGACTTCTCTTTTGGACCTTTCCGTACCCTAAGTCGGGCATAGAATTCTTTATAGGTACCCGTAAACCGCTAACCCAAGTTGTTGGACAACAAGCTAGTCTTGTTGGCTTGCAACTTTATCGCAAAGGAAAGTAGTATTCAACTTTCTTTATTATCTAATGTAATGTATTTGTATGTTTCCATTATGCATCATGCCATGCATTTCATCATGCATTAATATTTCGTGTAGTGAACACGAGATATTCTTATCTGAACCAAGTCCCGAGTTGGTCTTCACTCTCTGGATGTGGAATTTCCTCGGTGATAGACTTCAGGGTTGTATCTGCTCCAAGCAACAGGCAAGCCCCGGTGCATTAGCCCCTCCTTGTGTTTTATAAATCTTTATCACCTTGAGTTAAATTGCTGCATTAGGTTGATAGGAGTTGATTGTCACCTACTTGCTGCATTTAGCTGCCTTGATATATTATCCTTGAAACCTAATTTAAAGGCAAATGTTTATAAAATGCTTAGCCTTGCTTAATAGTTAAGCTTTTATGAAAAAGATATTTTGTATGCTTTGGGTATACTACTATGAACTATTATAATTGTTTGACAGGGCAGTAGACTTGCATTGAGAAAGGAGTCTCAATGAAGTGTCTCTGACTGTCTATTAAGAAAACGAAATGGAATCCATTAGGGACCATTCGTTGTCGGCTTGCTGGATCGAGACTTTGCAACTAGCCACATACTACGGAACGCCTCTGACTCTGGTCGCTCCTTTACGTGAACCGACAACCACGCACTGGGAGTGGAGAGATGGCGAGAGTAGCGTGTACCCTCGTGGCCGTCGTGCCTGGAGACGAGAGGAGTACTGTGCTCTCGGGTGGCGCAGGACCGGTTCAAATTTTGGAAAAGCTGTGGCAGGCGGGGTTGGCATATGCAAGCTTAAGTGCTACATATGCAGTGTGGATAGGGATCCCCAGCTGGGTATTTTAATCGATTCGAATCGTCGTTGATCCTCGGATAATGGAGACTTGATCCACTGACTTACAGTGAAGAGTGGTTCGGAACTAGGTGAAAGATGTGGGAAATGGGTGATTGTGGAGATTATCTTAATGAATCAATCTAGATTTAGGATTAAGTTTTAAGCTGACTTAGAGAGCTTTTCTGCAAAACTCTTTGATCCTTGCTAAAGCCTCTCCTTGATTTCCCTCAGCCTGCATTGCTGAGTCTTCTCCCTAATTTTTAGCGGGTAAGTCTTGCGGAGTACCCCATGTACTCAGGGTTTGTTAAACCCCTGTTGCAGGTGAAAGTCAAGAGCAGTACAGGTTTGGCTAGCACCAAAATTGTGGCACCCAAAGAGATGCCATGTGCAGTAGATGACATGTGCTTATCATCACTACCTCGGGCAAGATGTCATCTATGTTACTTAGAAGTGTAAGGGCTACCTTACCTTGTCATTTTTGACAAGTAGTTTTGTAAAGACTATCACTCAAATTTGTAAACTATGGTTGTAATCTCTTCCGCATTTTACTCTGATGTATTTTGAACTCCATTAATGTAATAAGATGGTTGGTTTCCGTACCATGAAATGATCCTCGATGGGACATTGCGGTGCTCGCGAGAGCACCTGACAGGGCTTCCAGAGTTATCAGGCTCCCGTGCATAGCGGTCGGAGGTCGTTGGACTACGGCAGGTGCACGTGGGCCATGGTAATTCGGGAGGTTCTGTCACAGGCTGCCATGTGGCAGCTGAGGTGCTGAGGTATCTTGGTTTGCTTCATTTTTGCCTGTTTTCACCATTTTTCCTGCATACACAATATTTCTATAAGGACACGTGGAACTAGGTGAGTTTCAAAGTGAGTTCTTTGCTTTTCATGTGGTTTTACCTTGATTATGGGTGAAATGTTGATGGTAAAACAGGGTGTTTGCAAGTGTCAATAAACTCCCCTAAGCTAACCTTTTGCTTGTCCTCAAGCAAAGATGTGGGTTTTAACATGGCAACGTTGGATCAAGAACTGCTTCAATGTAATAATTCACAAAGATCTTATATACAAACCAACACTATTCTAGTATTGAGCATGGTTTTAGAAATTCATCTTGTGTCTTAACTATATGGGGCTTTTAGCTTGTTCACCTTGGGTTATGCAAAAACAAGATAGAGTAGGTAAGCAGGTACTTTATCCTTTACTTTGGTAGAGTGAGACCATTTACTAGAGAGTTTTTATCCTTTTGAAAAAAAATCTTGCTTTGGTTCCCTTAATGACACTCTCAACCACTCCTTAGTGTGATGAACCTCACAAGAGCTCAAAGGAGCTTTTCATGTCTATCCTAAAGCTTATGTGGGGTTTATAGGATTGGAGCAAAAGCATACTTGAACTGAATATTTTTACAAGATTAGACTCTTAGATCACAGGGAGCAACAAGTAATATAAAATAATCAAGAAGTGTGGGTGTAAATTATTTGGTAGGCTCCTTGAGACTTATTTCTTTGCCTTAGACAGGGGAGAGCAAGGTTACTGAATAATAGTTTTTTTTGAAGCATAGATTTATGAGCACCTGCCCATGGGGCATTTGTCCTCTTTTTTTTCCTTGAGCACTTGCCCTTTCTCTTTCTTTTTTTCCAGTAACCACTCCCATCTATCAAAAGGACAAAGATTGATGGTGGTTGTTTGTCTCAATTGGTGTCTGGAGCATAGATATATACTTCCAGTGTAGAAGTAATACATAGGTGGAATTTGTACCTGTTCTTGATCAAAGAATATGACTAGTTTCTCTACCTAGATCAAATAAGATCTAAGCAGGCTCAAAACAGATAAGAACTCTTTCTTTTGGTGGTTTTAGTTGTTTGTGGATGTATGGCTTGATGGTAGGTAGTTAACTTCATAAAGGAATCATGAGAAAGAATTTGAATTTTTATAAATCAGAAACTCTAGTTGGTTCTCACTCGTTCCTTAGGCAGGGTAAAAGATCTACTTATACTAATTTCAATCTTACAAGAGCATAACTTATGTTATTAGCATGTGCAACCCACAATAGTGTTTGACTTAAGATAAATTTTCAGATATCATACTCAAAACTTTCTTAGTAAGGATTGTATAACAAGATTTTGCAAATCATCACAGAGGAATTGTTCATCATTCCCAACAAAGACATATTATATTCTTTTTCTCTTCTTATTATCTTTTTTTTTTCAATGCTAAAATTTAGAATTACTTTTTAGGGTATAACTCACAGCAAATAAGAAAAGTGCTGGGGATAGAGATCATACCTTGGCGAGGATGACGGCTCTCCCAAGCTAGCTTCTTTTGCAGGGTCGAAGTTTCTTCTTGGTCGGGTTATTTTCTCTTTTGTTTCTTATTTATTATGATCACTAGGCTTTTATTTATTGCTACTATGACAAACCAAATTTATATATATTATTTTATTTATTATTTTATTTTTATTTTTATTTATTTATATATATATTTAGATCATCTCTCTTTTATTATTATTAAATGATGCTTACTAAATGCAAGACATAAATTTAAACATGCTTCTAACAATTAATTGATTTAATGCATGAAGAAGGGAAATATGCCAATGCAGTAATTAAAGAGAGAGATAGAATACTTACTCCCATATCTGTCCTTCCTCGGAAGGAGGTTCTTCCTTGACCGATGTCTTTTTCTCATCTTGTCCTTCTTTGACGATAGCGGGGTCTGGTGTAGAGGCTGTAGATGATGGTTCCTTCTTAACCACATCCCTGTCTTTCTTGTTTCTCTAGATTTTTGGTTTCCTCCTCATCACGGATTGGTTCTTATTTTTCTGCATGTTAGTTGCATGGTGCGGTGCACAAAAGAAAATAAATCTCTCTTTCTTCCCATATATATAGAAATCCATGCTACCACTAGCAACAAATATGCATGCATTCACAGTATTCAAGAAAGGTCGACCAAGAATAAGGGGTAAGTTGTCCCTATTACCCATGTCTAAAATCATGAAATCGGCAGGCACAAAGTTGTTTCTTACTTTTACCAAAACATTACAAAGTACTCCTTGTATGTAGCAAGTTGTTTGATCAGCTAATTGCACATACACAGAAGTTGGTACTAGCTCAGTGTAGAACAACTTTTCATAATGTTCTTTAGACATGATGTTAATGCTAGATCCTAGATCACATATAGCATTATGGAACCTTTGACATTGAATAGAACAAGATATGACAGGGGTTACAGGATCTCCCTTTTTAGTTGGAAAATTCCATCCATCTAGTTCATAGCCATGATACCCAATAGTAATAGGATTAACAGATTCCATGGTTGTTTCAGGCTTTCCTGGTATTCTTTCCTTTTCAAAAGATGGAATTGCAGCAGCTAATTGTGCTAATTGGGTTTCAAGCATCTTATTGAAACTAAGTTGATTCTTAATTGCAAAAGAGAAATCATCCAATTTAGCATTTATGCTATCTAGCATCCTATCATTAGCATGGAGCTTCTTGTTTATACTATCAGTCATTTTACCTTGACCATAGATAAGATCTTTAAGAGAAGGCTAGTTATTACCCTTGGTTGTTTGGACGTTGCGAAGAATTGAAAGTGTTACCTTGAGAATTGGAGCGCTGAGTCCATACTTGGTTTGAAGAACGAAAACTGCTATCATTGCTGATGAAGTCGAGGTCTTCATGTGTCTCAGGACAATAGAGTCCGGAATGGCCAATTTCTCCACAGACTTCACACGTCATGTGAGTCTCCATGGCTTGCACGGTCTCCGGTGTACGCATCTTCTCGCAATTTTCTAGCCTCTTGGCCAGTAAGTCCACTTTAGCTGCAATCATATCTGCTTCCTTTAAAGAGTGCATACCTCGCTTGCGCGGCTGCAGACATTCCCTCGTTCCATCCTTGATTTGACACCATCTTCTTGATCAAAGCCTTTGCATCTGTAACTTTAAGAGAAAAGAATGCTCCACCGGCGGCAGCATCTAGATAGCTTCTATCAAGCGGGGTTAATCCATGGTAGAAGTTTTGGATCAAAAGCCAATCTTCCATACCATGGTGTGGACAGGCAGCGACATACTCTTGCATTCATTCCCAAGCCTCGGGAATGTCACAGAACCGACCAATTTATACGAGCACAAGTACAACGATCGCATTTTAGCCGCAATCCAGTCGCACTTGAGCCAATATAAACCCGGTAGTCCGGAAATCTCGAAGGATTTCAAACATTTCATACCCCAAGGATCGTTCATTCAGCAATACCCGATCACATGACACATAAGTTCGCAACCGAATTTAAACATCAGAGTACAACATAGTCTTTTACACAAATAGGGTAGTAGCGGAAGTCAACATAGTTTTACACCACAGAGTTCAAATACGAGTACCATCACATGACCCTGTCACAGCATTCTTACAACAACTAAAGATAGATAATGACCCTGCCCTCGGGTCTAGTCTTCTTCGCCCGCAGGGGTGAAGCAATTCCTGCAATACGCGTAGTAGACTACACCATCTGCAACAATGGGAATAAAACCCTGAGTACTCAATTGTACTCAGCTAGACTTACCCGACAGGGAGTAAATAAAAAGACTCTCAAGGATATGCAAGGCTTATTTGGTGGAGCTCAGAGGGTAGCATCATTTTTGCATCAAAAGCATTACTACAGTAGAACCTCAACTTATTCATTTTAATTGTGATAAGCTTCGATTTCAGTTAAACTATTTACTAGGATTAGCCACTATACTAAGCATTCACTGAATATTGTAGCAATCAATAAAACCATATGATTTTCGATATCCACAGATATCAACCTCATCTCACCATAATCATTATGTTCAAGTTATTAGCCTCTACCTCACCAGAAGATCAGTTCAGTTTCTCACTAACCAGGAGAGATGGCGATTCGAATCAATTGTACCAGCTGGCAAATATGCCAATCACAAACCCTGTCAGCCGAGCCACTGGCTTCTTGGGCCACCGTTAAATCTTTCTGAGACATAATATGTATCGCGGGCTTGGAGGGGTCCATATTCTCAGAGACAAACCCACTTCCAGGATGCATCAGGTCCCTGACCTGCCCTTGGTAAGATGGTGTCTCCGCACATCCTTCCTACCTCCAGAATATGTCTGCCTTATCACGCCCAATTCCCGGCTCAGAAAGAAATACTCGGCTTCGCGGTCAGAACGACTTATCTGGCCAGCTATGTGACGACGTCTTTCAATCTCAACTGATGTCTGGTGGCCTCAGTCCTAGTCGGCCGCAAGCAGCACCGAAGACGGCATGACCTCAACCATGTCATGCGGCTCCCCGCTACCTAGCCTTGATTCTCTCATTAGACACTGTGGCATGGTGGCACATATAGTCCATCATGTGGAATCCAACCCCATCATCATTAGTAACCACCTATGCTCGCGAAGGACAGGAAATCCCTCGACTTCTACCGGTCTAAGCATGGCTAAGCATAAGATCGAACCCATCCCCTTGTCTAGTAATAACTTCAGGATCAAATATAAGTGGACAAGGAATAAGTGCAGCAACGGTATCATATCAACTCCTATACTTAAGTGCACAATCATACGATTTAATAAAGACCAGTGTATTTGTAAAAAGAGTAGGTGGAGACTTAGAAATGCTCCGGGGCTTGCCTATCACAAAGTTAGTGGGTTGGTGATCCGGGCACTCCGGAAGTTCAGCTTCTTCTTCCTGACTTTCGGGAACCTCTGGCACTTCAATCTCCGGCGGAACTCCCTCCTCCGGTGGATCGAACTGCAACAGCGTCACGCCTCCCGGCGATCCTGTATGCATGATATGCATATATGAGAACTGAGAATGCACATGAAATGCAAGATAGAGATGCACGAATTAACCCATGATATGCAATCAGTTTAACAATCCACACTCATTTATTTCTTTTCTAGACAACCAACTCACACTCACCCTTCTTAAGCAAAGCATAGAACAATTTCTTGTCCCGGGTGAGAGGTCTACAACCTGCACTTAATAATTAACATGCATCAACTAACCTACCACAACCAAAAGATATTTGCTTAGAAACAATTAAATAAACCCTAGCCTATAACTGGACCTACTGTTTATTGTGACCAGAAAAATCCATAGAAATTACAGTAGCTATTACACATCCAGATTAGCCTACTGACAAAATTTCAAGTCATTTGGACAAGTATAACAGTCTACACAAAAATAACAAGCAACCAGCCTTTTAAGCAATGGAAAATACTTAACACAGTGAAAAGTATCAAACAACAGATTTCCTAATTTTCTTTGCTTCTTTCCAACATAACATAGCCCAGGAAAAATATTCATGTCCATAACCTTAACACATTAAGCATGGTGATTTTTGCAAGATTAAAGCATAAAAGGCACATTATACTAGACATCATATAAATAATAGTGAAACACCAGCAAACATATTTTTCATAGATTCTACTTCCCTAAACAAGATGAATGCAAGTGGAATCACATTTTTAGCACATTCCTACAATTACTTATGCATTTATCAAGTTTACAAGCAATTAATAATTTAATTATAACTGCACACAAAAAGTATTCAAAAAGTACATTTTATATTTTCCTTGATAGAGCTTAGAAATACAAACACAACAAAATTTGGTTCACCCCAATTGGACATTCCTAGCTCCAGATATGAATTTTGGAAGGTTTTACACATTTTCTGGAAATTCATTTTATAAATCAAAAACCTAAACCCGATAGAACTGCTACGTGCACCCGGCTCAGTGAACCAGAGGCGCACCCGAACGGCTGACTCGCGGGCCCCGGGGTCGACCCGACCCCACGCGTCAGAGAGCGGAACAGAGCCGCCGGCGCTGACCGGCGAGAGCTCGCCGACGGCGAGGTCTCCGGCGACGCCGAGGCTACCTACCGACTCGTGGCAACGAGACGAATCCGATGGACCAACTGCCGAGGGTCGTACTCCACTGGAGCGAGCTCGACGGCGGCAATGGCGGACGGCGGTGGTCCGGCGAACTTGCGCCGGCCGATTCCGGCCGTTGCTCGCGCGGCTCGGCCTCGTTCCGTGTTTCTGGAACTCTAGCGGACCTGTGCGTGCGACGAATCGAACTATTGCGCACGGGAGCTCACTGACCGCGCTCGCATGGCGGCACGGTGGCGAGCGGATTCACGGCGAACTCGGGTTCCGGCGAAACTACGGCGAGATAGACCTAACCGACGGTGTGGAATGGATCTACGGCTAACGGGGACTCTTAGACGAGCAAAAGAGAGGGAAGCCGACCCCGGCATCGCCCTCGTCGCGGCGACCCGAGAGCTCGGCGGCGCTCCGGCAATGGCGGACGGCGGGAAGCTTGCTGGAGCTGTACCTTAGGTCGGCTGAGGTCGGCAACGGGTCGGAAACGAAGAGCAGAGCAAGCCGAAGCTGCGCCGAGGGTGGAGCGGTCGGAGACGGCTCGGTGGCAGCGGATTTCACCGCGGCGGCGGCGCGGCGGAAATGGCGACGGCGGAGGGGAAAGAGGAGAGCAGCGAGCGAACAGAGGGCGAGAGAGCGGGGAGAGTGAGGGCGAGCGTGCGGGAGACAAGATTGCGTGTTCCCCTTTGTAAGCCGACCGCGCGGCAGCAACGACGGCGTACGGCGCCACCTGGCGGTCGAGGCCTGACGCGGTCGCGCGATTCGCCCGAGGGTCGAACTGAATCGACTCCGATTCAATCTCCGCGGACCCGACTGAAACTCGATTTTTCATCGATCTATAACTCGCGATCCAGAGCGTTTCAGCGAAAACTTCACTAATATGGGTTGAAGAGCTATACGAGTAGATCATTTCATATTAAGGCACTTTACTCTAGTTCGGCCTGGATTGAGAGATACAAGTCGATGAACAGGGGTACACCGAAACTGAAAACCGGTTTAGACTTAGGAAAATTTGAAAACTTCCAAAACAGCTCCAAATCTGCACTAATTCAACTTTTTGACTTTCTTCCACTCATTTTCATGAGTTGACCCAAAAATAAAGTTTGTTGCTTATAAAATTCTACACAACTTTGATTAAGGGTGCACTGACATGCAGAATCTCTAAAATGCCCTTCTTGTTTGGTCAAACAGAATAGCTTTTAAAGGGCTCTCTAGTCAACTATGAGCTAGAGGGGTATTTTGGGGATTTCACCAACATGAACATTGTTCCAAATGTTATCCTAAACATGTATAAAGCATTTAGAACCGTAAACAAGCATCACATTTGCATGTCAACACATTTTGCATAATATGGACATATAAACAAACATATAGCAATAAAAGGGAATCAAATAAAATGCAATGATAATAATGCATGAAATGACATGATCTATGCTTGATGACATGCAAATGCAAGTGTGAAAATAGTAACTAACACTAGGGTGTTACAGCCCTCCCCCCTTAAAAGAATCTCGTCCCCGAGATTAGAGTTAATTACCATTGTTTAAAGAAAGACGGATAGACTTCCTTAAGGTAATCTTCTCGCTCCCAAGTCGCATCCCAATAACTTTGGTTGTTCCACACCACCTTATAGAACTTGATCACTCGGCTACGGGTGATTCTTTCTTTGTAATCTATTACTTCAATAGGCTTTTCTTCATAGGTCAAATCTGATTTCAACTTGATATCACCAAAATCCACTTGCTCTTCCGGTACTCGTAAACATTTCTTGAGTTGAGATACATGAAACACATTGAAGATAGTGGACATGTGTGGTGGCAACCGTAACTTGTATGCTACCTTCCCACTTCTTTCCAGAATTTGAAAAGGACCTACAAATCTTGGAGCTAACTTTCGTTTCACTCCAAAGCGTACAGAATTTGAAAAGGACCTACAAACCTTGGAGCTAACTTGTATGCTACCTTCCCACGAACCTTTGGACGATACAACACAAGCTCTCAACATATCTTCAAGAATTTGATTTACCCATTCAGTCTGACCAGAAGTTTGAGGATGATAAGCTGAGCTGCGAACCAAATTGGTCCCCAAACACTTGTGTAGATGCTCCCAAAAGCGTGCAATAAATTGCGGGCCTCTGTCGGAAACTATCGTCCTCGGCACACCATGTAACCGAAGTATCTGAGCAAAGTAGAGCTGTGCCAACTGATGAGGACGATCTGTAGTTCGAACTGGTAAGAAATGTGCAATCTTAGTCAATCGATCTACGATCACCCAAATAGAATCGTGGCCTTTTTGCGTTAGAGGTAACCCAGATATGAAATCCATGGTTATCTCATCCCATTTCCAACCTGGAACTGGTAAGGGTTGCAATAGGCCTGCTGGCTTAAGATGAATAGCCTTCACGCGACAACAGGTATCACACCTGGCCACATAGGCTGCAATTTCCTTCTTCATTTTGGTCCACCAGAACCTAGGTTTCAAGTCTTGATACATCTTACTACTACCAGGATGGATAGACAACTTGGACAAATGAGCCTCGTCCATAATTTGATTCCTCAACTCACGGTCTTGCGGTACTACCAATCGATCCTTGAACCACAATATACCTTTTTCATCTACTCGGAAATGAAGCATTTCTTGTTCTTTCATCTTCCTCTTGATATGATATATGCCGGGATCTGTTTTCTGACCTTCAATAATCTTGCTTTCCAAAGTACAACTGAGAGTAATATTATTCAACACCACTGGATGCACAAGATTGAACCCGTCTGCTAGCAAAGGCTGCAATACATTGCAATGAGACTTTCGGCTCAAGGCATCGGCTACGACATTGGCCTTGCCCGGATGATAGTGTACTTCTAGATCATAGTCTTTGATCAACTCCAACCACCTTCTTTGCCTCATGTTCAACTCAGGCTGAGTGAAAATGTACTTGAGACTCTTGTGATCGGAATAGATATGACATTTGTGACCCATCAAATAGTGGCGCCAAATCTTCAATGCATGAACTACAGCGGCAAGTTCCAAATCATGAGTAGGATAGTTTTGCTCATGTTTTCTCAGTTGACGTGAGGCATAAGCAATGACTCGGCCTTCTTGCATGAGAACACATCCTAACCCAGTGCCACAAGCATCGCAGTACACATCAAAAGGCCTTTCAATATCAGGTTGTGCAAGAACTGGAGCAGTGGTCAACAACGTTTGCAAGGTGCGAAAAGCTGTTTCACACTCCCCACTCCACACAAACTTGGTATCTTTGTGCAATAGCTTGGTCATAGGTTTAGCTATTTTAGAGAAATCCTGAATAAAGCGGCGATAATACCCGGCTAATCCCAGAAAGCTACGAACCTCAGACACATTTGTTGGTGACTGCCAATCCAACACCTGCTGAACTTTTGACGGATCTACAGAAATACCTTCAGCAGATAAGATATGGCCCAGAAAAGGTACCTTAGTCAACCAAAACTCACACTTGCTGAACTTAGCATACAGCTTATGCTCCTTGAGTCTAGTCAAGACTATCCTCAAATGTTCAGCATGATCCTCCATGCTCTCAGAGTACACCAGAATATCGTCAATAAAGACTACCACGAACTTATCCAACTCAGGCATGAATACCGAATTCATTAGATACATGAAATGTGCAGGAGCATTGGTTAATCCAAAAGACATTACCAAATACTCATACAATCCATACCGAGTGGAGAAAGCCGTCTTGGGAATATCTTGTGGTCTGATCTTAATTTGATGATACCCAGATCTCAGATCAATTTTGGAGAAAACCTTGGCCTTAGACAATTGATCAAACAAGATATCAATACGAGGTAGAGGATACTTGTTCTTAATTGTCACAGCATTTAGTGGCCTATAGTCCACACACATACGCAAAGTTTCATCCTTCTTCTTAACAAAGATTGCAGGGCAGCCCCACGGAGAAGAACTAGGGCGAATGAACCCTTTGTCCAATAACTCCTGGAGTTGTTTCTTGAGTTCAGCTAATTCATGAGGAGGCATTCTATATGGCCTTCGAGAAATAGGTGCCGTACCGGGAATAAGTTCTATCGCAAACTCCACATCTCGATCAGGAGGAAGTCCAGGTAGATCATCAGGAAAGACATCAGGAAACTCACACACTACCGGAATACCTTGGATGGTCTTGCCCTCAACTGCGAAAGAGAGATTAAAAAGATCCCCTCTTCGAGGTAAGGAAACTTGAAAGGTACCCCCACCCTGGGGCGCCTTCAACGTCAAAGTTCGGTTAGCAACGTCCAATACCGCACCCCATTTGTTCATCCAGCTAACCCCTAGAATTACATCTAGACCTAGCCCAGGCAACACAATGAGATGACTGATAAAACTCCTATCATTAATCTCAATACTCGCCTGCTTGATACCCTCACGTGTGCATATTTCAGCCCCAGCTGAGGTTATCCGGAAGTTACAGCCCAAATCAACGATCTGAAAGGCATGCCTTTGTGCAAATGCTTGACTTATGAAAGAATGCGATGATCCAGAGTCGAACAAAACAATAGCAGGATGCTGATTCACAGAAAACATACCCGCGGTGACTGGTTCACCTTCTGGAATTTCTTCAATAGTGGTGTGATGCACTCGAGCCTGCTTTGGATGAGGGCAATAGCGAGCAAGGTGCCCCTGTTGACCGCAGTTAAAGCATGGCCCCAGACCTTGGTTGGTCCTCACTGGAACTGCGTTGCTTGGAGGAGCGTTGTTCTTGTTCAAAGGCACTGTGAAACCTTTCTTGTAGCGCTGAGGCGCTGGCTGCTTCTTTGGAGGGGGTCTGAATTTTGCTCCAGGAACAGCCGGACGGTAAGCCGGGCGATTTGCCACCGCACGACTAGCTGCTGGAGTCCTTGACTGAGAAGAGCTTCCTTCAAATGGCCTCTTGCCTCCCTTGGAAGCAGTGTGCAAGTTGTTCTGTTTCTCTTGGATATAAGCTTCACTGATGAACTCGTTAAAAGTTGTACGAGCGTTGTTCGCCAGAGTCTTCATAAGCTTGGTACTAAGACCTCTCTTGAAGGTTTCAATCTTCTTTTCATCTGTATCTACCATCCACGGGGTATACCTCGACAGATTGTTAAAGGCATGATGATACTGAGTGAGGGTCTTGGTACCCTGAGTTTGCTGCATGAATTCATTGACCTTCATCTTGATCAAGCCTGCTGGAATGAAATGTCCCCTGAAATCCCTGGTGAACTGCTCCCAGGTGATATCAGCGACCACAGGGTAGGCGGTCTTGCGATTGGCCCACCATATTCCAGCTTGGCCTTGTAGTAACATAGCAGCAAAGCTAGCCTTCATGGTTTCAGTCAATCGCAGCACAGAGAATGACTGCTCAATAGTGTTTAACCACTCATCAGCTTCCAGTGGTTCAACGGCCTGCTTGAATACCGGAGGCTTAGTGTCCATGAAGTCCTTATAGTTACTGTACTGGTCCTCATCGTTTCCGCGGCGTCCATCTCGATTGCGATTGTGGGTGTTGCTAGCAACCATCTGCTGCAGAATCGCTTGCTGAGTGTCCAAGAACTGAGCAAACATCTGCTCCTGGGTACGCGGTGGAGGAGGTGGCAACTCCTCATCCTCATGCTCATTCCCACCACCACTGGTTGACCCATGACGACGGGTATGAGGTGCCATCTGTAGCAACACACAACAACCATTGCTAAGTGTCAGTTATGCCAAAGATAACCGAAAGATTATGCCCAAAAGATATCAATGATCATTTTTTATAACCAACAAATGGCACAATAATTCAATAATCATCACACAACCGCACAATAACAAGGCGCAACCAAAAAGGGTTTCCAAGCTGCATAAGTTACCATTACTTAATTAAAAGTTTGATGGTTCCAGCCCTGAACACACAGGGTTCTCTCATTACAATTTAGGTTCTACCCATTACATGACATTAAAGGTTTTCCCAATACAAAAGGGTGCCGATCATGGCAAGATCACTAGAAAAAGCCTAGTCATCGTGGTCACTGTCCACGCCGGACACGTTCCCACCATGGTCATCACTCTCGTCAATAGGCACGATCTCCTCGGGGTCTTCTTCCTCTTCTTCCTCACTTGCTTCACCATCATCAGCTGCAATGAAGATCTCAGGAGCAAACTCCGCTGCACCCGGAGGATGAAACGGATCAGCACGGTTGTTCAGACAATGAACATCCTGCTGCAACTCCCAAACCTGCTGCTGACTAGCACGCAACTTCTGCAGAAACTCAGTGCGCTGACGTGTCAAACTCATATTGCGATTGTCAAGCTGGCGGCGAAGATCTGCATTCTCCCTCTCAAGCACCTCGACACGGCGATCAGCTGCCAACAAGGCGCCAGTGCATCGTAACAACTCATTGCGACAGGCAGTGAGAGCTACCACCAAGTCATCTGAGCTACGACGAGCCATACGTGCCCACTCTTCAGCTTCTAACTTCTTCTCAACAGCATCATGCAGGGCTTCAACGCACTTCATCCAACCATCCCTAGTGGAATAGTGCATCCTCAGGACAGCAAACATAGCACTCATAGAAGCACCCGTGCTATGAGCACGCTCGTCCCTGCCTCGCTCTAAAGAAGCTTGGCTAGACTGAGCCCACTCACCCTGAGAAGCATCCACCCTGGGAAAAATATTTGCTGGCCCCAAATCAGCTCGCTTGTTGAACCGGCTGCAAATATCCGTCAACACCTCGAAAGCTGCAAGCTGCGCACCATCCCATGGTGTCCTCATGTCAACTTCCACCTTTATTCCTAGAAACAACCAACCCCTTTCAAGCACAGGGATAGTCACCCAAACATCGAACCAAGGCTGCACCATGGTTTTCGCTGGCTTCCAGAAATACATTGGTGGCTCTGCATATCCCACCGACTTCAACAACCTCCATAGCACAGTGGGTGTGCCAAACTGCTCCAGAAACTGACCACTCTGCGGCTCACCTTCAGCTGCCATCTGGTACATTACAACATCTTTCAGCATTTAGAATAAGATAGGACAGCACAAATTTTACCATAGGGAAGGAAATAGTACAAATAGCTTAAATTAATTTCATGATCATGATGCATGCACGTACCAACGACCTCACACATAATATATTTTAACTAACGTTATAGTCGGTGGCATACCACGTGCTCTCATATACGTAACTAACCGTGCTATACGTTTTGCGTGGTTAGTGTACCTGCAGAAGATTCATTTCAGCCCAATCCCAATGTATGCAGGGCAACAAGAAGCACTTTTTGCCGAAAATGTTCCCATGAACAATTGCGACCCCAAAAATTAATTACTCCACCTTACTTCCATAAGTACACATATGGATCACATGTACTCACTTCAGTAACATACTCTCACCATCGATCGATGGTTGTTCGATCTTACACTCACATCTCACCTTACCTTAGGCGACGTGGTACATTGACCCATAAGAAGCAATAAGAAACCGACAGTTCATGATTATCCGCACGATAAAACCAAATGAACCACAAATAGAAATATGATGCAATTTCCCCCAAGTCAGTACTTACATAAGCCACCTAATTACCACATATACATAGGGCTATAGGACTTGGTCATTGGTACTCATAAGTTTTGCAAACACTTGGTTTAAATCACCTATACACACTATCAGTTGGCAATTAGTTTGTAAAACTCAAAACTCTTTTAGTTTTTAAATAGTCAAGTGACGGTATATGCTGAATTATGCTCTGGTACCAGCTGTCACAGAACCGACCAATTTATACGAGCACAAGTACAACGATCGCATTTTAGCCGCAATCCAGTCGCACTTGAGCCAATATAAACCCGGTAGTCCGGAAATCTCGAAGGATTTCAAACATTTCATACCTCAAGGATCGTTCATTCAGCAATACCCGATCACATGACACATAAGTTCGCAACCGAATTTAAACATCAGAGTACAACATAGTCTTTTACACAAATAGGGTAGTAGCGGAAGTCAACATAGTTTTACACCACAGAGTTCAAATACGAGTACCATCACATGACCCTATCACAGCATTCTTACAACAACTAAAGATAGATAATGACCCTGCCCTCGGGTCTAGTCTTCTTCGCCCGCAGGGGTGAAGCAATTCCTGCAATACGCGTAGTAGACTACACCATCTGCAACAATGGGAATAAAACCCTGAGTACTCAATTGTACTCAGCTAGACTTACCCGACAGGGAGTAAATAAAAAGACTCTCAAGGATATGCAAGGCTTATTTGGTGGAGCTCAGAGGGTAGCATCATTTTTGCATCAAAAGCATTACTACAGTAGAACCTCAACTTATTCATTTTAATTGTGATAAGCTTCGATTTCGGTTAAACTATTTACTAGGATTAGCCACTATACTAAGCATTCACTGAATATTGTAGCAATCAATAAAACCATATGATTTCCGATATCCACAGATATCAACCTCATCTCACCATAATCATTATGTTCAAGTTATTAGCCTCTACCTCACCAGAAGATCAGTTCAGTTTCTCACTAACCAGGAGAGATGGTGATTCGAATCGATTGTACCAGCTGGCAAATATGCCAATCACAAACCCTGTCAGCCGAGCCACTGGCTTCTTGGGCCACCGTTAAATCTTTCTGAGACATAATATGTATCGCGGGCTTGGAGGGGTCCATATTCTCAGAGACAAACCCACTTCCAGGATGCATCAGGTCCCTGACCTGCCCTTGGTAAGATGGTGTCTCCGCACATCCTTCCTACCTCCAGAATATGTCTGCCTTATCACGCCCAATTCCCGGCTCAGAAAGAAATACTCGGCTTCGCGGTCAGAACGACTTATCTGGCCAGCTATGTGACGACGTCTTTCAATCTCAACTGATGTCTGGTGGCCTCAGTCCTAGTCGGCCGCAAGCAGCACCGAAGACGGCATGGCCTCAACCATGTCATGCGGCTCCCCGCTACCTAGCCTTGATTCTCTTATTAGACACTGTGGCATGGTGGCACATATAGTCCATCATGTGGAATCCAACCCCATCATCATTAGTAACCACCTATGCTCGCGAAGGACAGGAAATCCCTCGACTTCTACCGGTCTAAGCATGGCTAAGCATAAGATCGAACCCATCCCCTTGTCTAGTACTAACTTCAGGATCAAATATAAGTGGACAAGGAATAAGTGCAGCAACGGTATCATATCAACTCCTATACTTAAGTGCACAATCATACGATTTAATAAAGACCAGTGTATTTGTAAAAAGAGTAGGTGGAGACTTAGGAATGCTCCGGGGCTTGCCTTTCACAAAGTTAGTGGGTTGGTGATCCGGGCACTCCGGAAGTTCAGCTTCTTCTTCCTGACCTTCGGGAACCTCTGGCACTTCAATCTCCGTCGGAACTCCCTCCTCCGGTGGATCGAACTGCAACAGCGTCACGCCTCCCGGCGATCCTGTATGCATGATATGCATATATGAGAACTGAGAATGCACATGAAATGCAAGATAGAGATGCACGAATTAACCCATGATATGCAATCAGTTTAACAATCCACACTCATTTATTTCTTTCCTAGACAACCAACTCATACTCACCCTTCTTAAGCAAAGCATAGAACAATTTCTCGTCCCGGGTGAGAGGTCTACAACCTGCACTTAATAATTAACATGCATCAACTAACCTACCACAACCAAAAGATATTTGCTTAGAAACAATTAAATAAACCCTAGCCTATAACTGGACCTACTGTTTACTGTGACCACAAAAATCCATAGAAATTACAGTAGCTATTACACATCCAGATTAGCCTACTGACAAAATTTCAAGTCATTTGGACAAGTATAACAGTCTACACAAAAATAACAAGCAACCAGCCTTTTAAGCAATGGAAAATACTTAACATAGTGAAAAGTATCAAACAACAGATTTCCTAATTTTCTTAACTTCTTTCCAACATAACATAGCCCAGGAAAAATATTCATGTCCATAACCTTAACACATTAAGCATGGTGATTTTTGCAAGATTAAAGCATAAAAGGCACATTATACTAGACATCATATAAATAATAGTGAAACACCAGCAAACATATTTTTCATAGATTCTACTTCCCTAAACAAGATGAATGCAAGTGGAATCACATTTTTAGCACATTCCTACAATTACTTATGCATTTATCAAGTTTACAAGCAATTAACAATTTAATTATAACTGCACACAAAAAGTATTCAAAAAGTACATTTTATATTTTTCCTTGATAGAGCTCAGAAATATAAACACAACAAAATTTGGTTCACCCCAATTGGACATTCCTAGCTCCAGATATGAATTTTGGAAGGTTTTACACATTTTCTGGAAATTTATTTTATAAATCAAAAACCTAAACCCGGTAGAACTGCTACGTGCACCCGGCTCAGTGAACCAGAGGCGCACCCGAACGGCTGACTCGCGGGCCCCGGGGTCGACCCGACCCCACGCGTCAGAGAGCGGAACAGAGCCGCCGGCGCTGACCGGCGAGAGCTCGCCGACGGCGAGGTCTCCGGCGACGCCGAGGCTACCTACCGACTCGTGGCAACGAGACGAATCTGATGGACCAACTGCCGAGGGTTGTACTCCACCGGAGCGAGCTCGACGGCGGCAATGGCAGACGGCGGTGGTCCGGTGAACTTGCGCCGGCCGATTCCGGCCGTTGCTCGCGCGGCTCGGCCTCGTTCCGTGTTTCTGGAACTCTAGCGGACCTGTGCGTGCGATGAATCGAACTATTGCGCACGGGAGCTCACTGACCGCGCTCGCATGGCGGCACGGTGGCGAGCGGATTCACGGCGAACTCGGGTTCCGGCGAAACTACGGCGAGATAGACCTAACCGACGGTGTGGAATGGATCTACGGCTAACGGGGACTCTTAGACGAGCAAAAGAGAGGGAAGCCGACCCCGGCATCGCCCTCGTCGCGGCGACCCGAGAGTTCGGCGGCGCTCCGGCAATGGCGGACGGCGGGAAGCTTGCTGGAGCTGTACCTTAGGTCGGCTGAGGTCGGCAACGGGTCGAAAACGAAGAGCAGAGCAAGCCGAAGCTGCGCCGAGGGTGGAGCGGTCGGAGACGGCTCGGTGGCGGCGGATGTCACCGCGGCGGCGGCGCGGCGGAAATGGCGACGGTGGAGGGGAAAGAGGAGAGCAGCGAGCGAACAGAGGGCGAGAGAGCGGGGAGAGTGAGGGCGAGCGTGCGGGAGACAGGATTGCGTGTTCCCCTTTGTAAGCCGACCGCGCGGCAGCAACGACGGCGTACGGCGCCACCTGGCGGCCGAGGCCTGACGCGGTCGCGCGATTCACCCGAGGGTCGAACTGAATCGACTCCGATTCAGTCTCCGCGGATCCGACTGAAACTCGATTTTTCATCGATCTATAACTCGCGATCCAGAGCGTTTCAGCGAAAACTTCACTAATATGGGTTGAAGAGCTATACGAGTAGATCATTTCATATTAAGGCACTTTACTCTAGTTCGGCTTGGATTGAGAGATACAAGTCGATGAACAGGGGTACACCGAAACTGAAAACCGGTTTAGACTTAGGAAAATTTGAAAACTTCCAAAACAGCTCCAAATCTGCACTAATTCAACTTTTTGACCTTCTTCCACTCATTTTCATGAGTTGACCCAAAAATAAAGTTTGTTGCTTATAAAATTCTACACAACTTTGATTAAGGGTGCACTGACATGCAGAATCTCGAAAATGCCCTTCTTGTTTGGTCAAACAGAATAGCTTTTAAAGGGCTCTCTAGTCAACTATGAGCTAGAGGGGTATTTTGGGGATTTCACCAACATGAACATTGTTCCAAATGTTATCCTAAACATGTATAAAGCATTTAGAACCGTAAACAAGCATCACATTTGCATGTCAACACATTTTGCATAATATGGACATATAAACAAACATATAGCAATAAAAGGGAATCAAATAAAATGCAATGATAATAATGCATGAAATGACATGATCTATGCTTGATGACATGCAAATGCAAGTGTGAAAATAGTAACTAACACTAGGGTGTTACAGCGAATTGATTCATCGGTTTGTTGTTGAAAACTAGAGATCTTATTGCGAAGAGCATTGGTCTTGCCTAGAGGAAAGAATTTCACTAGGAAAGAGTCGGGACAATTTTCCCATGTGTCCACATCATTTTGGTTTGTATAGAACCATTGCTTGGCTTTTCCTAACAAGGAGAAAGGAAAGAGTCACAAACGAATTGCGTCTGGGGTTACTCCTTTAATGGTAAAGGTGCTGCATATCTCAAAGAAGTGTTGGAGGTGTGCTTTAGCATCCTCTTGTGGTTTGCCACAAAATGGGCTAGCTTGAACCATTGTGATCAATGCAGGCTTTAACTTGAACTGAGTGTTCGCCTCGATGACACCAAAGCCTATTGCTATATTAGCAGCAGAAGGTGCAGAAAATTCACGGATAGTCCTTTCGGCCATATTCGTGATTCAAAGGATAACTATCTAGACTTGACTCAAATAGAGGAATTCAACAGTTGCCTTCCCTGGCAATGGCACCAAATATGCTTGTTGACAGTTACTAACGCTATCAAAAGAGTGTAGCCAAATCTATCCTTTAGCAGAGGTAACAATACTTCTCAACGCAATCAACGGGGTTGTCAATCCCTATGCTCAAAGTATGTGGTTGTTGACACTAGGAATAAAGTTATTTCTAGCAACTACGCCAAAAATGCTATGGGTAGCTCTATAGGATAGGTGATGGGATTCTGCAAGCGTACAGAACTATCGTATAGCACTTTACCTAGGAGTACCAGGTGTCGAATTTATATTTTCCCAAAGGAAGGCTGGGTTTGTGATTCCTAGGATTTGATAGTCGAAGATCTAGATATGGATAAATAACCTTAGTGAGGATAATTCAATGAAGTATAATTAAGGTGGAAACACACTAGGATAAATTGAGGTAGCTCTGTAGTTTATGGGAGAACTCTATCTCAGTAAAAGATCAAGTGGTTATTATAACAAAGAGACTGCTATACTCGGGGCATGCAAAGTCCTAAACTCGCCGGGGTTTGACTGATTAGGCACCGTACGTCTGCAAGCACTACGCTGATAAAACCAGACCGAACGTGATGGAATCCAAAGGATTCTGGGGCTGTCACCGCTTAGAACCTACCACTACTATCCGTGGGTCTAGCCGCACTCAAGGATAAGATTATAGCCTAAGCACCTCGCTTAATCTATAAAACTTACTACTCTAACTCTGGCCAAGGCATTAGAGTACTCTAACCAAGCAATGAGACAAGTATGCAACTGCTTAAAGTATAACAATAAATAAATGAAGAAGGAGATCTTTATTACCAATAAGAGTGAAGAACACCGCAGAGGAGGTCGCCGACAAGCCCGGCTCCTCCATAGACTTCCTCCTTCTCCCGACTTCTTTCACTGCTCTACTCTTCTCTAGCTAGCACTATTCCTAAGACCAGAACTTCGCTAGAGAGAGAGAGAGCAGGAACTAATTCTGACTTATAGAATGAGCTGAATCTCTAGTGGTTTCTACTTACAAGTGTGGAAAATGGTCCTATTTATAGTGTAGGAGAGCTCCAGGTGTACTTGTAGGGGTCCTGAAGGTCGGTGGCGCGAAGTGGCAGGGCGGGCGCCCAGGGTGGTAGGGTGGCCGCCCTATGATCCACCACCTTTCGCATCCGACGGCCCTCCACCACTCTCCCAAGTCGGTTGGTACGTCGATTTCTGGTTGCAAAGGCGGTTTGTGGCCCTTAGGGGATGACATGTGGGTCCTTCGATCAATGGCACATCACTTGATCACCATTGGACGAAAACCGACTTCATTTGATGGCTTGGATGACTCCTGGGGACCCTCCCTCGGATTGTGGACGTGGCACCTAGTTTGGACAGGGCGAGCGCGCTATTGGTAGGGCCACCGGATCCTCATGACTTGTTTCTGAGCCGTTGATGTTGAATCAACGTGCCATAGGCCATTTGGGAGGATGGCACATGGATCCGTGAGGTGGCATGCCCATTTGGCAACTTTCAGAGGGCGGGCGCCCTATGTGATAGGGCAGGCGCCCCCTCTGGCTCTCATGTGGCAGCTGAGATGCTGAGCTGTCTTGGTTTGCTTCGTTTTTGCCTGTTTTCACCATTTTTTCCTGCATACACAATGTTTTTCCAACGACATGTGGAGCTAGGTGAGTTTCAAAGTAAGTTCTTTGCTTTTCATGTGGTTTTACCTTGATTATGGGTGAAATGTTGACGGTAAAACAGGGTGTTAGCGACCGTCAATGTGTAGGTATCCGAGTAAACGTGGATGTGAAACATCTTATAGTTAGAAAACATAAATAAACTTAGCTATGCTTGTCCGGATGCCGTTTCCCTTCCATCCTGCATGGATGTAGCTTCTTTAGATTGCTTGGCGAGATGGTCGACGAGCTTGTCGTGTTTGTGCCGATACTGGCGAAAACATCAGGAATTCTTCTGCGTGTGGCTCGATTATGGCTTGAGACGACATCGATCGGCGCTGCAGATATGATATATAGCAGGAAATATGTAGATTCATGGAATAAATGTGCACAATAAAACAACTGACGACATAGCTTTTATGCAACTGGAATCGTCGTGCTGCATGTTATGCATGCCTAGATCGGTTTGCATAGCTTCCATATTGAATGTACATCGGCGATGCTTCTTGATTGGTCGTTGAGTTCGGAGATCTTTGATGTGCTGCTGCTGGTCAATCTGACTTGAATACGTGCATAGGTTGATGTGGCACCGCTGCCGCTTTGGGCCATGAAGTTTGCCGATACGAGATATGCATGCTTGTGACGTGATTTGCACCACTTCCGAGGGACGGCGAGGGGCCCATTTATAGTATGATCGCCGCCTTGGTTTGTTTGGTTGTGCACATGTACGAGCAGATGCAAGATTCAACGTGTGATGATGACGTCTTCATGAAATTCACTGATTAGATCGAGTATTGACAGCTTCGTTGCTCGTTCCGCCGGCCGGTCGATCAAGCCTTGCACATGCTCATGACGGATTGAATTAGATCCAGCTGGCATGGGTCTTCCATGCTTGCCTTGTCGATACATCGCGATGGTGCAGATGAAGAGCTGCCGAACGCCGCCGCAGGATGACTTTGTTTGATGAAAAATTCCATCTGGTCCGCCTCCAGATATGGTTGACGACGATGAAAAGAAAAACCATCTTGCCCGCCATGGATTCAGAATGCACACACCCTACCTGGCGCGCCAACTGCCGACAGAATATCGCTAATAGTCTACCGAGGGGTATGCCCAAGGTAGTAGATTGGTCGGTGAAGGTGCGCCTGAGATGAATAAGCGTAACGCAGCAAGCGTGAGACACGAGATTTATACAGGTTTAGGCCGTCGCGAGGCGTAATACCCTATGTCCTGTGTGTTGGTGGATTGTATTGCTATGATATGAGATAATGTTGATTGGATCTGTTGGTCTGATCTAAAGGGTGATCCCTGCCCCTCCTTATATAGTCTGAAGGGACAAGGTTACAAGTAAACTAGCCAAGTTGGTACAATAACCATGCGATACAACATCGTGCGCCACACACCTTCGTCTTCTGGGCCGGGCCACCTCTGATGGTGTGGCTGATGTAGTGCCGTGGGGGTATATGGGTCTATACCCCCATAGAGAAGCAACCAGGGGCAGCCACGTGGCCGTTGGACTCTGAGCAATGGTCTGACGACCAGTCTAATGAGGGTCCGACGCCCCAAACTCGGTCAAAACTTCACCGAATCGAGAACTTTCCAGAACAAAGTTTTATCCTCTCTCTCTCAAGAGTCTCTCAAGAGTCTCCCTGGGCTATCTAGAGCTAAGTTTGACAAGTGTGCATCACATCTACACTCTCTAGCTTTGACTTAAGTCAAGCTACCCATCCAAACCCCCCTTAATAGTACGGTCAAAGGTAAAACAAGACCTAAACTACTCAAAGTGTCTCTCAACTCCAATCGACACTTGGAACTAGCCTATCACCGTCTTATCTTCCGTCCGTTGAAAGCCGAATCGATTTCCATCGCTAGGGGCTTGAACCTACATGTTATTATGACCTAACCTATAGGTTATCCTACAAAATACACATTAGTCATAATAACCTCTTTGTTGTCATTAATCACCGAAACCACTAGGGCATAAATGCTTCAATTTCTCCAATTTTGGTGATTGATGACAACAACCTCAAATAGATTTAGAAAGAATGAGATTTTTAAATGCTTAATTCATATAAGCATGTGACAATACGAGCAAAGGGTTATGCATGCTTATACAAATCAAGACCACAAGTTACACAAAGGATATGAAATAAGCACAAGTACCAAGTGTTATGCTCAAGATCGAAGTGAAGTGCGGAAGCTAAGTCAATGACCATAATCAAGTGAGAACCAAGTGATAAGATATATATAAAAACATGAAGCTCAAACACATGTCATAAACCAAGTCTTAAAACACATATATACAAATGCATGAAAAGTAAACATGATGCATGAGTATATCATAAGCAAAAGTCATATAAGAGCCAAATCCCTCTCTCATCGCTCCCCCTAAATCTATGCTCTCTCCCCCTTTGGCATCAAGCACCAAAGACCTAAGACTCAGGAGGCAGAGAAGAGGCTACAGTGTCGCGGTCGGAGGCGTGAGGTAGAAGCTCAAACTGTGAAGTGTCAATGTCTGACTCTGAGCTCTTAGCTGCCTGACCCTCTGTCGGTGAACGAGTAGGTGAAGCAGTCCGGGTCAGCTCTGCTGTCTCTGTACTAGGGTCAACCTGAGTGTCTGGAGCTACAGTAGCTGTCTCTGTAGGTGCTGGCTCCTCAGGTTCTGTCTGAACAGACTCTAGAGCTGTCTGCTCCTCGGTGTCAAGCTGCTGACCCTATGTCTCCCCAATTGTCACAACGAACGCCTTAGTCTTTGTAGTAGTAGTAGTGATATGCTCAGAAGACACGACTGAGGACGGTAGTGTCTCTATCGTACCGGTAGCAGGTGGAGCTGTGGTAGAAGGCACAGGATGTCGAAACTCTGGATGTGTAGGCAAGCATGTGATCTCACTGAACGTCGCACCTAAACTCCTAGTCACTGAGGGGCCACCCAAGTCTGGTGTGAAACCGATGCAGATCGGCATGAGCCCCTGACCGAAATCTGAAGCTGCGAACCACTGTTGAGTCTGCTGAGTAGGAGTGGTGAACTGACTCGAGAATGTAGCTATGCCTTGACTCTGAAGTCCGCCGGACTGTATAGCTGGAGTCACCTGGGTTGCATTGGCTGCAGGACCAACCTGCTGAACCGGAGGAGCTGTGGCCAAGTACGGTTGGGCTCCGGTGTGCTTGATGATGTGCTCCATCAACCCAAAAGTCTGCAACTAAATCTGCTAGCTCTGGAGTTGCATCACTAGCATCTGCTGCTGGAACTGGTCCTGACGGAGCTGAATCTGTGAAAGTGCTGCAGCCTGCTCTCTGGCTAACCGGGCCTGCTCCTGGGCAAGACGAGACTGCTCCTGTGCCTGCTGCTGTGACTGCTGAAGTGACTGAAGAATGGCAAGCAAGGCTGGGTCGGTCTGTGGAGCCTGTGGAGCTGAGCTGGAGCCATCAGCCTCCGAGTCGTGAGCTCGAGGACACATAGGAATAGGTCGTAGTCCAAGTCTGAGCTGTCGGAAGAAGTGTCAACGGGGTCGTCGTCGACAAGCAACTGCTCAAGCTCGCTATGGGCAACGTGCCTCATAGCCTCGTCTTGGCGCCCAACCTCTGCCATGTCTGCCCCTGGCCTCTGTCCTCTGCGGATCTAGTGAATGGCCCTGCTGCCCCATCGACCGTTGTTGACCGTAGTTATTGCTCATTTTTACCCATCAAATAAACATGAATCAAGGGCACAAAACAATACACAGCATAGTTATAGGGTTTGATTCTAACAAGTTCAACGAGTTTTGGTGTTCTCACTTGTTTTGCAGGGTATAAAGGGATATTCAATTTTTCACAGATTAAAAGTATCTCAAATGAGGAATTGGAGTTCACCATTGCATAGAGCTCGTCGAGACGATTGAAACGGACTTATGGTTGGTATTTTTGGAGTCTGGAATAAAGAGATATGGATTTTACAAACACTGGAAGATTCTTGAACCTGAGCTGCGGGATTAATTAAAGGTTGCGGGATTAATTGGGCCTAAATGAGAATTTGGCCCATCAAAGCCTATGTGAACATGGTGGAAAGGCTTAGTACCATATCGCTTGCCCAAGGTGGAGGAGAGGCCAGGCGCCCCCGTATAAGGAACCCAGGACCCCCCGAGTCAAGTGCACCATTATGGAGTTGTAGAGGCGTCCCTCGAATGGATAACCTCTCAACTCTAGAGAATTAGTGCTAGACTTTCCAATGTAGTAGATTAGTTCTAGTTGAGAGTTAGAGAGAGCGGAGCTGTGCTTCGGTTCTGGAGAAGTCTTCAGGGGTCTGGTATATCTTTGTATCTCATCTTTGTAAGACTTATGCTTTAATATTTATATTCTTCATTTACCTTTATGCCTTTTATATATCTGGTTAGTATAGTTGTTACATCTTGGCATGGGATCTCCACCTGTATTAGGTGTTCTAGTTATTATATGTGATTAGAGTAACAATCGATAGTGTAGACGTGCTGTCTAGGCTATAGGTTACCTGAGGTTGCGCCCAATTCTTACGGTTAGTTGTGGTAACCCCAGAGGTGATAGCTCTGTTAGGCCTTCGTATTCCACCACGTCGGAGTTGGTATTTCATAGGGCTTTTGGCAGCCTTCTTCTGACTACCTTTTTCCAAGTCTATTCGAGAGTCGGAAAGGTACTGTTGCTCCAAAGTGTTATTGTGTGATTGTTTTATCTACCCATGAATTAGTTTTATAGAACTAAGGTAAGAGAAGTACTTAGGAAGCTTGAACTCTCCCGTTGTCCTCTCACTTTAGCTATCTGCTCTTTTATCATAGAATTCTCCTGTGTGTGTCAGATATACATAATTCCTATCATTTATCACTTACCCTTACTATAGTCTAGTAGGTATGCTAAGTTAGTAGATGCATGATGGTAGCTATCATATTCTTTAACCATTGCTTCCCTATGGTAAAATATAAATAACGATACCTGGAATACTCCTGGTAAAATGCTACAATGGTATTCTGTGCGCTTACGGAATCTTTCATATTTTAATTGTGCATAAGAAATACCAACAAGCATTTTTGGCGCCGTTGCCGGGGAAGCAATTGGCATCAGAGTTTTATAGTGATCTTGATGTCTACTAATTTAGTATACTATTAGATTTAGTAGGATTACCCCTGTTCTGTTGAGTTATGGAATAAGACAGGACAACAGAAGCCGTTTTGACCTTCTGGCAAGTTTCCTCATTGAAGAGCCCAGGGTGCCTGAACATTCAAGATTCATCAACAATGGAACCCTGCCATCTCACAGGTTTGCACAAATATATGTATTTCTTTCTAACCCTGTGTAGATTGGAGAAAAGGACATCGTCAGAACAATCAAATCACATCTCAAGTGACGAACATAGAGGCTGTGCTACACACAAGTCATGGTAAGTATTATCAAGAAGATGAGAAAGTCTTGCTCATGGACTTCAAACTTTTGAGTAGTTATCTTTTAATTCTTGCATCTCATTGCATATTTATTTTAATCCATGCATTCACACCATTTAGTTTATATTCCCTCATCCATAGCATGTTCAGTTCTTGCATACATCCATACCACTTGCATACTAAAAAGAAAAAATATATATATATACCTCACTATGGTCATATTATTTTATCTCTATTTGAATAAATCCCTGTAACGCTTTCATGCTACCTTTACTTACTATAGTTTATAGCTAGAATAATTTCATACATCTCTTAAATGAAGCATGGTGCCTAGTTTAGGAGTGTTTGATCTTACATTCAAAGGTTTTTAATCTAAGTTTATTAACTAAAAGTGTAATAATTAGAAGGTCTCCCAAAAACGACTTCGTGTGCTAAAATAACCACTCTTGAAAAATAATGCGAGCTTGTACTTTTTGATATAATACCCTTCAGAATTGAGCATAGAATTATAATTATAAAAATATTCCCTCGGGTATTTTTGTCACTAACCATTCCAGGCTTAAAGTAGAAGGATGACATCATTAGGTATGTCCAACCAATCATTATGCAACATTAATCCATCCAAACTTTACTTCGCTTTGCAAAATTCAAGATTGGGGAATGGGCTTATTTAGAAAATCTTATGTTGCTAATATTGGTTGTCTCTACCTTGTCAATCCATGTTCAAATTGTTAATCAAAGATCATGCTCTTTCATCTCTGTTTGCATAACTCTCTATAAACTTTCATGTTACCTTTGTTCGCTATAGTATACTTAAGGTTTGGAGAAATTTCATACATCTTTTAAATTAGGCATGGTGACTGTTGACATCTACTAACGTCGCCCAATATAACTTTATAACCTCTAACACTAGGGACGAGATTAGAAGATGTATGGTAATTAATTAACTGATCATTAGCAACTAGCCACTTATCTATTACCAACATTCTTTAGCATGAACTGGGTTGTCAATCCTAATTATATATGCTAAGAATAAATAAAGGTTTTATATATTATTCCATGTGACTAGGCAGAAATATAAATAAATATAAACTAAGAACAATTCTACTAGCGGACAGATAATTATACCATTGTAGCATTTTACCTAGGAATTCTACCAGGTTGTCGATTTATATTTATACCACTGGGAAGGACTTGGATAAACTACAATCTATTATATTGATAACAACTATATACAATGAATAAGTGAAATTACCGATGTCATATACTCCACTCATAACAGGTAGAGGTCACAAGATAATAAAGATAGATAGGGTGATAAGTATGATCAAGCATCATTAATAAAGATAAACATCAGAGCACCTTCTAGTCATAGTAATAGCTAGCCAATGGATAAACTAAGGAATTAATATCTAAGGTAATTCTATAAATACGTCAATGAATAACTCTAACTAGTGCAATTACATCTAGCAATCATTGTCAGATTAATCCTATATCATGATCACATGCAAAGGGCATCATCTAGGAAAGGTGTGAAACAGAGTCATCACCCAACTTCGCGACCGTGCCTGTTTGCCTACATACGGGGGCTGGACTACAGAGGAATCAACATAGCTATCACCTACGCGAACTACCACACGACCCAACACATCAGGGTGCACTCGCAGATAAACGAAATATCTAGACACCACGTCTACACATTGTTCATCATCTACCCAACGATCGTTTGGATAAACGCTATACGAGCAATTGCATGAATTCAACAAGATCAAACCAACTATACTAGACATATAATTAAAGTAGACAAAGACTAACATAATCAAGAACATATGAACTATTAAGAACAATGTTTCCCTAATCATAATGAAGAATACAATAATAGAGAAAGAACCAGAACTATACCGAACTCTGCGCTCCAGACGGATGCCAGGGCTCCAGATCCCGCCGAAGAACTAGATCTCCTCTACTCTCTAATCTAACTAGGCTAGAACTATGAACTAGAAGGCTCTTGATGAACTAGTAGGCTCTTGATGGCTTGAAGACTCGTTGCCTTCGATGAATGATTGATTGATGCCTTCAGGGGGGTCTGCCTCTTTATTTATAGCCCGGTGGGATGAACTTGCGCCGTAGGATCAAACCGACTTAAACATAGGGCCGAGATGACTCCTAAGAGGCGGCAGAAAAAGTCTCCAGAAGGCGGGGCCAAACCCTAGCTGGGGGGCGCCGGCCGGCCCCACCCTGCCAGGGTGCGGGCCTCGGTCACATTCGGGTGTGTTCCAGAGGCTTCTAGTGTTCCGATGATGATGTTTCCTTCGCGGTTACGTGTCGTGATAATTATGCACATTAATCCCTCTTTTATGCTTTTCTGGAATAAGCCCCTGGAAAATACAGAACATGCAAAACTCGTTGAAATTATCAGTTAAAACCCTAGACTAGTATGTTTTCATGTATACTTTTGTGTCTAAAGTTCTAATAAAAGTTGACGTTATCGACCGTCAACAACTCCCCCAAGCTTACCTTTTGCCAGTCCCTTGGCAAACAAATTAAGCCTAATTACTAATATATTTGGATCAGGAGTTGCTACAATGCTTTCATTTTCCAAGTACACATGCTTTCAAACAGAAATTCTCTTCCAGATTGGACAATAACTGCTCTAACCTTCAGACTTACTTACTCGCTTTACCTTTAACTATGGAGCTTTACAACCCTTGCATAAGTCTTGAGCAATTGAAAGATAGAACAATTAAGTCAAGCACTATGTCTCAAATTCTTCATAGTACCAGTATTTCAGAGTTTTGCAAGTTTTCGAAATAAAACTCAGAGCTTAATTGTATGACACCCTCAAGTCTCTCAATATATATGGTATTTGTGGATCTCACTTAAGGCATTAATGTTATGCCTTCCTATAACTAAAGATTATAATGGAGCTCATAGGAGTGGCAATAGCAAGGTTTAAGCATACTTGCAATTCATATGTTGTAAAGTCAAACGATGGATCCACAGAGAATCGAGGCATACAATCAAAACAAGATGTGCATGTGTATGGAATATGGTGGATAGGTGTATATGAGGTGACTAATCCTAATTCTACTTATGCTCTTTGGAAATGATTCACTCTCCTTTGGAACTTGGAGGAACACATGGGCTATCTTTATTCTTTCTCTTTTCTCTCTCTTTTTTTCATTCGGGATGGCGGGCATCTAGTACCCATTGTTTTAATGCTGGGACACTTGTCCATCTTTTACTCCCTTTTCTTTTCATACTTTTGCATAGCCACATGCATCCAATACATGATTTGGAGAGATAACAATAGTGAAAACTTCGAGCATTTATAACAGAGCTGTCCTATGGGGTTTATATATTTTTGGTGTTCACTCACAGTGTAGGAGAAAACATTTTTTATGATGAACATAGATGAAAGTGGAAATGGTTGCGATTACTCCCAAGGTAGGAATAATGTATATGTGCTGAAGTGTGTACGTGATCTTGGTTTTAAAAGCATGACAGGACTCTCATATAGTATTCAACAAAGGTTGACTAAACTCAATGCAAAGCAAGGAGTAAGAATGTGCAAAGGTTTTCTATCTCTAAATGTATAATATATGGCTTTGGTAGGAATTCACATTTTTGTCATACAAGAGCTCATCATGTAGATTTTAAGCTTTCAAAAATAAATCTTCAGAACTTAGTAATGCTAGGAATAAGATAAATAGTAGCTCAACCTTCATGAATCATATCAATCAATTACCTAGACTTAGCTCAGGCATATGCCTCCACAAGTTTCAAGTTCAGATGTAAATTCTCAGATTAAAACAGTAGTATCCAAAATTCAGGAGAATCTAAGTTTGACAACTAGGCACTTGAAAGGAATTATGGCAGAGCAACTATTCATCATCTCTAAAACAAAATTTTAGTGTTCATCAATTTTTAATATAGTTCTAGCCTAAACTGACTCTAAACAAACTCTAATATAGCTAAATATTTATTTGGTTTTCAAATTTTATTATACTAGCTAACTTACGTGAAAAAGCGATATAGTAATTGTTGACAGTCGCTAACACCATGTTTTACCGTCAACATTTCACCTATGATCAAGGTAAAACCACATGAAAAGCAAAGAACCCACCTTGAAACTTACCTAATTCCACATGTCCTTGGAGAAAACTTGTGTATGCAGGAAAAATGGTGAAATCAAGCAAAACCAAAGCAAGGCAAGACACCTCAGCATCTCAGCTGCCACGTGGGAGACAGAACGGGGGGCGCTCGCCCTGCGAACAGGGCGCCCGCCCTGTCCAAAGTGCCAAATAGCACTTGCCACCTCACTGATCTGTGTGCCTACCTCCCAAATGGTCTGTGGCACTGTTGAAACATCATCAACGGCTCAGATACAAGGCACGGGGATCTGGTGGCCCTATCAACAGAGCGCCCGTCCTGTCAAAGTTGAGTGCCACGTCCACAATCCGAGGGAAGGTGTCCAGGAGCCATCTACACCATCAATTGAAGTCAGTTTTCATCCAACGGTGATCAAGTGAAGTGCAATGGATTGAAGGGCCCACATGTCATTCTCCCAAGGGGTTGCAAACCACCTTTCCAAGGCACAAACCGGCCATGCAACCACCTTAGGGGAGCAAGTATGGCCTTTGGATGCAAGGCGGTGCATCCAACCGGGCGCCCGCCCCCTCCTTCACGCCACCGCCTTCCAGCACGCCTACAAGTACCCCTGGTGCACTCCTACACTATAAATAGGGGTAGGATCCTCACTTGTAAGGAAGAAACATGAAGCAACACTTAGTAGCACACAAGAAACACTAGAGAGTAGAGTGTTGGAGAGAAGTCGGGAGAAGGAAGAAGTCTGTGGTGGAGCCAGGGCTTGTCGGCGACCTCCTCTGCGGTATTCTTCACTCTTATCAGTAATAAAGATCCCCTTCTTCATTTACTATTGTTTTACTTTAAGTAGCTCTATACTTGCTCATTGCTTGGTTAGAGTGCTCTAATTCTTGAGCTCGAGTTAGAGTAGTAAGTTTTATAGCATTAAGCGCGGTACTTAGGCTATAGCTTACCCTTGAGTGCCGCTAGGCCCACGGATAGTAGTGGTAGGTGCTAGGTGGTGACAGCCCTAGGATCCTCTGTATTCCACCACGTTCAGGCCTAGTATCCAGTATAAGCGTAGGACTTCGGGACGTACTGGTGCCAAGTCAGTCGAATCCCCGGCGAGTTAAGAACTTTGCGTGTCCCAAGTATAGCCGTCTCTTTGGTATAACAATCATTAGATCTTTTACCTGAGATAGAGTTCTCCCCCAAAACTCCAGAGCTACCTAGTGCATGTTTCCACCTTAGTTATACTTCATTGATTTATCCTTACTAAGGTTATTACCCCCATTTATCCATATCTAGATCCTTGACTATCATATTCTTGGAATCACAAACCCCGCCTTCCTTTGGGAAAATATAAATTCAACACAAGGTACTCCCAGGTAAAGTGCTACACGATAGTTCTGTACGGTTGCAGAATCCCATCACCTATCTTATAGACCTACCCATAGCATTTTTGGCGCCGTTGCTAGAAATAACTTTATTCCTAGTAGCTACGTTAGAAGTGTCAACAATCACATACTTTGAGCATAGGGATTGACAACCCCAGTGATTGCGTTGAGAAGAATTGTTACCATTGCTAGAGGATAGATTTGGCTACACTCTTTTGATAGCGTTAGTAACTGTCAACAGTAATAATGATAAGAATAATAGTGTGGAAAATTGATACTTAGCTGGACTTAAAATGGAGGGCGCCCTCCCCCAAGCTTGACGTTTGACAGGGTCTTTGATGTTGCAAATTGAGTGATCCTGCTGGGAGCAGGTGTATCGACAGCGTAGAGGTGTCGGGTCGACTAGCTTTTTGATCTTGTATTTTTCTGTGAAACTCAATTGCCAATAAAGATACCAAATCTTATGGAGAGGGGTTAAGTTTAGTATCCACTCCGTGCTAAGTGATTCATTTTATATTTCCAGAAGAAGCTTCCTAACTGAGTGGACCTTCATGTGCCCGCATATTTTTGGGTCTTTTTTCTAAAAGGTGTGGACCATCATGTGCCCACATATTTTTGGTATTTTTAGATTTTCCTATGATACTATGGTGAACCTTCATGTGTTCACATATTTTTGGTATTTTGTACTTGTATAGAGTAGACTCATAGGTATAATTACCTGATAACTAGGGGATGCTCCTCCCCCAAGCTTGATGTTTGCAATACTTGGTGCTTGAATGTTTCTCAGAGTGAGCTAGTAGTAGTCCTGGTGGGTGCCACTAATAGACTCTCTCCTTAGTCATAATGTTATTCCTGCATAGTTATACTCCAACAAGAAAACCAAAACTCGAGGCTCGAATTATCAAGAGGTTAGCGGTCAGCCAATGAGCACTTTGATTATTCTTCGAGTTGATTTTAATTAATAGATTTTAGCAGGATTCTAATAGAATTCTCTTTTGGGGGTTTTTCTAAGTTTCTTATACAGCAATCAAAAATGTATGCATGCTATATATGTTTTTTATGCCACCACAGGGAATATTCATTCCCATGGGGCTTAGGATTTTCATAATGCAACAAAGTAAATATAGATTGTTATTTTTATTTTTATTTTTATGCCACCACAGTAAATATGCCTACAGGGTTACCATTGGTTCATTCACATGGGGCTTTAATATTTATGATGCAGTAAATAAAGCAGTAAATTTTTGTTGGTTTATTTTTAATATGCAAAAAATGATTGTACTAATAAATGTGCTAAGCAAAATTACTAATGAATGCTAACTTAATTAGATAACTACCATTCTAACCTTATGGCTAGGGTACGGAATCTAAAGTCTACCGACAGGACTTAGATAAAGGAGAGTACTTACTCAGTAGGTTCATCGTCTGAGGTTACGTCAGTCAATTCCCCATTTTGTGGTGGTGTAGCAGGTGCTTCTTCTTTCTTCTTCCATCTCTTTCCTGTCTCTTCTGCTTCTCTCTTTTCTAGCTCCAGCTCTTCCTTGTATGCTTCTATTGATTCTTCATCTCTCTTATTCATTCTTCTACTTGTGCCTAGATCTCTTCTTTCTCTACCTTAGCAATCTGGTCCATCCTCTCAGCTTCTGCTTCCCACTCACTCTAGCGTGGTGCTTGTACGGCTTCTTGCTCCTTGTAGCAGTCTTCATACTTCACGATCTTACCAGGGAACTCCTTCCATCCACAGTGAGGCTGGGCAGCCTGACGGCAGGCTTGGTGTTTTCTCCTGTTGTGTTGCTTCCTGTTCTGCTCATGGTTAAGATGTGTTCTAAATTGACAGCGTATCTTTCTAGTAGGTAGGTTGAAGTGGATCTGTCCAAACCCGATGTAGATGATAGCATTGGCAGTGTAGAGGAACGGTCTTCCCAAAAGAATAGGTGATTCGTTGTCTTCCTGCATGTCAAGAACTAGAAAATCTGTGGGTATATATTTATCTTGAATTCTTACCATTACGTCCTTAACTATGCCTTAAGGGAATCTCAGTGATTGGTCTGCCGTCTGCAACTGAATATATGTTGGGTATAATGGTAAATCATCAAATAATTCATCATATACCTTTTTGGACATTACGTTGACGCCTGATCCAGTGTCGCAGACAGTGTTGGGAAAAGTGATGTCTCTGATTGTGCAGTCAATGATTGGTACACCTGGGTCACCTTTCTTCATTGGGAATGGTTTTGGGAACATATGATCATTTTCTGTGTTGATAGCATTGATTAGTTGAGAGGTTTCTTCAGGTACATGTCGGGGCCTGTTCTTCCTCCAGCTTCTATTGTTCTTCTTCTTGGGCACTTGTTTTTGTAGCTCTTCTTGTTGATAGAATTACTTCGGGACTGCTGGATCCTTTAGGATGCGGTTCTTGAACGAGAATCTCTCCTTCTTGTCCTTGATGGAGAGAACAATCTTGGCTTGTTCTGCATAGATGATGGTTTTGGTTGTGCATAAGAATGGTAGTCCCAAGATAATGGGTGCCTTCTCATCTCCTCCGGTATCCATGATCACAAAGTCAATTGGGACATATGATTGCCCCACTCTGATAACAGCTTCTTCTAGTACTCCCTCGGGATAGCAAATGGACTGATCTGCAAGCTACAAACTGTCGGCGGTCCTTAGTAACTAAATTCTATCATCATTTTAATACTAAAAATAAATAGAAGGTAGGGATTTTGTCTAACCTTTCCACGAGTTTTGTCGTATATATAACTAGCAGGTCTGACACGTGGAAATACATAAAATTCACAAGAAAGCACACTACCGGAAAGCATATTCAGAAAAGGCGCAAAAACGAGGAAGCCCACCTAAGAACCGAACTGGATCCATCCGTAACAGTGGGGAGAGGTCCAGGCCCAGGGAGCAACCGACCACCCGAAGGCGGTGGCCAGAAGGGCCCAGCCAGGGGACCGACCGCCCCCGGGTGCGGCCGCCCCCCTAGGTGGGGCCTCCCGGGCCCAGTATTTGGAGGCGGTGCTCTAGGCGGTATCCCAAAGGCAGTTTCACCTCCTTCCAAACTTAGCTGCGCCAGGAACCGTCCTATGAAGCTATAAAATGATTCCCCCACTCCCTCCATCAACACAACTTGATACAATAGAGAAGAAGAAGGGAGTGCCACAATTTTACACTTAGTTTAGCTTCTAGCTAGGCTAGTATAGGGTTAGAGAGCGAGAGAGAAGCTTGAGAAGTGAGTAGCGGGGTCGAAGCAGTTCTACCCTCGGGTGGACGAGGTGCCGGACCTGTCGGCTCTCACGCCCAACTTGTACCTCTACAACCATCTTGCTGCTTGAAGTAAGAGGTTTGTGATACATTCTAGTTTTGATCCATTAAGTGAGTTACTTTTATAAAGCTACTTATTTGTGGTATCATCGCTCATCCTTGAGACAGGTGCACTAGTAAGACGGACTCCTGATAAAGACAGAAGTTTCTGGCCATCGCTAGAGTAGTAGTCACCTTCGTAGACGTGTCTAAGTTGGAGTCTACCTTCGTTTGTTGCGCGCGCCCACGGGCAGAGGGGTAGGTGGCAGGTGGTGATAGCCCTGTCCACTCGTACCAGCATCCACCCACGTTCGGCCGTGGAATAGCACTGATACTGGTATCGCTTGGCAGACCTAGGTGCGTCAGTGGGCCCGAAGCAGGCAAGTAGTGGGAAAAGTCATGTTCACTTAGTGTTTCCTAACTTAGTGTATCCTCTGCACCCAAGCTACCCTCCTATCTTTTATAGGGTCAACTAGGCTAAGAGACCTCTAACATAAGCCGTTCTTTTGGGAAAATACGATACCCTGAATACTTCTAGGTGAAGTGCTACTGACGGTACTTCCGTGCGCTTGCAAACTTTTCTGCTGACGCTAAGAAGTGCCAACCAGCATTTCTGGCGCCGTTGCTGGGGAACGGTTGTCATTTTTAGTCTCCGAACCAAGTTGCCCATGTATCCTTTGTTTTTACCTTTCTCTTCTTTGACCTCTTTTGATCCAATGGAGCAACCCACCATCTACAAACTTTCTGCTCCTAAGGGCGAGTTCGTTGAACCTCCACAATCCGCGAAGCCAATCGCAGCTTCAAGTTACGAACTTCGCCCAGCTTTTATAGCTATGGTTCGGGAACAAACCTTCTCAGGATTAGATTACGAAAACCCATATCACCACTTAAGGGAGTTTGAGCAGCTCTGTGCATGCCTAACCATTGCTGGCATGTCACATGAAACAATGCGGTGGAAATTGTCTCCTTTTTCTCTTAATGAGAGAGCGAAACAATGGTGCACCCTCAATGAAGGGAAGGTAGCTGGTGATTGGAAGAATTGCGAAACAAGTTCTGTGTAGCATTCTTCCCTATATCTCAAACTGCTGCCCTACGTTAAGAGATTCTCAACTTCCAACAACATGAGAAGGAACCCATAGGTGCAGCTTGGGAAAGATTTATGATTCTAACAAAATCTGGCCCAGACCTGTCTATTCCCAACCATGTGCTCTTGCAGCATTTTTGGTTAAGGCTTACCAAGGAATCTGCCCTACAGCTTGACATAGCCGCAGGGGGGTCGTTCACACACAAAACCACAGCCGAAGGAGAGGCTCTTTTAGATCGCATTCTAGAGAACACTCCTCCGTTAGAACCCCTCCGAGTAGAGCTAGAGCGGTGTCATGAGGAAGTCTCTTCAGGCCGAGGCCGAACCAACGTTACCTATAGAGACACCCTCACCCAAACCAGAATGTCTGAAGGAAGGTCTCCAACCTTCAGATCTTCCATACTTAGACGACGAATTCTTCGATGATTATGGGAATGTCTCGAAGTATGCATACAAAAGAAGCACCCATGTCCCTGTCACTCCAAAACCTTGCGTCGATTCTTTAAAGGAGTCCATTAGGGAGTTCATAGCTATCATGAGTGACTGAATGGACAAACGAAAGGGAGTCTTCATCTGAAGTAATTCAGATTCGCTCCCCTTCGCGAACCATCCGTTGCAAAATCCAGGACGATTGGGTGGAGATGTTGTACAACCCCACGGTAGGAGCAAATCTGATGTCCACGACCTTTGCACACACTCATCTGAATGATAAGCATTTTGCTCCTACGACCCTGTCCATGAGAAATAGCTCGCGTACTTGTCAGCTAGGACAAGGGTTGGTTCACAACTGTCAAAATTCAGCACTGATGACGTTGTCGTAACTTTAGATTTTCACATCTTTGACGACATAGACTTTAGCGTGCTAATCGGGCATCCCCTGGAGAAATTTCTCTCCAATGCAACAAGAATAGGGGAATTGAATGTTAAGCTAGGGGAGGAATGATTATTCCATACCTTTTTATCAAGATAAAAACTCGATGGCAGACCCTCTCCTCTGTCCTATCCTGTCTGAGGAGGTTATGTCGGTTTCACCTTTTGAACCTCCTGAGTCGTCCTTAGAAAAAGAGGCCAACTTCTTCGTAGAAGAAGAGGATGACGTAGGAGAAACCTTTGACCTTCCTAAAGAGGAAGTGCCGACTCCACCTCCCGTTGAACTAAAAACCCTGCCTGAAGGACTACGCTATGTCTTTCTAAATGCCAACAAAAGCACTCCCGTCATCATTAGTGATAAGCTTTCGGATGAGAAGACGGCTAGACTTGTTGCCGTTTTAGAAAAACATAGATCGGTCTTTGGGTATTCCTTGCAAGATCTCAAGGGGATTAGCCCAATGCTCTGTACCCATCGTATCCCTATTGACCCTGTGAGCACACCATCACACGAACTGCAGCGTAGGCTCAATAATGCGATGCGGGAAGTTGTGAAGAAGGAAGTCCTTAAACTTCTTCATGCCGGGATCATTTATCTCGTACCACAAAGTGACTGGGTTAGCCCCGTCCAAGCAGTTCCCAAGAGAGGAGGAATGACGGTAGATGAGAACGCTAAGAACGAGCTCATCCCACAACGTACCGTCACAGGATGGAGGATGTGCATTGACTACAGAAAACTCAATGCGGCAACACGAAAGGATCACTTCCCATTGCCCTTCATTGATGAGATATTGGAGCGATTGGCGAACCACTCTTTCTTTTGTTTCCTTGATGGCTATTCTGGTTATCACCAAATTTCCATCCATCCTGACAATCAAAGCAAAAACAACCTTAACATGCCCGTATGGAACGTATGCGTATAGAAGAATATCGTTTGGGCTATGTAATGCACCCGCTTCATTCCAGCGTTGTATGATGTCCATCTTCTCAGAAATGATTGAGGAGATCATGGAAGTTTTCATGGACGATTTTTTAGTCTATGGAAAAACTTTTGATCATTGCCTCGAGAATTTGGACAAAGTTTTGCAAAGATGCCAAGAGAAGGACCTGGTGCTTAACTGGGAAAAGTGCCACTTCATGGTCCGTGAAGGCATTGTCCTCGGACATTTAGTGTCCGAAAGGGGGATAGAAGTAGATAAAGCAAAGATAGAAGTTATTGAGCAACTACCTCTCCCTGTGAACATCAAAGGGATCCTGTAGCTTTCTAGGCCATGCTGGGTTCTACATGCGTTTCATCAAGGATTTTTCATAGATCGCTAGACCCTTGACTAACCTATTAGCAAACTGACGTACCTTTTGAGTTCACGGATGAGTGTTTGAAAGCTTTTGAAACCATCAAGAAAGCACTCATCTCTGCGCCCATCATTCCAACCTCCGGATTAGGCACTACCCTTCGAAATCATGTGTGATGCTAGTGACTATGCTATTGGTGCGGTCCTTGGCCAAACCAAAGATAAGAAGCATCACTGCGATCGCTTGCGCTAGCAAGACTCTAACAGGACCTTAGCTTAACTATGCCACAACCGAGAAGGAGCTCCTCGCAGTAGTTTTTGCTATCGATAAATTTAGATCTTACTTGGTGGGAGCAAAGATAATTATTTATACTGATCATGCCGCTTTAAAATATCTGCTCACCAAGAAAGATGCTAAACCTCGTTTGATCCGCTGGATCTTGTTATTACAAGAATTTGATATTGAAATAAAAGAGAAGAAAGGAGTAGAAAATACTGTTGCCGACCATCTTTCGCGTATGCAAGTTACTAACATGCAGGAACAGGAGATCAATGACTTCTTACGTGACGACATGCTCTTCATGGTCACCGACACAAACCCGTGGTATGCAAACATTGTGAATTACATGGTTTCAGGGTACGTACCCCCTGGGCGAATCCAGAAAAAAGCTAGAATATGAAAGCAGACGCCACTTATGGGAGGAACCCTACCTGTACCGGGTTTGTGCCGATGGACTGTTGAGAAGATGCGTGCCTACTGCCGAGGGTGCACAAATCATTGAGAGGTGTCCTGCAGCACCATACGGGGGCCATTATGGAGTTTTCCGCACACAAGCCAAAATTTGGCAATGCGGATTCTATTGGCCAACAATGTATAATGACACCAAAGAATTCATCCGAAGGTGTCGACAATGTCAGCTGCAAGGCAACATCAGCTCCCGCAATGCCATGCCCCTTCATTTCAACCTCCAAATTGAAGTCTTTGATGTCTGGGGCATTGACTTCATGGGACCATTCCAGAAGTCGGGAGACTATGAGTACATCCTAGTGGCAGTAGACTACGTATCAAAATGGGTCAAAGCACTACCCTGCCGAGCAGCAGATGCAAAACATGCAAGAAAGATGTTTCATGAAGTGATCTTCCCTCGCTTTGGAACACCAAGGATGGTGATAAGCGACGGGGGCTCACACTTCATAGACAAGACTTTCAGAGCATTCCTGCGAGAGCTGGGATCCAAGCACAACGTAGCTACTCCTTATCATCCCCAAACCAATGGACAAGCCGAAACTTCAAACAAACAAATCAAAAACATCCTTCAGAAAACGGTGAACGAGATGGGAAAGGGATGGAAAGATAAGCTACCTGATGCACTCTGGGCATACAGGACAGCTTATAAGACTCCCATCGGGATGTCACCATATCAGCTGGTCTATGGAAAAAGTTGCCATTTGCCTGTTGAGCTTGAACATAGAGCTCACCTGGCAATAAAAACCTTGAATATGGATCTCAAGACAGCTGGTAAACATAGGCAGAAACTAAGTCGCAGAACTGGAAGAATGGCGAGAAAAAGCCTATCATAGTGCCAAACTCTATAAAGAAAGAACAAAGAGATGGCATGATCGAAGAATCCAGCACAAAGAATTCAAATTAGGCGATAAAGTTCTACTCTTCAATTCAAGAGTCAAATTGTTCAGGAAAGGTAAGCTCAGAAGTAAATGGGACAGACCTTATACCGTCATCAACGTATCATCACATGGAGCAATCACAATAGAAGACGATGATGGAAACATCCATAAGGTAAACGGTCAACGTCTCAAGGTATTCCTTGAACCCGAACCTAATTTTATTGATGAAATAAATATAGTATCTTTTAAAGAGTTTACTAAAAACTTATAAAAATAATAAATAAAACAAACATATCTATTATGTTTACATTTTGCTATTTTATTAAAATAAATATATGCTTGTAAAACATTAAGTGTTGCATTTATGATATATCTAAAAATTCCTATGCTCTTTCCTTATGTATACATAAATCTTCTTGATCATAGGTATATTCTCTCATAAATGCATGATAGTGTAATCTTGAGCATTATTTTTAAAAATATCACACTTTATCACATACACCAGTCACACTGATCCACCACGCATCAAACTTGATCGTAACCGGGACAGAGACCTACTCAATCAGCATAACACCTAGGCAAAAGATGGAGGCTGGCCGGTGGACCTAGGGGACCGACCGCCCCCGGGAGTGGCCGCACCCCTAGCTGGCTCAATCAGAGCCAATCTTTTTCGTAGCTCCCTCTGATCGCTCCAGCATCGCGTCCATGGTTACGATCAGTTTGTTTCCTTAACAAAGACCACGGTAGAACCTATATAATCATCACAAAGGCCTCTCCTCTCTTCACACCAAACCATTCTCCTCTCCCTCTTGCAAAGGTTGCTAAGCTTTCCCACCTACAAGTCTTGACCATGTCTAGCTATGCCCTTTCACTGATCCAAGCTCCTGGTTCCATAGCCAACCTAGACATAGCACCCTATCAAGAGAATTCCTTTGTGAGAGATGAAGCTCGTGCCATAGTAGAGAAGCCACTAGCCTTTCTACCACCCCCTAGCGATAACTTCAGCAACATATCAAGCTTGAAGTCCACAGCACGCTCCCGTGCACCCGAAGGTGGTGCCAAGAAGAAGAGTACTGCTGCCCGACCAACTACCGGCGCTTTAGGCCTCAAGAGGAAGACTTCTAGTAGTAGCGGGCTTAGCAAACATGCTGCCATGATGCCCTCTACCTCCAGTTTACCTTCCCTGTCATCTCCCGCTAAGGGATAGTCACTCTTATACCATTAGGGAAGTACGCAAACCCGATGAAGGGTATGCCAAGGGTGTCTTTCGCAAGGGTGAAGCACCCTCTAGCAAACCGGCACCCTCTGCCGAACCCTCAGGCGCCAAGCGCAAGTTTGTAAGGAAAGTAATTAGGGGGCAGCCTAAGGGTTTCTTTAGCGATAGTGAGGATGAGAAGCCTCCTAAGGGGCCAACCATCGCCTCGCTCATTGCTAGCATGAAAAGCACGCGCCTGAATATTGATAAGGCACAAACTCGCATAGCCGAGGCTCATCTCAGCGTAAAAGGTCTTAGGGATGAATTAGATGAGATGCGCCGCGGCTATGGAGAGCACCTGCGCAGGATCGCTAAGGCAGCAGGAGATGAGCATGTTCTCTAAATATCCTTTAGAACGCTCCTGCTACACAAATAATTAGGCACACATTTTTCCCCTTCATGATCTTTTATTTTCCAATCATGTAATGTGCCTATTTGATTTATCGATGGAATAGAAGTCTTTTATCTTCATATATATTGCACACTTGTTTTCTCTATATATTGTGACTAGTCAAGATAGGAAGGAAAACAAGTGTGGGGGAGGACTCTCCAATTCAAACTGCACAAAAGAAAAAATCAGAATTCGGTTTGTGCAAATCTCTCCTCTCTCTCACTAAAAAGTTTTTAATGATAAAATTTAAAATGATGACTCCTTCATACTCCATCAAAACATGACTTCCTACGTTCAAAATGTTTGCATACTTTTTATTCCCTACTAATATTCCTACAGATTTATGAACACTATTTAGGGACCCCCTTTTTATCTAAGTAATTGACGGGTGAGATATAATAGGATGACATGATACTTACTCATTCTTACAAAGTACTTGGGATTTATTTTACAAAAATTCAATAGCATACTCCTTGAATGATTAACAAATACCTACCAAGGCCATATGTGAATCTTTATGATGAAACCTTCTACATATGCCACTTAGTTTGTGTTGAGTTTGGTCAAATTTTGTGACCGCTGTTGAGAGATGTTTCATGCTCCCAAGATCAGAATTCACATGCACCCACCAAAAGACAATTCTCACCCTGAGAGTTGCGCAAAACATGCATCCATCCATCCACCAAAAATATGCCAACTCTTACACTAAGAGTTGCGCAGTTTTCTCCACCAAATAAAAGTGCTGTTTTCATCCTAAGAAACACGCATTCTTGATGCAAAACTTTACTCATCCATCATGATATCTCAAAATATGTCATATGCCAATGAAAGATATGGGACTATGCTAAAAAAAAGGGGGAAAGAGACTATGCCAAGGGGCATCAAAAAATAAACGGGAAAGAAGATTCCAAATACCCTGTTCAAAAAAAATTATAATGATGGAGATCCTATAGCCCATATCTTGTCTTTCTCAAAAAAGAGAATCATGGTGCATAGAGTATCAAAAAGATTTAGAATTAGAATTCCACCTTCATATTCTCCACACACATGCACATTCTGATCTAGGAGTATGACGCACTCCCTCCGGTATGGTCTGGGGTTTGACTCGACAACATATGCAGGGTAAGTGTGCCTCATCATTTTCATTCCTACTTAAAACTCCAGATAAGCCATTTTAGAGGTAGGATGACCATGTGAAGGTATTAACTTTTCATGCCTTGGTGAGGAACCACTCACATACATGAGCGATCTGAGAGAATCATTCAAGGAACATGAGTTATTTTTATGTTTTCACAACCTTGCAAAAACCCAAGTTTCTATGCAAGGACAGAATAAGAGGATTTGAATCCAGGCTATTCCATTTTTTCGATTACCTAAGATGATCTGGTAGACACCTTGAAGTTCATAAATCCAGGTGAAGCTTGGAAATAACCAGTATATAGATCTTTTTGAATACGGAAAATGAACCCTTTTTGGTCCTTAACACTTTACTACGAGGACAAGCAAAGGACCAAGTGTGGGGGAGTTGTTGGTGGTCCTTAGTAACAATATTCTATCATCATTTTAATACTAAAAATAAATAGAAGGTAGGGCTTTTATCTAACCTTTCCACGAGTTTTATCGTATATATAACTTGCAGGTCTGACACGTGGAAATACATAAAATTCACAAGAAAGCGCACTACCGGAAAGCATATTCAGAAAAGGCGCAAAAACGAGAAAGCCCACCTAAGAACTGAACTGGATCTATCTGTAACCATGGGGGAGGTCCAGGCCCAGGGAGCAACCGACCACCCGAAGGCGGCGGCCAGAGGGCCCAGCCAGGCGACCGACTGCCCCTGGGTGCGGCCGCCCCCCTGGTAGGGCCTCCCGGGCCCAGTCTTCGGAGGCGGTACTCTAGGCGGTATCCCAAAGGTGGTTTCACCTCCTTCCAAACTTAGCTGCGCCAAAACCGTCCTATGAAGCTATAAAATGATGCCCCCACTCCCTCCATCAACACAACTTGATACAATAGAGATGAAGAAGGGAGTGCCACAATTTTCCATTAGTTTAGCTTCTAGATAGGCTAGTATAGGGTTAGAGAGAGAGAGAGATAGAAGCTTGAGAAGTGAGAGCGGGGTCGAAGCAGTTCTACCCTCGGGTGGACGAAGTGCCGGACCAATCGGCTCTCACACCCAACTTGTACCTCTACAACCATCTTGCTGCTTGAAGGAAGAGGTTTGTGATACATTCTAGTTTTGATCCATTAAGTGAGTTACTTTTATAAAGCTACTTGTTTGTGGGATCGTCGCTCGTCCTTGAGACGGGTGCTCTAGTAAGAGGACTCCTGATAAAGACGGAAGTTCCTGGCCATTGCTAGAGTAGTAGTCGCCTTCGTAGACGTGGTGTCTAAGTTGGAGTCTACCTTCGTTTGTTGCGCACGCCCACGGGCACAGGGTTAGGTGGCAGGTGGTGACAGCCCTGTCCACTTGTACCAACATCCCCCCACGTTCGGCCACGGAATAGCGCTGATACTGGTATCGCTTGGCAGACCAGGTGCGTCAGTGGGCACGAAGTAGGCAAGTAGTGGGAAAGTCATGTTCACTTAGTGTTTCCTGACTTAGTGTATCCTCTCCACCCAAGTTACCCTCCTATCTTTTCTAGGGTCAACTAACTAAGAGACCTCTAACATAAGCCGTTCTTTTGGGAAAATACGATACCCTGAATACTTCTAGGTGAAGTGCTACGACGGTACTTCCGTGCGCTTACGGACTTTTTCTGCTGACGCTAAGAAGCGCCAACACAAACGCATGTCTGTGTACAACAAAGGATCACCTAATATTCTCTCATAGATTACCTTACGCATTATGTTGACACTTGCGTCGAAATCGCAGATAGCTTCTGGAAAGGTGTGACATCCTCTGGAGATAGGAATGATAGGTCTTCCAGGGTCTCCCATCTTCTCAGGTAGTGAGTGATCTATCCACTGTATATCTGCAGGCTCAATTTGGTATTGTGTTGCATTGTGAATATCAACAAAGTTAGCAGTTTCCAAATCTTCCGGCTGGCCCGAAATCTTACCTTTCTCAAATGGAGGGACAGCAGCAGCAAGCTGAGCTAATTGTGATTCTGACATTTTATTAAAGCTGTGCTGATTCTTTATAGCAGAAGCAAAGGTATCCATTCTGGTATTTATGTTTTCTAAAGCTTTATCATTCAAGGCTACCTTTCTAGATATTTGATCTATTAATTTAGATTGACCAGCAACTAAATCTCTTAGAGGTGGAAGATTATAATTATTGTAATTATTACCTTGGTTGTTACCTTGGTAATTACCTTGTCGAGATTGCTGATTCCATTCTTGGTTTGGCTGGTTCCATCCTTGACCTTGATGAGGACGATAGCAGGTGTTGTTGTTGATGAAGTTCACATCCTCTTGCAATGTAGGGCAGTTGACAGCTGAATGCCCATAATCTCCACATTCTTCACAGGTCATGCGGGAATCATCAATATGCATGACTTCCTTCTTCTCTATGTCGAGTTTCTTCATGATGAGGTCTAGCTTGGCAGTGACCATGTCGGTCTCCTTAAGATGATGGATGCCTCCTCCTCTCTTGTGAGGTTGAGTACATTCTTCATTACAGCTCGGATTTGAGTCCATCTTCTCCACAAGTGTTTGAGGTTCTGGAAGCTTTAGTGATAGGAAAGCTCCTCCAGCTGCAGCATCTATGGACTCACGGGTGCTTGAGATAAGCCCGTGGTAGAAGGTCTGCATCAGTAGCCAATCCTCTATCCCATGATGAGGACAGTCTTCAATGTAATCTTGGAATCTCTCCCACGCTTCAGTGAATGATTCGTCATGTTGCTGTTAAAAGCTTGAGATTTTCCCATGCAAAAAATTTGTTTTGCCTGTAGGAAAGAACTTTGACAGGAAAGCAGTTGAGCATCGGTCCCATGTAGTGTTCTTGTATTTGTTGGTGTAGAACCACTGCTTAGATTTCCCCAAAAGTGAAAATGTGAAAAGACGGAGTAAAATAGCATCTCTTGGTACTCCTTCTGATCGTGAAGGTGCTGCAGATCTCTAAAAAGTGTTGTAAGTGTGCACTTGCATCTTCATGAGCTTTTCCACAAAACTGGCTAGCTTGAACCATGGTGATAAGAGCAGGCTTGAGCTCGAATCCATTCTTCCCCGTGTTGACTGCTGGTCCAGTCCGGATGTTTTCTGTTGTTAGGGCAGAGAACTCGTGCAGTGTCTTCTCAGCCATGTCTTCAAATGCACTGGAGATAAATCTTCTCCTAAGTGTACTTCTTCCAATGTTGGAGCTGGCTCCTTTGATGAACTAACTTGAGCAGCGATGGGTGTTCTTGATGGTAGCTTGGAATTGTCCCTCGCCTCTACAACCTTCATTCTTCTCAGGAGTTTCTCTAGATCGTCAGTGAAATTGTTTGGAAGAGAAAAACCATTCATTCATCACCCTGCATAAGATAGGTAAATGATAAAAAACAGGGGTGTGCCTGTTTGAGTTAGAGATCAATTGGTAATACAATCTTATCCATGATGCATATGTGTTATCAATATTTCCTAAGTTTAATGTGCCTTCCCCGGCAACGGCGCCAAAAATGCTTGTTGACATCTACTAACATCGCCCAATATAACTTTATAACCTTTAACACTAGGGACAAGATTAGAAGATGTATGGTAATTAATTAACTGATCATTAGCAACTAGCCACTTATCTATTACCAACATTCTTTAGCATGAACTAGGTTGTCAATCCTAATTATATATGCTAAGAATAAATAAAGGTTTTATATATTATTCCATGTGACTAGACAGAAATATAAATAAATATAAACTAAGAACAATTTTGCAAGCGGACAGATAATTATACCACTGTAGCATTTTACCTAAGAGTTCTACTAGGTTGTCGATTTATATTTATACCACTGGGAAGGACTTGGCTAAACTACAATCTATTATATTGATAACAACTATATACAATGAATAAATGAAATTACCGATGTCATATACTCCACTCATAACAGGTAGAAGTCACAAGATAATAAAGATAAATAGGGTGATAAATATGATCAAGCATCATTAATAAAGATAAACATCAGAGCACTTTCTAGTCATAGTAATAGCTAGCTAATGGATAAACTAAGGAATTAATATCTAAGATAATTCTATAACTACGTCAATGAATAACACTAACTAGTGCAAATACATCTAGCAATCATTGTCAGATTAGTCCTATATCATGATCACATGCAAAGGGCATCATCTAGGAAAGGTGTGAAACAGAGTCATCACCCAACTTCGCGACCGTGCCTGCTTGCCTACATATGGGGGGTGGACTACAGAGGAATCAACGTAGCTGTCACCTTACGTGAACTACCACACGACCCGGCACATCAGGGTGCACTCGCAGATAAATGAAATATCTAGACACCACAGTCTACACATTGTTCATCATCTACCCAACGATCGTTTGGATAAACGCTATAAGAGCAATTGCATGAATTCAATAAGATCAAACCAACTATACTAGACATATAATTAAAGTAGACAAAGACTAACGTAATCAAGAACATATGAACTATTAAGAACAATCTTTCCCTAATCATAATGAAGAATACAATAATAGAGAAAGAAACTAGAACTATACCGAACTCTGCGCTCCAGACTGGATGCCGGGGCTCCAGATCCCGCTCAAGAACTAGATCTCCTCTACTCTCTAATCTAACTAGGCTAGAACTATGAACTAGAAGGCTCTTGAATGAACTAGTAGGCTCTTGATGGCTTGAAGACATGTTGTCTTCGATGAATGATTGATTGATGCCTCCAGGGGGGTCTGCCTCTTTATTTATAGCCCGGTGGGATGAACTTGCGCCGTAGGATCAAATCGACTTAAACATAGGGCCGAGATGACTCCTAAGAGGCGGCGGAAAGAAGACTCCAGAAGACGGGGCCAAACCCTAGCCGGGGGGCCGACCGGCCCCACCCTTGGCAGGGTGCGGGCCCCGGTCATTTCGGGTGTGTTCCAGAGGCTTCTAGTGTTCCGATGATGATGTTTCCTTCGCGGTTTACGTTTTGTGATAATTATGCACTTTAATCCCTCTTTTATGCTTTTCTGGAATAACCCCTGGAAAATACAGAACAAGCAAAACTCGTGGAAATTGTCAGTTAAAACCCTAGACTAGTATGTTTTCATGTATCCTTTTGTGTCTAAAGTTCTAATAAAAGTTGACGTTATCGACCGTCAACAGTGCCTAGTTTAAACTGTTTTTCTGAAATCATAATTAGACAAGGTGTTTAGTTTGATTTCCGAACCAAGAGTTGCGATGATTTTACTTTCAAAGGCTTTTTTGAATTAAGCGTGGTGCTTAGGTTAAAATGCCTTCCTTAGTCAAATTGGACGTGGTGTCTAGGTTGATTTTTGAGCCGCTCGTATGCTGTAGTAGACATTGGATATTTTGTTGGACTAACCCTTGCAGAAAACTTCCAATTTAGTTTGGGTAAGTCATGAGATAAATTCAAATCAGAGATGAGACAGGGCACTATGCTGAACTTCAATAACTTTGCAGAGGAAGACATAGCTCATTCATTATGGATGGAAGAACTGTGAGTATTAATGATTTATTCACTTTATCTTCTGCTGCAAGTTACTTGGACTCAAGTAATGCCGGTATAGAACATGATCTATGCTAATATAATATCAACCCTATCTTCTTAGTAGCGTAGATGGAACATGATTCTGGACAAACAACCTATGTTCCTAAGTTGTAAATCCCTTCGGGTATGTGTTGTCCACTAATCTGTTGCATGCATAATAATGAATGGAGTGACAAGGTGTCATAAGATCAAAGAAGCAAAAGATGGCAAAGAGGATAAGCAACAAAGGAGACAAGATGCTCATGAACAACTCAAGATGCAAGAGAAGGAAAGGACCACCAATCATCTACCCTTCATTACTTAGTGCCATCACGCTCTAATAATTAAGGTAATATCTTAAGGTAAGTGGTCACTATTTTCCTCTTGATCTTGGAATGCAGATAAATAAAGACACAAATATGTTAGAGTTACATCTTTAATTGATTAACCTAATTAACTCAACATGCTTTGTCCTTTAAGATTGTTCATGGCATCATTCTTTTGATCTCAATCTTAACCAAATGTGCTAAAACATTGTATTCTATCTTTGAAAGATGATAATCATACTTACGTGAAAATTTATATATTATGTAGAGATAGACAACCACTCCATTGGTTAAGCAATTTAAATCTTTTCTACCATATGAACTTAAATGCAACATTAATGCTTAATTGTCTGATCTTACCACTCATGTCATGAGTAAAACAAATTATGTTTCATCAACTTTGTCTTGTTCAATGTGCCTAAGGCTAGAGAAGAATAAATAAAGAAATAGATTCAGTTCTGTTGGTGTTTTTCCACCAGAAGAGCCCATGAACTTGATCTCTACCTTGGTTTTGTCAAATAGGACAACACGTCAAGCAAATTTGTTAATTACCCAAAGTTCTACAAGTGAAAGTTCTGTGAACATGCACGCTGAGCAAGATGCTGTCAGCTTCCACTATTAATGCTCCACTTCAACCTACTAGCCAAGCAAACAACAAAAGTGACATCACCATTACCAGAGGTGCAACCATCAAGACCTCCATCTCTAAGACGGAGAGATACACAAGAGTGGAAGAAAAAGTCCTGTCGGTAGACTTTAAATTCCGCACCCTTGCCATAAGGTAACATGGTAGTTATCTAATTAATTAGTATTCATAATTTACATTGGTAATTTTACTTTAGCATATTCATCTTTATGCATATCAAAAAAAAGATAAAAATCTTTATTGCCTTATTTACTACATCATAAAACATTAAAGCCCCATGTGAATAAAATTATAGAATATTCGCTATGGTGGCATAAAAAATAATAAATAAACAAAATGATAATAGAATCTGTATTTACTTTCTTACATTATGCAAATCCTAAGCACCATGAGAATAAATATTCTCCTGTGATGGCATAAAAATATATAGCATGCATACATATTTGATTGTTGCATAAGAAAGTTAGAAAACCCTAAAAAGAGAATCCTGCTAAAATCTATCAATTAAAATCAACTCAGAGAATAATCAATTACTTATTGGCTGACCGCTAACTCCCTTATCACATTCGAGCCTCGAGTTTTGGTTTTTTTGTTGGAGTATAATTATGCAGGATAACACTATGTCTGAGGAGTGAGTCCATCAGTGGCGCCATCCAGACTGCTGCTTGGTAAGCCCACTCTAAAGATCATCAACACCAAATACTACAAACATCTAGCTTGGGGGAGAGCATCCTCTAGTTATCAGGTAACTATACCTATGTGATTATCGAGTCTATTTTATAAAGTCATAAAATACCAAAAATATGTGAACACATAAAGGTTCACCATAGTACCATAAGAAAATCTAAAAATTCTAAAAATATGTGGGCACATGAAGGTCCACACTTTTTAGAAAAAAACCAAAAATATGTGGGCACATGAAGGTCCACCCAATTAGGAAACTTCTGCTGGAAATATAAAATCAATCACTTACCATGAAGTGGTATTAACCTAACCCCTCTCCATGAGATTTGGTATTCTTGTTGGCAATTGAGTTTTACAAGACAATACAAGATCAAGAGCTAGTCAACCTGGCACCCTTACGCTACCAGTATGCCTGCTCCCAGAAGGATTGCTCAACTTGCAACATCAAAGACCATGTCAACATCCAGCTCGGGGGAGGGCGCCCTCCATTTAAATCCAGCTAAGTATAAGTTTCTCATCCTTATTATTGTATCATATTGCTTTTCGTGTGAGTTAGCTAGTGAAATAAAATTTGAAAACCAAATAAATAGTGTTTAGGTTAGTTAGTCTGTTTGAATAAAATAAAAAGAGAGTGCTTACAATAATTTTGCTCGGACTCAATCGAAACCATGCTCAGGAATTTGATAAGTAGCACCCCACCATGATTCCTCATTCCAACTTAGTTTTCAACCTTGAATCATCCCAAGTTTTAGATACAACCATTTTAACTTGAAGATTCACTTTGAACCTGAAACTTGTGGGTAGCAAATGCTTGATCTAAGTCTAAGTAATTGAGGAATATGATATGCAAAGTTTGAGCTGTTATTTATCTTGTTCCTAGTGACACTTGAATTCTAGAGATTTATTTTGAAAATCCTAAAAACCACATGATGAGTTCCTGTATGACAAGAGCTTTATGATCCTACCACAGCTATACATGCTAGATTAGGAAAACGTACACATTATATGCTACTTGCTTTGTTTTGAATTTAGTCAAGCTTTGTTGATACCTTAGGAACTTGTCATGCTTTTACAATCAAGATCACATGCACTCCGCCCATAATGCACTACTCATATCCGAGTTGGCGCATCCAAATTTCACATTTTCTATCTAGATCCATCTGAAAATATTCTACTCCTACACTAGGAGTGAACACTAAAAATATCCCATTGGTTACCCTAGATTAATGCTCCAAAGTTCTTGTTGCTATCTCTCAAAAGAAAAAGAAAAAAGGAAGTATTGTTGTAGAGAAGAGGCATGTGGCTATGCAAAAGAGTGAGATGAGAGAAAACAATGGGTACAAAGATGCCCGCCTGAGAGGTAAAAATGGACAAGTGTCTGAATTTATCAAAACAATGGGTACTCTGATACCCGCCTGAAAAAAAGAAGAAAAAGAAAAGAAAGATAGCCCATGTTGTCCTGCAACACAATTCCCTAGTGTTTGAAAAAGAGAGAGAGATGTATCAAGGAGCAAATGAGTAGAATTAGGATTAGCCAACATATATATCCATGTACCACCTCACATCCACACACATGCACATCTTGATTTGATTGTATGACCTGTTCCTTTGGATCCATTGTTTGACATTACAATATATTCATTGCAAGTATGTATGAGCTGCCTCCTTACCCATAAGCTCCACACAAGCTATTAGTTATAGGGTGAGAGAGAGAAGAGAAGGCATGCATCACTATTGCCTTGGTGACAATCCACAAATATCACATATTGAGAGACTTGAGAGAGTCATACAAAGGAAACTCTGAGTTTTATTTTGAAAACTTGCAAAAGCTCCAAGATAAGAGTTGAACGACAGAGCTTGAGACATAGTGTTTAACTTAGACATTCTATCCTTCAATTATCCAAGACTCAAGAGAAAGCTACAAGCTCCATGGTAAAGGTAATACAGGTAAGTCTGAAGGTTAGCTTGGTCTACTCTAATCCTTGAGTACTTCTTGGTTTAAAACTGAATACTTGTGAGGGGTAGTTATAACTTTTGATTTATGCTTAAATTTGGCTTTGCTAAGGGACTAGCAAAGGGTAAGCTTGGGGAAACTTATTGACGATAGTTATTGCTTATTTTTACCCATCAAATAAACATGAATCAAGGGCATAAAACAATACACATCATAGTTATGGGATTTAATTCTAACAAGTTCCACGAGTTTTGGTGTTCTCACTTGTTTTGCAGGGTATAAAGGAATATTCAATTTTTCACCAATTAAAAGTATCTCAAATGAAGAATTGGACTTCACCATTGCATAGAGCTCGTCGAGACGATCGAAACAGACCTATGGTTTTGTCACACCCAATTTTAAGGATAAAATTGAATGCATAACCTTATGTGCGCCCCAGGATCAGTCACACACATAAGCCGACAAATACAAGGTAATATCAAAAGGCAATGATCAAATACATAACGTAGTAATAATTAAAATAGAACGTTTAAGAAGCAAACAGCGGAAAGACACTCCGATCTCCGCGTGTAGACGCCAACTCCACAGGGACACAACTGACTGGTTGACCACAAGCCTAAACTTCTCCTGGGGTGTGGGGGGAATAGCAAGAGTGAGTCCATGTCGAACTCAGCAAATATAACATGGGGTTTATGAGGCTCAAACAAGATAGACACGGGTTTACAGCGGTTTGCTTTTAATTAAGCATCTTTTATGCAATTGGATAGCAACAAGTTGAATAAGCCCATAATTCATGATCATAAGTAACATAATTAATGAATTGCAACAATCAATTAGCAACAAGTCAACATCACCCAAAAAGATAACTACTCCGTGAGTTTTCCGGGCCACTCGTGACCGTGAGCGCGGCTAGTATACCAGTTTTACACTTGCAGAGGTTGTGCACTTTCACTATGAGCCGTGATTCCCATTTGCTCGGGGTAGCTAGCCCCATAACACTACCAAGGTGAGCAAGCAGGGTTTCACTATGAAGTCTTTCAAAGTACTCCGTCTAACAAGTTAGGGCCGCTAGGAACCCGGCAAGCAGATGTAGAGCCCCCCTTCGTCGTGGCACAAGGTCACGCAGGTTATACACACTCGGACAGGCGCCGCACTATACCCGAGTCGTCAGGTCCCATCACGCCTTTTGGTAACCTCTAACAAGCTAGAAAAAGGACCTATACTTGACTAAAACCAGAGCCATGTAGCCCTCATAGTTGCACTGTAAGTCCCAGCTTTTGCTGACAGATCATTACCAAGGGGGAAGGATATGGAGCATCACAAAACTATGCTCGAATCCCCTAGTTCCATGTTGCTAAAAAGACATCTTTCAATGTTATTGCATATTCAATTAATCAAGTTTACATGATCATGATTCCAATAGCGCGCTAGCATCAACTACCCAATGCATAATCTCATAGGTGATCAAGGAACAAGATAACAATACTAGGTAGAAACTATGGTTAACAAGGTAGACACATGCACATGAAATTAATTATTGTGGTGAATAGGATAACAAGGAAGATCCCATGCTATACTTGCCTTGATCAAAGTACTCTGAAGAACTTGGATCCTCAACGTACTCTTGATCACCAATGTATTGCTCACCGTCTGAACTCGATCGTAAAATCACCACACAATCATCGAGGCAATCATACACGAAGCAAACAAGATTTAGATTAGAAACAGTACACCAACAGTAGAAAAGCAGATTGAAAATTTTATAAAAATAATCTACGCGTCGCTATGATTCCAACGATATACAGATCACGAAAATCGGAGTTCAAACGGAGAAGTTATGAAATAAACAAGTTTTACTCTAATAGATTAAATATAATCTCGAATTTTAAAAGTCAAAAATATATGAAATAGTGGTACCATCAGATAGATTATGAAATTACGAATCTAACGCAATTTGAATCGTTCAAATCGGATCTAAAACGAGTAAATTATAGCTAAAACAAATCTAGTGGCAAATCTGCAATTTCAGAAAACATCTTTTCATTAAACCGAGACAAACTACGTTTTCTAAATCGGAAAGCGTAAACGGAGGAATGCACCAAGGGACTGCGGGTTAAGCATTAAAAACTACAGGGGGTTATTCGCAAAAATGCCGGCCGAAAGGGTATCGGCGAATAGGAGCCGTCCGATTCGAATTGGACGTCTCGGATTAGATGGGAGGGGGTGTGGGCGGCGCTCCGGCCATGTACAGAGACCGTGCGGCGGCGCCATCGCCGGAGGGTGGCCGGAGACGGCGTTTTCGGGGCTTGGAAGCTCGGTTCACCTCGGGATTTGGTCGGGGAGCAAGAGAAGCTCAAGCTAAACCTATCTATGGTTTCGGTTGCCACAGAGGTAGCTCGGAGAGGATGCGGCGAGCTCGGTGGCGGAACTATGGCGGCGGCGAAGCTCGGCATCATGGCTACAGTGCACAAAACCGAGGGAGAAGGGGTCGGGAAGATCCCTGACCTTGCTGCGAAGCTTGGAGGGCAACCAATTTTGACGAAGAGACTTCTCGTTGGCGAAATCGACGGCGACGGCAGAGCTCGGGGCGGCGGCGGTTCTGTGGCTGCGGCAAGGGCACGATTGGAGGCGGCGGCTTGCTCGGGAACTTGTAGGGAGGGACGGCAGAGCTCGGCCGACCTATATAGGGGCGCGAGGGAGGCGTAGGAGATCCGGACTCGGGAGAGAGAGGGCGAGTGTGCGAGCTCATCTAGGGTGGCTTGGAGGGCCGAAATCGACTCGGGGGTAGCTCTCCACGTGCTCCGGTGGGCGGTGATCTCCTACAACGTCGGCGAGGGTGCATTAGTGCACAATTCAAGCGGAAAAAAGGTTGGGCTACCTCGGGAGATCACGCAAATGCTCAGTAAGGGGCTTACGGTGAGGATTAAAACCCGAGGACGACGAATTGGTTGTGGCGGCGGAAAGCTTCGAGCAGCGGCGGCTCTGTTCGCGCGAGGGCAGGAAGAGGCAATGCCGCTAGGGCTGGATGGCGGCAAATAGGGGCTCGCCTGGACTTATATAGTCCCGAGGCGATGGGGATAGGGGAGTTGAGTTCGCCTCGGATATAGGAGATCGAATCGAGGGCGGCGAGCGACGAACTCGCTCTGTTCGTTCTCGCGTCGGACTCTCGGCGAGCAGCAGAGGGAAACAGGGAAGGGGCTGTCCTGTGGGTCTCACAGGTCGGTAGCACCGAGCGCTGGGGTCGGGCTGGCAGTCACGGCAGAGGGATGCTCCGCGCGTGCGTGCTCGATCGCGGCGTGGCTCTCTGCTTTGGGCGCCCCGGGGAGAAGAAAGGAAGGAGGAGAAGAGGGACTGCCCTGTGGGGCCCGCCTGTCATCCAAAGATGGGAAGAGGGGGCGCTCAGCTTGCTGCGCCGGCTGGCTGGCTAGTTAGCTGGGCCTCGGCCCAAGTTAGCAAGGGAGGGGGCAGGCCGAAAGGAAGAGGAGGACTGGGCCCTCGGGCCAAAATCAGAGAGGGGGTTTCCTATTTCCCTTTTCTTTTTCTATTCATTCCAAAGGATTTCAATTGGGGAATTTGACCAATCAAAACCAAACGTAGAAAATATGCTCCACAGAAGAAAGTATATGGCCTAAATTATTTTATATCAAACCTATATTGGATGACACTAATTGCATAATAAATAAATCCCCTATTTAAAGAATGCAATTTTTCGGGTGTTACAAGTTTGCTATTTTTGGAGTCCGGAATAAAGAGAAATGGATTTTACAAACACTGGAAGATTCTAGAACCTGAGTTGCGGGATTAATTAAAGGCTGCGGGATTAATTGGGCCTAAATCAGAATTTGGCCCATCAAAGCCTATGTGAATATGGTGGAAAGGCTTAGTACCATATCACTTGTCCAAGGTGGAGGGGAGGCCAGGCGCCCCCATATAAGGAACCCAGGACCCCCGAGTCAAGTGCACCATTATGGAGTTGTAGAGGCGTCCCTCGAATGGATAACCTCTCAACTCTAGAGAACTAGGGCTAAACTTTCCAATGTAGTCGATTAGTCTAGTTGAGAGTTAGGGAGAGCGGAGCTGCGCTTCAATTCTGGAGAAGTCTTCAGGGGTCTTGTATGTCTTTGTATCTCATCTTTGTAAGACTTATGCTTTAATAGTTATCTTCTTCATTTACCTTTATGCCTTTTATATATCTGATTAGTATAGTTGTTACATCTTGGCATGGGATCTTCGCCTATATTAGGTGCTCTAGTTGATTAGAGTAGTAATCGATAGTGTAGACGTGGTGTCTAGGCTATAGGTTACCTGAGGTTGCGCCCAATTCTTACGTTTAGTTGTGGTAGCCCCAGAGGTGTATTTGAGAGTCGGAAAGGTACTGTTGCTCCAAAGTGTTATTGCGTGATTGCTTTATCTACCCATGAATTAGTTTTATAGAACTAAGGTAATAGAGAAGTACTTAGGAACCTTGAACTCTCCCGTTGTCCTCTCACTTTAGCTATCTGCTCTTTTATCATAGAATTCTCCTGTATGTGTCAGATATACATAACTCCTATCATTTATCACTTACCCTTACTATAGTCTAGTAGGTATACTAAGTTAGTAGATGCATGATGGTAGCTATCATATTCTTTAACCATTGCTTCCCTGTGTTAAAATATAAATAACGATACCTGGAATACTCCCAGTAAAATGCTACAATGGTATTATGTGCGCTTGCGGAATCTTTCATATTTTAATTGTGCGTAAGAAATACCAACAACCGTCTATGATCAAGGTCATCCTGTAGACGGGGAACTCTGTGTCTGTCTGTCTCAGCTCTCTCGTAATCCCTGTCAGCACTGTGTAAAGTCTGCGCACAAGGATCGAGGAGATCCAGTGTGCATATGGTAGCTATCGTCGAGAGCGGATCCCCTCTGCTATCTTGTCCTCCATCTCGCAAATTATCAGGTCAATGACGTCGAAGTCTGACTTCCTGACCAGGGCACTAAGGAGCCAAAGCTGTAGGTGAGTCAAACCCTCCTTGTACCCCTTGTTGACGGTCGCTAAGACCCTGTTTTACCGTCAATATTTCACCCATAATCAAGGTAAAACCATATGAAATGCAGAGAACCCACCTTGAAACTTACCTAGTTCTACATGTCCATGGAGAAATGTTGTGTATACAGGAAAAATGGTGAAATCAAGCGAAACCAAAGTATGGCAAGACACCTCAGCACCTCAGCTGCCACGTAGGAGCCAGAGGGGGCCGCCCGCCTTGTCCAAAGTGCCAAATGGCACTTGCCACCTCACTGATCCGTGTGCCTACCACCCAAATGGTCTATGGCACGTTGAAACATCATCAACGGCTCAGATACAAGGCACGGGGATCCAGTGGACCTATCAACTAGGGCGCCTGCCCTGTCAAAGTTGAGTGCCACGTCCACAATCCGAGTGAAGGTGTCTAGGAGCCATCTACACCATCAATTGAAGTCGGTTTTCATCCAACGGTGATCAAGTGAAGTGCCATGGATTGAAGGACCCACATGTCATCCTCCCACGGGGTTGCAAACCGCCTTTCCAAGGCACAAACCGACCATGCAACCGCCATAGGGGAGCAATGGACGGCCGTTGGATGCAATGGCGGTGCATCCAACCGGGCGCTCGCCCCCCTCCTTCGCTGTCACCGCCTTCCAGCACGCCTACAAGTACCCCTGGTGCACTCCTACACTATAAATACGGGTAGGATCCTCACTTGTAAGCAGAAACATGAAGAAACACTTAGTAGCACACAAGAAACACTAGAGAGTAGAGTGTTGGAGAGAAGTCGGGAGAAGAAAGAAGTCTGTGGTGGAGCCAGGGCTTATCGGCGACCTTCCTCTGCGGTGTTCTTCACTCATATCGGTAATAAAGATCCCCTTCTTCATTTACTATTGTTTTACTTTAAGTAGCTCTATACTTGCTCATTGCTTGGTTAGAGTGCTCTAATTCCTTGGCCAGAGTTAGAGTAGTAAGTTTTATAGATTAAGCAAGGCGCTTAGGCTATAGCTTACCCTTGAGTGCCGTTAGGCCCACGGATAGTAGTGGTAGGTGCTAGGTGGTGACAGCCCTAGGATCCTCTGTATTCTACCACGTTTGGCCTAGTATTTGGTATAAGCGTAGGACTTCAGGACGTACGGTGCCTAATCAGTCAAACCCCGGCGAGTTTAGGACTTTGCGTGTCCCAAGTATTGAAGTCTCTTTGGTATAACAAACATTTGATCTTTTATTGAGATAGAGTTCTCCCCCAAACTCTACAGCTACCTAGTGCATGTTTCCATCCTTAGTTATACTTCATTGATTTATCCTTACTAAGGTTATTACCCAATTTATCCATATTTAGATCCTTGACTATCATATCCTTGGAATCACGAAACCCCGCCTTTCTTTGGGAAAATATAAATTCGACACCTGGTACTCCCGGGTAAAGTGCTAACGATAGTTCTGTGCGCTTGCAGAATCCCATCACCTATCCTTTAGAGCTACCCATAGCATTTTTGGCGCCGTTGCTAGAAATTCCTTTATTCCTAGTAGCTACTGTTAGAAGTGTCAACAACCACATACTTTGAGCATAGGGATTGACGAACCTCCGTGATTGCGTTGAGAAGTATTGTTACCATTGCTAGAGGATAGATTTGGCTACATTCTTTTGATAGCGTTAGTATCTGTCAACAAGCATTTTTGGCGCCGTTGCCGGGGAAGGCAACTATTGAATTCCTCTGATAGATTCAAGTCTAGATAGTTACCCCTAGAATCACGAATATGGCCAAAAGGACCATCCGTGAATTCTCTGCACCTTCGGCAGCTAATATAGCAACAGGCCCTGGTGTCATCGAGGCGAACACTCAGTTCGAGTTAAAGCCCACATTAATCACAATGGTTCAAGCTAGCCTATTTTGTGGCAAAGCTCACGAGGATGCTAATGCACACCTCCAACACTTCTTGGAGATATGCAGCACCTTTACCATTAAGGGAGTAACCCCAGACGCAATTCGTTTGCGACTCTTTCCTTTCTCCTTGTTAGGAAAAGCCAAGCAATGGTTCTATACGAACCGAAATGATGTGGACACATGGGAAAAGTGTTCCAACTCTTTCCTAGTGAAATTCTTTCCTCTAGGCAAGACCAATGCTCTTCGCAATAAGATCTCTAGTTTCCGACAACAAGCCGATGAATCAATTCCCGAGGCTTGGGAACGAATGCAAGAGTATGTCACTGCCTGTCCACACCATGGTATCTGTCAACACCCCTCCCACGGTAAGAGTGTGCGCCTCATCACGTCGTTCAAGAGACGAACGACGGGACGAAGCTCCGAAGGTGTCCTGCGGGAGCTGTCTCCAAACGGTGGTCGGAAGCAGTCTACTACATTAGCTGTGCCAGGTGCCTATCCTCCGTGTGCCCTCCACGGTGGATCCATCGTGCCATAGCAAAGACTGTGCAGCCTGGTAGTGGACTCTGGAAGCTGTAGAAACTATCTGAGTGCCCTCATGTAGAGTCTGTAAGGCTCTCCACCGAAGATGTACTGTAGGTACTCATGGTCTGGGTCGATCCAAAGTGAAGCTTAGGACTCTCGAACCCAGCACTCGACGTACCGTCCAGACTGTCCTAAGCAACTCAGCAAGTCTGGGCAAATAGGTCAAGTACTCCCTGATCTCCTCACCACCTGCCTGGACTACATCCTCTATGGGACAAACTCTGTGCTATCGAAGCCCAACCTCTGCGGTGGTGAAGGCTGTGTAGAAGTCCTCGTGGAGTGTTTTGTACCAGCCCTCGGAAGCTCCGGGGTCTCTCTGAGGTGGGAACCAGCTCTCAAGCGACGTCGGCCATAGCTCTCTGACTCGATTTGCAGAAATGTTTCGCAAATCAAGGATGAATCTCTGGCTCTAGCTCCGGCTGAGGCTCTGTGGGAGCAGGGGCCCTAGGGAGCTCGGTCGCCATGCCTCTTACCAGTAGGCCGGGGTGGCACCGGAGGTCGAGTGCGGCCCGAGCGACGAATACATGGTGCCTGGGCCTGCTCCCTCTGAGTCGGTGTCTCCTGCTGCTCCTACTGCTCTGGCTGTCTCTCGGACTGTGCCTCTGCCTTCTATCTCTGCATGAGTCTGCTCCTGAGGATCCTCTCGACCTGACAAACTGACTAAGATGCCTCCTATGTGGAGGCCTACTCTTCTCTCTACCCTAGTCAGCTGCCTCTGCTGCCCAGGATGGCCTGCATCTACTCAGCTGTCAACTGCCTCTTGCGCTTCTTCTACCCTCTACCATGGGGGCCTTCCCCTTGTCCTTACTCGGAGGATGAGGACGAGGCCTCTCATCCCCACCTATGCCACCCTGACTGTGACTGGCCTACTTACAACGAACTATCTCTGCCAAACTTTGATCACAGCCCCACTGCAACTGTCACTGTCACTCGAGAGGCTTGACATCAAACCATATCCGCTGGGCTTGGCCCCGGATTCACTGTCCCACTACCAACCTATGACCACAGACACACTGCAAGAGAGAAAGATAGGGTTTACATAAGCATATGCAATCTAGAGATGAGATAACCCTATCAGGAAGCAAGCATATGAGGGTGAGAAGAGGAGTAGCAAAGCAACCTGCGAGGAGAGAAGCCCTGTGAACAGCTAAGGATCTCTGTCGACGTAGGAGCACCCACCAAGAAGAGCTCAAATCACTGTGAAAGAAGAGCACATAAATTGAGCAAAAAGAGGGCTAGGGTTGCTTTTTGATAGGACCAAGAAAGGCACAAACCCTAGAGAGAAAGCAGCACGAACTCGGGTGAGAAGTAACGAAGGTCACCTTCCAACCCTAGAAAACACCTGCAACAGGATAGGGAGGCAAAAGAATGAGGAAAAGTAAGAAAAGGTCCTTAAGGGCAAATAGTCGAACACTTGACAGGCGCTGGGAACAGAGCTCACCACCACAGAGAGCCGGGCAAGGAACCTCGACCACCGACGAGAGGGGATCGAGGAAGAGCACTGCAAGGTGAACCAGACCACCGATGAAGCAGAAGGACACGGATGGCTGGCCGGCGGAGGTCCTCTGCGGCGGCAGGGAAGAATGCAACGGCTCGAGCAGAAGGACGCGACTGCGATGGTAAGATGAGCTCGGGCCCCAAGAGGTGGTCACCGGCGGTGAAGGCGCATGTGAGCTGAGAGGAGAGGGCATAGACGCGGTGACGCTGGGAGAATAGCGGTTAGGGTTAGGGCGAGTGGCAGTGTATGGCTCGGGCTCGAGTGGAAAGGATGAAGATGATGAAGAGGTGCGGGCCCCACGTGACAGAGATAAGATAGACAACTGCATCTCGCCTTCAAACAAATCATCGGACGATACTGTTCCATGCATCGGACCAAAGCAAACCCGAGTCCGACGGTTACAGAATTGAGCAGAGAGCTCCAGTAAACGTAGGACGCGGTCCTGACGCCTACCTTCGAACCATACGCTCCAGTCCAACGGCGTGAACTGGCGTGAACTCCGGAAATGAATGGTCCGATGCCCGAAATTTTGCAATTCGATGCTTCCGGTCACAGGGCCAGGGACCGTCGAACTGTGGTCCAATGGTCCGACGTTGGGGAATCCAGTGTCCGATGCCTCAGTCCGACGCCCTAAATCCTGATTTGCTTCAATCTCTTTCGCGCCAATTTCTCCCAACTAAGTTCCAACCCCAATAAGAGTCAAATAAATACCAGTTGGAACTAGTATGAGATGTCCTCTCTTAAACCCTCAATTTTTTAAATAGTTTGCCATAGGCATATGTAGTTTTTCAGAAAGTAGGCAATAAAATCCAATAACAAAATGACAAAACAACAATCATGCATATGCAATGCAAGTTCGCGTAAAGTAAACTAGTTGCTTGTCAAGTTTGTCCTCGGGTAAGCTTCTTCACATGCTTTTGGGCGATTATCTTAACCTGAGTTAGACAAGCCCTACGTGCATATCAAAGTTAGACATATTTTATATTACAATGCAATGCACAAGACAACACAAGATCATCTTTTAGTGAAGTTGCTTAGATCAAGGCAATTGAGTTCATTCCTTAGAGTGCAAAACCTTGCCTCATCCAATGGTTTAGTGAAAATGTCCGCCAAGTTATCATCCGTTCTCACTCCCTCAAAGGAAATGTCACCTTTAGGCAACGTGATCTCTAGGGAAGTGATGGTGGATGTCAATGTGCTTAGTGCGGGAGTGTTGAACCGGGTTATTAGCAAGTTTTACAGCATTCTCATTGTCACACAACAAAGGCACCCTTTTTAAGCTAATTCCATAATCAAGTAGGGTTTCTTTCATGTATAAGATTTGTGCACAACAAGCATCCGCGGCAATGTATTCCGTTTCGGTTGTTGACAAGGCAACACTATTTTGTTTCTTGGAGGACCAAGAAACTAGTGATCTTCCAAGCAAATGGCACCCTCCGGATGTGCTTTTTCGGTCAATCTTACAACCAGCATAATCCGAATCGAATAGCCTGACAAGAGCAAACTTAGCTCCTTTGAGATACCAAAGGCCAATGCTTGGGGTGTGCTTTAGGTACCTAAGGATTCTTTTCACCGCAACTAAGTGAGGTTCCTTAGGGTTAGCTTGAAAGCGCTCACACATACACACACTAAACATAATGTCGGGCCTAGATGCGGTCAAGTATAATAAACTACAGATCATAGGACGATAGAGAGTTTGGTCAACCGAGTTACCTCCCTCGTTAAGATCGAGATGTCCGTTGGTAGGCATGGGGGTCTTGAAGGGCTTGCATTCTTCCATCTTGAAGCTCTTGAGGAGGTCCTTCGTGCACTTCTCTTGCGACACGAACGTCCCCTCCCTCAATTGCTTGACTTGAAAGCCAAGGAAGAATGTGAGCTCACCAATCATCGACATCTCGAACTCCTTGGACATCATATCACCAAATTCCTTGCAAAAGTCTTCATTAGTCGAACCAAAGATAATATCATCTACATAAACTTGAGAAATGAAGATGTACCTTTTATGTTTCGTGGTGAAGAGTGTGGTATCGACCAAGCCGATTTTGAAACCCTTGTTGTTGAGGAAGTCGCGGAGGCGCTCATACCAAGCCCGTGGGGCTTGCTTCAATCCATATAGCACCTTGGACAACCTATAAACATAGTTTGGATATCTAGGGTCTTCAAACCTAAGGTGGTTGCGAAACATAGACAAGTTCATTTATGAAGTCATTTAAAATTGCACTTTTCACATCCAAGCCTTCAACTTGTGAGAACCCTTTTGCCACGAGCCTTGCCTTTTTTCTCACAATGTTGCCCTTGTCATCTTGCTTGTTGTGGAACACCTACTTGGTGCCTATGACTCTTGCTCCTTTTGGCTTCTCTTCAAGTGTCCAAACTTGGTTGCGGGTGAAGTTGTTGTGTTTTTCATGCATGGAAGTCACCCAATCCGGATCTTGAAGAGCTTCTTCTATGCTAGTAGGCTCAATGCAAGAGACAAAAGAGTGATGTTCAACGAATTGAGCATGCCTTTGTGAGCGAGTCATTACCCCCTTGAAGGACTCCCTATTATGAGATCTTGAGGATGAGCTTGTAGGAGTGGAGTAGTTCTTCTTTCAATCACTTGAAGAGGAGGTTGTGGAGCATCAACATCTTGTGCTTGTGCCTTAACTTCTTCTTGTGTGATGTGGGTGTCTTCATGTGGATCCAGCCCCATCTTTATCTTCAATCATCTTGAGGCTCATTTGATGAAGATGGTTGATTGATCACTTGCACATCATCACCATCATCTTCATCATCTTTAGGCTTGATGTCTCTGGTTGGCATGTTCTTCATAGCCTTCCTCAATGGTTCATCACCTACATCATTAAGATTCTCATGCTCTCCTTGAGAGCCATTAGATTCATCGAACTCCACATCATATGTTTCTTCAACAAGGCCGGTGGCATTGTTGAATACTCTATATGCTTTGGACTTCAATGAGTAACCAACAAGAAAGCCAATATCACAACGTCTTTAGGAACTTCCCTAAGTGTTGCTACTTCTTGTAGATGTAGCATTTGCAACCAAACAATCGGAAGTAGGAGACATCCGGCTTCTTGCCATTGATTAGCTCATAGGGGGTCTTCTTTAGCAACCGGTGAGGGAATAGGCGGTTGGATGCATAGCATGCGGTGTTGATTGCATCCGCCCAAAACCTCTCCGGTGGGTTATACTCATCAAGCATTGTCCTTGCAAGGGCGATCAAAGTCCGGTTCTTCCTTTCAACAACTCCATTTTGTTGAGGTGTATAGGTGGATGACACTTCATGCTTGATCCCAACTTCATCACAATATTCTTCAATGTTTGTGTTGTCAAATTCTTTCCCATTGTCACTTCTAATCTTCTTGATATTCACTTCAAATTCATTTTGTGCTCTCTTGGCAAACTTCTTGAATGATGCGGCAACTTCGGTCTTGTCATGAAGAAAGAACACCCGAGTGTATCTTGTAAAGTCATCAACAATCACTAAGCAATAGAGCTTGCCACCAATACTTGCATAAGTTGTTGGCCTAAATAAATCCATGTGAAGTAGCTCTAATAGTCTTGAAGTTGATACAAATGCCTTGGATGGATGTGTATTTGCCACTTGCTTGCCGGCTTGACAAGCACTACACAATTTGTCCTTCTCAAATACAACATCTTTCAATCCTCTCAGCATCTCCTTCTTCAATAGCTTCTTGAGTGTGCTCATCCCAACATGTGCAAGCCTTCTATGCCAAAGCCACCCAATATTGCTTGGTGAATAGACAAGTCTTCAAGTTTGCATCTTCGGAGTTAAAGTCCACTAGATAGAGGTGATTGTACCGAAACAATATAATTTCATTGTCATCTTTCTTAGAAACAACCATTTCTTTACTTGTAAATAGGCATTAGAAGCCAAGATCACACAATTCACCAACGGATAGCAAGTTGAAGCTCAAATAAGCAACTAGAAGCACATTTGAGATAGAATAATCGTTTGAAATAGCCACTTTGCCAAGCCCTTGCACTTTGCTCTTTGAATTATCACCAAATGTTATCTTTCCTTAGGTCTTCTACATTCTCTTCTACTGAGGTGAACATACGAGCATCACCGGTCATATGTTGAGTGCATCCACTATCAATTACCCAATGAGAGCCACCTGGTCTTGTAGTTCACCTACACACAACAAATCAAGCTTGATGTTTAGGAACCCATACTTGAGAAGGGCTCCGGACTTTCTCAACCAAAGCTTTAGCCACCTACAATTGCCTAGGACTATTCTTGTTGGGGGGACCTAGAAACATGACTTTCACTTTGCCTTTAGAATCCTTTCTAAGCATGTAGTGAGTATCAAAGGCAAAGGGCCTAGCATGCTTGGACAAAGGTTGTGGTGGTGGAGTCTTGCACTCATGAGCAAAGTGTCCTTCTTGTCCACACTCAAAGCATCTCTTCGGCTTGGGACTTGGGCTTGTTCTTTACTTTGTTGATTCTATTTTGAGCTCTAATATTTTGCACTTTCTCACCCATGTAACCAATCCCACTTCTATCAAACTTCATCACGGTGTTCATGAGGAGGTCACTTTGAAGATATTGCCCTCTTGTGAATCTTTGCAACCCAACGGTGAGGTTACTCTTCTCTTGCTTCAACTTCTTGTTCTCTTCGAATAGGACTTGCAAGTTGACACTTCTCACTCTTGAGAATCTTATTTTCTTCTCTAAGCACTTCAACTTCATCATCTTCTTGCACCTGTCTCAATGACAATGGTGTTGGTGGTTGATTGCTTCTCTAGCTCTTTCTTCAAGTTGTCATTCTCAATCTTGTGCTTGATATAATCATCATGGCAATCGGCCACCACCACTTCCTTGCCTTTGCTACTAGTACCTTGCTCAACGATCTCATTAATCAAGTCATCACATGATGTAGCTATGTTACACTTCACAACATGGTTAGTAGCATCATGTGTTTCATCGGAGAGCAAGTCATAAGCTAAAGCAAGGTTGTCATGATTCACTTTTACTTGAGTGTAGTTCTCTTTTAGCTTGCTGTAGCTAGTAGTGAGCTCAATGTGCCTCTTCTCAAGTTTATCATGTTTTTCTTTGAGCTCTTTTATGTTGGATTTGAGCTCGTTGAGCTTGGATGACACATTTTGATTTTCCTCTCTAAGCTCATCACTAGTTTTAGTGAACTGTTCATTTTTAGCTAAGAGGTTACCATTCTCAAGTTTTAGCTTTTCATTTTGACTTGTTAGCTTTCTTATCACTTTAGTGTAATTATTGAGCGAGCTAGCAAGTTCATCATAAGTGGGTGAATCATACTCATTGTCACTATCACTACTCTCATCCTCACTTTGTACTTTCTTGTCCTTAGCCATGAGGCAAAGGTGAGTTGGAGATAAGGGCGGAGATGGGTTTTCTTTTGCTACTTGTGAAGAACTTCTTCTTGATGGAATCAAACTTGATTCCCTTGTTGTTGAGCTTATTGAGCATCTTGGTGGTCTTCCTCACCATGAGAGCAATCTCCACATCATCATCATCATCATCATGATCATCATCATCACTTGTGGAGTCAAGAGAAGAGTACTTGACTTGAGATTTGCCTTTCTTGTCGGCCTTGAGAGCTAAGTCCTTCCTCTCTTCTTTCTTGGATGATGAGCCATCTTGGGGAGATGATCTTCATGTACATCTCATGAGCATTGATTTTACCCAAGATTTCAGTGGGGAGTTGCATTGGAGAGATCCCCTTGATAAACCACGGTCACAATGTGACCACTACTTGTCAATAGGAAGAGCATTGAGGATCCTCCTTGCAACTTCAGCCAGAGTGATTTAAGTGAGTCCAAGGCCATTGACTTCCTCTACAATGATATTCAAGTGAGAATACATATCATTAGCACTTTCATTAGGAAGCATTTTGAAAGAATTGAGCTTGTCCATGATAAGGTAATATCGTTCCTCACGCTCATTCTTAGTTTCCTCATGGAGCGGACAAATATCCGACCATAGTGCATGGGCAGTTTTTGTGGTTCCTCACACGGTTGAACACCTCTTTGCTAAGGCCTCTAAAGATGATGTTTCGAGCCCTAGCATTCCATTTTTAGTGTTCTTCCTCAAGGGGTGTGAGGGTAGCGTCAGGGCTTAGGTTTGGGATAACCTTGTGTGGCGGCTTTGTGAACACCAAGGTCCACCGCCTCAGGGTAAGCCTCCATACGAATTTTCCAATATGGAAAATTGTTACCGTCAAAGACGGCAGGGGGACCATCATGACCCCCAGACATCCTCCTCTTGGCGGTTAAGCCAAATTAGTGAGCACAAGGCTCCGATACCAATTGAAAGGACCGAGAATGCCCAAGAGGGAGGTGAATTGGGCAACTAGTAATTTTTCGCAAAACAATTCAACCTATCGCCATTTGCCCAATATCACCCCACTAGTGCTTGTGTGTGATTCTAAGCTTGAAATAAGTTAAGCAACCTAGAGCCAAGTCCTATCACAAGTAATGATACTCTAGGAATGTAAAGAGCACAAAGTAAATACGGGAAAGTAAATGAGTTAGAGATTGCAAGCCGAGTTTTTCCCGAGGATATCGGAGAGTCGGCACTCTCCACTAGTCCTCGTTGGAGCACCCACGCAAGGGTGTAGCTCCCCCTTGATCTTCGCAAAGACCAAGTGCTCTCTACGGGTTGATCCTTTGCCTCTCTAGCGCGCTGGATCGCCCACAACCGCTCACAAGTTTGGCTTGGGCCGCCCACAAGCTCTCCAGCGGTCACCAAGCCTCCGATCGCCACCGAACCGTCTAGGTAATGCCGATCACCAAGAGTAACAAGCGTAGACTCTCACTTGACCAAGAATAAGGCCAAAGAGGGTGATGGATGCACACAAGTCACTCTTGATCCACACTCTAGGGAAGAAGCTCACAAGCAATGGAATTCACTCAACTTCACTAGGGCTCTTGCACTCACACAAGGTCACAATGGATGCTTCAGCTGATCAAATGGGCAAGAGCGCTAGAATGAGGGTGATGGTGTGGGGGTATAAACCCATATGTCCGCATGACTATACATGGGGCAAGACATCCGATCAGGCCCGGACTGCCAAGGATGCGTCGCCTACACGTTCTCTAGAAGATCACGTGTATCCGTCGGCTTAGAAGTCTTGAAGGTTAAGGCAAATGGCTTTCCTAGTATCTAGCCGATTAGTTTCCTTGTTCAGGCTAGGATTGTAATCTGATATACATGGTAAACCAACTTGTAACCCTGCCCCCAGACTATATAAGGCGGGCAGGGGATCCCCTCAAACATCTGAGATTACAGCAATACAATCCACCAACACACAGGACGTAGGGTATTATGCCTCACGACGGCCTGAACCTATATAAATCTTGTGTCTCGCACTCTCTGCGCAACATTTGTTCGTCTCAGGCGCACCTTCACCGATCATCTACCACCTTGGGCATACCCCTCGGTGGACTATCAATGATATCTCATCGATAGTTGGCGTGCCAGGTAGGGGGTATTCTTCCTGATTCATGGCGAACAAGATGGTGATTTTTTCAAGCTCTTTAGAGCTCCCGACGCCAGGCCAGATCTTCACGGTGGGCTCCATCAGCTGGGTCATCATCCCTGACGGCGAAGGAAAGATCCCGGATGCGGCTCAGATCGCATCTACTCCAGCTTCATCGACGGCCCCCGCTACGGCAAGAAGGCTGCCACGCTACGTCCGGAGGACCGTCAACAACAACGACATGATCAGATCTATAGATCGGGTCTCCCAAGACTTGACCGAGAGCCTCCAGATCTTGGAGTCGGCTGCAGATCGCCTCCAGCGCCCATCAGCGGCACGGCGCCCCTCTCCGTCTCGGCAGGGATACAACTATGGTCATCACCGTCACCCCGTAGAGACGCGTCGTTGAACTTCAACCCCGAGCAATCACGCTTCCAAGGGCCTCCGACCACGACCTTCCGTGGGGCTAGATGCCTTTCGGCCTGCGAAGCGCGGCCTCCAGTTTCGCGCATCTACTGCGCCGCCCCGACCACGCCATCTCCTACCACGACGGCACCAGCTCCACCTTCATTGTTGTTGACAACGACCACCCCGACCATGACAACGCAGAAAACAGCAATCTCGCTGATCTGCCTCCTCCCACTGGTCGGTACATCGGTGGGCCCAACGTCGTCATTAGTGACGACAGCGCTCTGGCTCCAAACGAAAATGAAGAAGCCCGAGCTGCTCGAGAAAATAGGAATGCCGACCGAAGACGGCGCTGCAAGCAACGTGTTGATGCAAGGAAGGGCCCTGCACGGAACCTAGAGCAAGAGTTCAATCTGGTTGGAAAACATCAGGTCTACAAGACTCCGAGCGTGAACGTCGCCTGTGCGATAACGGAGGCTAAAAACATGAACCAGACTCCAGAGATCGAGCGCCTCACGGCTTACCTCCAGGCAGCCCAAGTTTAGATCAATGAAGAACGCTTGCCGCCCCTGTTGCACTCCACCGCATCAGCCACCGAGCTTATTCATGAAGACAGGCAGCCACTCCCTGCGGCGGGCGAAGACGTCGTCGCCAAGACGGTAACCAGGAGGTAAACCAATTCGACCTCCGCGAGAAGCTGAAGACCATGGACCTCCGCAGGGTGCATCAAAAATTGAAAAGAAGCCAGGCACTCAGCAGAAACTGAGCGCCGTAAGGAGTATGATGAAGCCCACGGTCCTCCGATCAATGACAAGAACACCCCCGAGCTGCCATTCACAGCAGAGCTCCAGGCGGTGCGTTAGTCACCGAACTTCAAGGTCGTCGGCGTCGAGACCTACGACGGTACTGCCGACCCCACCAAGTGGCTTATCGTTTATGAGATTGCGGTCAAAGCTGCCAGAGGCAACTCAGATGTCATGGCAAATTATTTGCCCATCATGCTTAACGCATCCGCCAACAATTGGTTGCTTGGTTTGAAGCCAAATTCCATCGACACTTGGGAGCAGCTGAAGAAGCAGTTCATCAGCAACTACCGTGCCACTTGCAAGCAGCCAGGAACGAAGTACGATCCTGAGAAGCTTCAGCAAGCGTCAAGGAGAGTCTCTGCGAGATTACATTCGGCACTTCTCGGAGACCAGAAAACAACATACCGGGTGTCACAGATGCTGAAGCCATCTCCTCTTTCATATGTGGCTTCCGACCTGATGAAGAACTTCAGAGGAAACTATATCGCAGCAGACCTAGCTCCATCACCGAGATACTACACATCTCCAACAAGTACGCCGACGGGAACTGAAGCCAGCTCATCACTCCGTCCACAGCCGCCTTCGCTTCCCCGACCGTACACTCCACGAGGACGGAGACCGCCGAACTGATCGGCACAATGACGATCGAGGACCACGGTGGGATTATCGCCGTGATGACCGCGATCACCGCGATCAGCAGTTGTTTCGATCGGTGCCGCCACGACGAGCCAGAGGGTTCACGAGCTGGAGAAAGACGCCACCACTACCAGGTCTACAACACCCGACCAGCTCCGAAGTGCAACTACGACGAGGCCAACGGAAAGCTCCTCGACAGTCAATGCACCATCCACATGTTCCATAGTCACACCATGAGAGACTTCTACGGCCTCTCCAGGGCATTCAAAGAGGAAGAGAAGAAGAAGGCTCGCCTAGACTCCTGACAAGGACAAGCGCGACGATAATAATAAGCCACCATCTGGCTTCACTGAGCACGACAGGACGATCTCCACAATCATTGGAGGCCGCATCGTGATGGAGTCAAAGAGAGAGTAGAAGCTCATCGCCAGACGCGTCAACTCCGTCGCCAATTACGACTCCTCCATCGCTGCTTCGAAGTTCCCTCCCTAGTCGCATAAGCCCATTACCTTCAGGCAGAGACGACCAGTGGACGGAGATCCCATACTTGGGTCATTTTCCACTGATTCTCGACCCGGTAATACGCAAGACCCGCTTCCGCAAGGTGTTGATTGACGGCGGCAGCGGCCTCAACATCCGTTTCTCCGGAGCCGCCAAAGAGCTCGGGCTCCGAGCAGAAGTCCTGGAGCCGAACCACAGCTCCATTCTGGGGGATTGTCCTAGGGCACTCCTCCTACCCCTTGGGATAGATCAATCTGCCCGTCTAGTTCGGTATTCCGCAGTGCTTTCGTATCGAGCACATTGACTTCATGGTGGCCAACTTCGATGTCGCGTACCACGCCATCCTCGACCAGTCCAGGTTTGGCTAAATTTGGGGGCATCCCCAACTACACCTACCTCGTTATGAAGATGCCGACAGAGACCGGCATCCTCACGGTCCGCTCCAACCTCGACCGCATACAACTGCGAGAAGGAGGCTATCACCATGGCTGAAGCAAATGATGTCTCCCTCCTGATGAACACATGCGCAGTCAATGCGCAGAAGCTACCGCCCAAAGAACAGAAGATCCCAGAGAAGACCCCGCCCAGAGCAGCGACCAAGAACAAGGAGACAAAGGACGTGGTCCTCGTCCCTGGTGACCCGAGTAAGATTACTCGCATTGGGACAGATCTCGACCCCAAATAGGAAGACGCGCTCGTCAGTTTCCTTAGAAAGCACGTCGGCGTTTTTGCATGGAAACCTGAAGACATGCTCGGCGTACCTAGAGTGCTGATCGAGCACTCCTTGAATGTCACAAAGACCGCAAAGCCCGTCAAGCAGAAGCTCTGGCAATTCTCTCCAGACAAGAAGGAGGCTATTAGGGTAGAAATAGCTCGGCTCCTAGCTGCCGGCTTTATCAAAGAGGTGTATCATCCCGATTGGCTAGCCAATCCGGTTCTTGTAAGAAAAAGAATAATGAATGGAGAATGTGCGTTGATTACACTGATCTCAACAAACACTGCCCTAAAGACCCACACTAGCCGTTTGTACTGATTTCAGCTTTCTACGTACCATCGGACCAAGTAAACAGTGCACCGTCGGACCAATACCATCAGTCCGACTCTCACAGATGGCATTTAGCCATTACTGTGGCAGAGGTACGTCGGACGCTTGGCAATGGTCCAACACTTAGTCCGACGCCCTCCAGCGCTCTCAGGGTGCTCTCTGCACAGAAGCACTCATCGGATAATGCAAGCAGCAATAGTCCGACGCAGGCCGTTGGACACAGTCCGACACCCAACTGTGCTCTCAGGTGCTTTCTGCACAGAACCTCATATCGGATAGAGCATGGCGCAATGGTCTGACGCTGGCTGTCGGACATAGTCCGATTCCAGAAAACCTCTCTGCGTACTCTCTGGAACCGTCGGACCCTAGGAAGCATTGGTCCAATGCTCCCAACGCTCACAGTCCGACGCTCCCCGAAGAAGCCCTGGCACCGTCGAACGTTGTCGTATGGTCCAACGACCATCCCAGCCTAGGTCAAACGCTCCCTGGTGTGTTGAGAAGTAACCAGGGGCTGCCACGTGGCCGTCAGACTCGGAGCAATGGTCCGACGACCAGTCTATTCAGGGTCCGACGCCCCAAACTCAGTCAAAACTTCGCCGAATCGAGAACTTTCCAAAACGAAGTTTGATCCTCTCTCTCTCTCAAGAGTCTCCCTAGGCTGTCTAGAGCTAAGTTTGACAAGTGTGCATCACATCTACACTCTCTAGCTTTGCCCTAAGTCAAGCTACCCATCCAAACCCCCTTAATAGTATGGTCAAAGGTAAAACAAGACCTAAACTACTCCAAGTGTCTCTCAACTCCAATCGACACTTGGAACAAGCCTATCACCGTCTTGTCTTTCGTCCTTTGAAAACCGAATCGATTTCCATCGCTAAGGGCTTCAACCTACATGTTATTATGACCTAACCTCTAGGTTATCCAGCAAAAACACATGTTAGTCATAATAACCTCTTTGCTGTCATTAATCACCAAAACCACTAGGGCCCAGATGCTTCATTGTGAACTTAGCTTTCATCCCAACGAGGGGTCCAACAATGCTGATCAGCTTATCCACAAGCCGGGACGACAAGAGAGAGGGCAGGATATTTGCCCAGCGCAATGTCGAGTAGCACTTCGACGCATTTGCATTGATGTTCCTTACTACTCGTACTTCAAGGTAGCAGCTTTGCAGGTAGGTCGTCGCCCCCTTGTAGAAGTAGGAGAATGTATGGCCAGGAACAACGTGATGGATGCGGCAAAGTTTTCACTGATATGAACCTTTAGTCCTAGTTTGTGGCTAAAACCGAGACTGATACCCCAAGCGTATATATACTTTTCTTCCTCCCAATCTTCTCAAATTTATTTCAATTCAATCATCACCCACCACCGTGTCCTCTCGTCTCTCCGATCTGCACCTCCACAACAATCCTCGGCGCGCGCTGCGGCCCCCTCGTCCTCGTCTCCACCGATGCGCAAGTCTATGCCCCGGGCTTCTCGTCGGCCGCCGTGACCCCTAGCGCCCGTCGTTGACCTCGCGCCCTTGTCCTCGCCTCCAGCCGTGCTCGCACCCAAGCCGTCCTCCTCCGCCATAGTCACGCCCGTGCCCCAACTGGCGTTCTCCGCCCTAGTCACGGCGCTCTAACCGCCAGTCCTCTACCCCGATCACGGCCGCTCCCAAGCCATCCTCCGCTGCCTCGGTCATGCGCACCCTCAGCGCCCTGAGCCGTCTATCAACGAGGTACAACAAGTTCTCTTACTGTTAATGTTGTTCTATTTGATGAATATTCATGGACGGGTTCTATTAGCGTGTTGTCGTTGCTGGCTTTATTTATCTATTGCGAGCCCTACTGTTGATTTGGAGGATTATTTTTAAGAATTTGTAAGCTACAAGTACCCCCTTTATACAACATAGTTATATTATTTTAAGAAAATAATTGTTAGAGTTAACACATAGTAGTCATGTTCAATCATATTATGCCCAACCTTGCTATTTGTACGAACCCTCTTGATCTATTGTAATGAGATTGTGGTAATTTGTAAGTCGTTGCTGACTGGTTTTCTTTATTACATTTTCCTTATCTATTTGGCATTGGGTGCTTGTTGCATTTTGACTAACCCTCAGTTGATTGTTATATAAATATATAGGTGCATTTTATATACTTCCGGGAGTATATTAAAAAGTATAACCTATATACTATATGAATAACAAAAAGTATAACCACATACTACTCTAGATGGTTTAGTATGACTATATACTTCGTATACATGTATTTCTTCGGACCATAGACGATCTAAATCTAGAGATATAGACATGAGATATTAATTTTGATATAATGACTTTAGTAAGAAGAGATGGCTGGATGTGGTCTCCCTCTGCCAAAAGTCATAGGTTTCAATGATTACATAAGTTCGATGGGATTCAATCCGGTGTTGCCGTAAGTACCGTTGAATCATCCGATCATTGTAAGCAATTCAATATGTTTCCTATCAACTAATATGTGAAATACGCCTGTATATTAAATTCTCTCATTTGTATATGTATATGTGAATTTTAATCTGTATAGTAGGTAATTGACCCAATATGTATCCTCTAAAATTTGGGCATTCAGACAGTGGCTTGTTCAAACCTTTTATTTAAAACGAGCCGGGGTCACGGTGGTTATTGGCAGTTTAGTGTCATCGCATGGGATAGACTTGTGGTCTATCCCCCGAAATGATACCAAGAGATGTTTGTTGGCATTTCTTCGAAACGCTACTAGAATTGGGATATCCTAGTAGCGATACTAAGGAAAACTAACCGATAGGACTTAAAGTTTTACAGATGTTATCGGCAAGCGCACGGATCTATCATTGTAGCATTTCACTCAGAAGTATTATGAGGGTATCATTATTTATATTTTTCCTAAGGGAAGGCAATGATAATAAGAAGCTAGCCTGAATATGCATCAATACCATTATGTATGCAAGATAAGCGGTTGTTTTGCAAACAGTGGACACACTCTTGAGCTAGCTCTAAGGATAAAGGGTAAGTAAATAATAAAAAGAGTAGGTAATTGTTCTAATATAGCCATGCATTAATAGTTAGTAGTTATACAAGTTACATGGTTAGGAATAAGACTTGACTAGGATGAATAGGGAGGTCTCGGGCAATGGTCTGCCATGCTAGGGGGATTTTATGAACTCCAACACAAATACCCAAACATGGGGGGTTGCAAGGGATGGACAGGGCTGTCACCACCTACCTCCTACCGCTCAGCTGTGGAGCACCATCGTGTTCACTGGTTCCCGTGCACCTGAGCCACACACTCACGTACAAGGAAACTTCCTATATTCCCCTAGGACTCCAACCCTACGGATTGGTGAGCTAGAATATGGGAAAACCCAAAGGCACAACGAACCATCACCCTAACCCTAATCCTACTCATATAAAATCATATTAACGATGAAGAAAAAGCATGAACATGTTATGAACATTGAATATAAACTATGTGTTAGTTCATATAAGATGGAAATAACAAGAACATGGCTATACTCTAAATTATATGCAAAGCTATATAAAGGATAATATAACTTGACTAAGGAAGAAGGCATCATTGATTCTCACCAAGTATCCCCTCTTCCTTGGAGACAACAAGCTCTCCAAGTAGCTCTAACCTTTGCTCCTCTAGTCTACTAGCTAGACTAAGGAATTGGAGGGAGCGGTAGTGAGATATAGCTCAATTGTGGTGTGTGGGTGAGAGAGGGAGGGAGCTCCCCCTTCCTTATACGGGGGGCTTGAGGTCATTCTAGGGGAATATTCCCCGAATTTACCCCCTAACCGCCTTCACCTTTTCAATACAGAACCGACCAAGGAAGCTAGGATTGGGCCGCATCCAGGGGGCTTCCTAGTGTTCCTGGTTGGGCTTGTATCCAGATGGTGAAGTGCGTTAGCCCTAAATTTGGCTCTTGGTTGCGCTTCTTTGGCCATTTGCTTGGATTTGGAATTCTACGTTTTCTCGAATGGCGCCTTTTTGACTCGATTCCCTTGTAAATGGCTTTGATTTCTGAAAGTGTTGATTCTACCGATACAAGTGAAATTTGGTCAATAGCAAAGGTATATGTGTTTATAAATGTTTATTTCTCCCCTTTTTGGTCTCTAGTTGGCGGTAGAAATGTGTCACTAAGGACAACTAACAGTGGCCAGAGATGAGGACTGACAAGGGGCATGGACGGAGACGGGTTGGGTCGTGCCAGCTGGAGACGAGGATGACAAGGCGTGAGGTCGGAGACAGGCTAGGGTCGTGGCGGCCATAGACAAGGACAACAAGGGGAGAGGTCAGAGACTTGGACAACGAGGTGGGCGAGGTCCATGCAGTGGAGACAATGAGAACAAGGGTGGGGAATTGCGCACGACCGTAGACAAAGATGAGGGCGCCGCTGCATGCACTGAAGACGAGCACAAGGGAAAGGGTGCGGTTGCGTGACAGATCAGGTAGACGAGAGGACATGGAGATGGTGGGCGACGATTGAAATGAAATAGATCAGAAAAAATTGAGAAGGAGAAGAGTATACATAGGGTTGGAGGTATTAGTCCTGGTTTCAGTCACAATCAAGGACTAAAAGGTCTTTAGTCCTCATTCATGGCTTAAATCGGGACCAAAGGTTTAATCTTTTGGGGGTGTTCAGATTGTCCATTCTACAATTTTTTTTACTATAACAGCGTGCTAACTTTTGCAATAAGTGTCTAATCAAAACCTAATTAGACTCAAAAGATTCATCTAAGTAACATTTTGCGAATGTCAAATTAATTTTAGTTTTCATCAACATTTAATGCTCCGTGCATGTGTACAAACATTGATGTGATGGAACTTTTGGTATTTGGTGGCCGGCGAATCCAAACAGGGCCTTAGTCCCAATTCGTGGTTGAAATCGGGACTAAAACCCACTTTAAGTCCCGGTTTGTCACTAAAACCAAGATTAAAACCAAATTTTGGCACGCGGACGAAATTGCGACAGTTTTGTTTCCCAACCATACAACACTATGGTTTAGGATACTTTGTGCCATCAAAAAACATGCGATACTTTGCACAAATTTTTGAATAAGATGAGTATTTTTGTTCCTTTATCTTTTGTTCCTGTTCTCGTTCCTTTATTTTTTATTCTATGAAAAATATGAGGCACGCATAGGACTTTGAAAAACAATAAAGATATAAAAAAGAATAAAATTACATAGACGATAATAAAGACAATACCAAGTTATTGCTAACCACATATACGATAACGAAGACCATTACGATAAAATTGCATTTACGATAACAAAAACCTTTTTCCGAATAGGTCAATGTTACAATCAAAATGTATCAACACATTTTAATATAACCAGCTCAAAAGCATTCTTGTACCACCCAACTATGGTCAAAGATACATCAGAGGATGCCAGATGTGGATGACGAGCTACACATATTTGGAGACGAGTGGCGGTCGCGTGAGCTGTGATGAACACATGCCTATCTCTTTGGACACAGTGCATAATCCGTATACAATCCAGAGCACATAGGATTGGATGGATGCAGTGGCCTATACGTAAATCCCTGCAACAATGGCATTGCACAGACTGATGAGGACATGAAACCTTCGGATACGACCATTACTTATAGGGTGAGGTCATTTCTACATATGTATATTGATTTTTTTTACAAATCACTTAGTTCCACGTGTACATGTCCTTATTTGCTTATAGGTATAAAATGCGTCAAAGTGCAAATCCATCAAAGTTAAACTTTTGGTTCGTCAGCAACCCGACAGTACTTCATGGAAAGGCCATAACTCATCCAGACGGAGTGCAATTGATGTCAATGAGATCTTGTCAGAAAGATTATTTGATTGGATTTTCAAATGAATCTGGTCCCAACACAATATCACATAGGAAAGACCATCAAATCGTCGAGACATTCTATCACTACTTATGCAAGAAGCTACGTCGTCGTTATGTGCTTGTTATTCACCCTTGCGATCCTGGCCCAAGTTGGAGTATGCCCCAAGGAGATGGAGAACACTCCAAGGAATCCCTTCGACTTCCTCCCCCTTGGACAACACCTTTGGAGGCCATCAAGCGCGTCCAAGCCAAGTTGGAGGCCCAATCCTTGTTAAGTTTGAGTCCATCTCGGGCTCTAGGAGAAGGTCGTGGTAAAATGGATGCTCAGGAGAAGGTCATGGTAAAATGGATGATCCAGAGATGATTGGAAAGATAATTTCATAGGCCAACAAATGGTTTTGGTTTGAGGTCCAAATTCCATTGGAAGTGACAGGAATCGTCGAAACAAGTTGGCGTCTAGAATTTGTCAGCGTGTTGCATCGCTATCTTTTGGGTAGTTTGTCGAAACAAGTAGATGTCCAAAATCTGTCAGGGCATTGCGTCACTGTCTTTTGGCCCGTTTGGTCCTTGTAACATTTCAGGCACTCCTTAGGGATGCGAGTAGGGGTCCTTAGACGCCCTTAGGCTATATAATTAGTAGCCGACACTGACGTTAGGGTTAGGTTTTTGCTTTAGATCAATCTGTTGTTGAACAACCGCCATTATTGGTTTGTGAAACTCCACATTTGACATCCTGATCATATATGTGCAATTATCACTTCAACTGAGTTGTGTGTTATCTTGTTCTTGCTTGTGTTCTTCCATGCGCAGTAAGGATTATTAGCTCTCGTTGGCGAAGTCAACCGGATCGTGACATGGTTGATAACCAGGGAGGTGTGGTGCTAAGGTTGAGGGGATCAGGTCTTTGTGATTGTGTCGCTCTTCACCTAAATTGATAGTTATCTTTGAACCTGACGGAAGATCGGGAAGCCCTGCCCCCATCACAGATAGCTCACCTATCTTCCGCAAGCTCTAGCGTGGCTCTATCTTCAAATACATTCTTCTAATAGCTGTTGTGTGCACTGACTACACATAATAAAATTTGTACGTGGAGGGCTTTCTCCCACAGAGAGGCCATATAGGTGGATACAAGTTTGTGAAAAGAATAACAAATCGATAAGGACCAAATTGTCGCAAAGAAAGACTCATATGCCATGAGAGATAAATTCAATGGACGCAGTGGCTAATTTTATAGGTCCAAGCGCACGTTGATTGTAATACCTCTGGTATTACAATTAATTAATCTGTCATGTCATCATATTTAATTTAATTTCCTGCATGTGATTGTGCTTAGGGCTAATAGAGTGTCTTGATTGTGTTTATGAGTGATTTTGCAATTAAACCTTGAATTGGAAATTAAAAATTAAATTAATAGGGAAAATCAACTTAACCCCTAATTTGGCCCCAAAAACCTAATTAAAAAACTATAAGGAATCTGATGAAAGTGTCTTAATAAAAGTTGTAGATCTTTAAAAATAGAACAACTTTTATTTTTGAAGATTTTGAAGTTATACAGCGGAAATTTGAATTAAACACAAAACAGTGACTTGAAATTCAAATTTGAAACATCATTTCAAAAATTACAGGGAATCTAACCAAACTCCCTTAATGAAAGTTGTACAGCTCAACAATTAGAACAAGTTCTCTTTTTATAGATTTTCAAGTTATTAAACAGAATTGGGAGAATTTTACTGGATTGCAAAATTAAATTCAAATCCCAATTTACCCCCTTTTCTGTAATTTCAAATTTAGGTCGAATTCGAATATGGTACAAAAAGAAAAAATACTCTACATGAAATTTCCTACAACTTTTGTATTGGTCATTTTCACTGATTCAAACTGATAGGGTATCATTTGAATTGAAATAGCATTTGACCTAATAGGACTAGCTACAGTAGTAGAGGTGGGGGTCCCCTACAGTGGCGCCGGCGCCGTACCGCGTGCGCGCGCCGCGCACCGGCCGCCGTCCGGCCGGCCGGGGCCTCGGCACCGCCACGTGGGGAGTCGCAAGGGGACCCCGGACACCTGCTCGCCCTTATCCGCTCCCTTCCCTACCTTTAAAGGCGACGAGAACCCCCCACAGCCCTTCTTCTCCCTCCGGCCGCCGACGAGGTTGCCTCCGTCCGCGACCAAATTGGCCATCTCTCGACCACCATCACACCCTCCATCTTACCACCAACTTCTCCACTCCCTAACGCGTCGATTGAGCCCGTTGGTGTTGGTGTTCGTGACCGGGTCGACCACACCGCCGTTCTTCTTCCTCTGTTCCGGTGGAGGTCGCCGCCGTGTCATCTCGCCTTGTCGCAGCGGCGCTGCGGTGGGTCTTTTGCATCTCTTCTTGGTGTTTGGGGTTTGCCTTGGTCCACTCTTTCTCTTGGACTTGGTGGTCTAAACTCTACCGTCTTAGGATCGTCGGAACGGAGACTATGTCGCCGCTACGGGTTGCTGCGTCCGCCGTCGTCGTCGACTGACAACCCCGAGCCATCCTTGTCCCCAATCCGTGCAAGTGTCGCACCTAGGTGAGCACCCTGGTCCTCTAGGTGTAGCCGGTTAGGTTTCCGAGGCTCTGCCTTGCCGGAGCGCGTGCGCGTCGCCGGGCCGGCCGTCATCGGTCCGCCATGTGCGTGGTACAGTCCAAACCATGGTACCTTTGGTCCTTCTAACTAGCTAGGAGTGTGCAGGGCCTTGGGTACGTCTCGGTACCCTCGACCTCGCCGGGGTAGTCGTCGGTGGCACGCCGTCGCGACGGGCCGATGCGTGCGCGGGCGCGCGAGTGTGCGCGTGAGGGGGAAGAGGAAGCTGACAGGTAGGGACGCCCTGTCAGTGGCCCTGTGAGAGAGGTAAAGCGTGCGCGCGGGTGCGTGGGCCGTGCTGGGCCGGCCAGGCTTGCTGGGCCGCTCGGGCTGTTTTTGTTTTTCATTTTTCCAAGGGATTTTTTTAAGGCTTTTTCAATTCTAATTAAAGGGAATAGTACTAGAGTTTGATCTGTGAAAAATATTTGTGCATGCTCTCTGTGATGTGTAGTATTTAACAAAAATATGAAATTTAGGATTTGAGTACTTTCTGTATGAACTATAAATCTGTGTTTTAATTGGTAAATGTAACTTTATGCAATTTTAATTAATTCTCTGTGGCTCCAAAAATCATGAAATTTATTTTGGTTCTGTTTGGATGCAAGACCTATCTGTTGGTGAAGTTTGAGCTTAATTAGAAGCAATTTAATTACTGGTTAATTAATATTAGAATAATAGGTTAATTAAAAAGGGTAATTAAATGTTAATGACTTAGGGTTTGTGTGATTTTATGGTTGATTGTGATCTTAGGTCAAACACCCTTATGACCTAGGGCATTTATGAAACAATTACTTTAAAATGGTTGTGGATGATAGTAGTGTCTGAAGATTTGTTTTATTTGTTATTTCATGTACCCGTTTAATTGCATCGCATTCATGCATTCATCATTTCATACGTGTAGTGACTAGAGATCAGGAGGTGAAGACTGAGGTGACTGCTGAGGAGCCTACTCAGGAGTTGGTGCTGGGATTTGACATTTGTGGCACCGACCCCGACCCTACTCTTTTTGCAAATCCAAGGCAAGCCCCAGTGCATTAGCCCCTTCTTGTTATTTATAAATGTTTATCACTTGAGTTAATCTATTATATTAGGTTAATAGGAGTTGAGTGATAACCTATTGATGCATTACCTTTCCTTGACCACTTATTATACCCCGAGCACCAGATTTAATTAAAAGTATTAAAAAATACTTAGCCCTGCTTAATTGATTTAGATTTGCATAAAATGCTATTTTAAACTATGATGATATGTAAAGAATGAATCATTAAAAGGGAATGGTATTGTCCTCGTTATTGGCGGTGCACTTGGCCAGTCCATCGTCATCAATGGGGATGGGTTTTCGTTTGGTGGTCGTATGTTTGGGTTAGAGTCCCAACTTATAATCGCCAGCGGAAAAGGGATGTGAAAACCGGGTGGTCACTAATGTACTTGGGTTGGAGTCCCAACGCATGGTTTCCAACGGAAAAGTAATAGGGACCGTTCGTTGTCGGCCTGCTGTGATCGAGACTTTGCAACTAGCCACATACTCCGGGAAGCCCTATCTCCGGTGGCTCTATTGCTTGAACCGACAACCACGCACTAGGAGTGGAGAGATGGCGAGATTAGCATGTACCCTCGTGGCCGGCGTTCCTGGAGACGAGAGGAGTACTGTGCTCTCAGGTGGCGCAGGACCGGTTCAGGGATAGAAAAGCCGTGGTAGACGGGGTTGGTATATGCAAGCTTAGGTGCTACATATACAGTGTGGTTAGGGATCCCCAGGTGAGTACTTAATCGATTCGAATCATCGTGGCTCCTTGGTTATGGAGACTTAATCCACTGACTTATATCGAAAAGTGGTTCGGAACTAGAATGTTTTGGAGAATGAATAAGTAATTGGAATTGATGGATATATGTGAAAGAACTAAAAACTATTGATGTTGATTATAATATTATTGAGTAAAATACTGAAAGCAGGATTAGTAATGCTTTTTTCGTAAAATACTTTGACTCTTGCTAAAGCTTTACCTTGATTCCCCTCAGCCTGTATTCCTGAGTCTCATTCCTTTTTCTTTAGTAGGGTATGTCTTGCGGAGTACCCCAGTACTCAGGGTTTGTTAACCCCTGTTGCAGGAAGTCAGCAGCCGGAGGTCTGTCTCGCTCCCTGCTATGTGACGATCGTCCAGGAAGGTAGTTAGGAAGAGTGAAGTTGAACCCGTGGACAGGGTTCATGTTATCATCTATCTTAGTATGTTGTATTGTTATTCTACTGCTACTGCTACTACTTTTAAGTATGGTTTCTAATAACTACATTTGAATTCTATTTGGACAACCGGTTTGTAATCTAAGTACTATTTAATCTTCTGCACTTTTACTCTGATGTATTTTATTATAAAATGTTGTAATTCTGTAATGGCTTCGCAATGTGATCCTGTCGGAGAAACGGGCGCTGGTGTAGCCCGGCAGAGCCTTCTAGATCATCTAGGACACGGGCCCAGCTGTCAGAGGTCATTAGTGACAATGGCAGGTTCCTGTGGGCCATGTGATTTAGGCGGTTCTGTTACAGCTGGTATCAGAGCGTTCCATTGCTAAATCATTATGGTATTACTTTGCGAAACTTCAAAATGTTTTGGATCATAAAAATCTAAATTGGTATTTTGGTCCAAATTGCTTATTCTTATCCTATTCCGTAATATAGTTATGGTAGCAAGTGGAATAGCATTATTACTAGCCCTATGTTAAAATTATTTATGCATTCATCTATCTTGCATTGATTTAAAATTCGTATGTACTATTTATGCATCATGATTAATTTCCATGTTAATTAACTTCCTCCTTAAAAGTGGGTATATGGGTTAGGATCTATCAAACCTATTCTTGCTAGCCTATTATATCTTTGCTAATTCGAACTTACCTTCTCCAGCTAGCATGTCGTAAGCTCACCGCTCGCAAGATGACTGGCCCCCAGGGAGTTCCGTGCCACCAGCTGGCGCCACGTGACGGAAAGGCCTCTGGCAGCCGTCCCCGCCGCAGCCGAAAGGAGCTCAAGGAAGAAATCAAGCTGCTCACGGAGGACTTCAAGGTGGCACGTCGTGACCACTACAGGGATGTGCGCATGGTCACCAAGCTGCAGCGTGAGGTGGACCGCCTGACTCACGAGAAGGAGGAGGCTTGGGCACGTGAGGACGTGGCCCGGGCAAGGGTCCACGAGTTGGAGAACTATGTTGAGCACATCGAGGAATACAATGATGCTCTGCATGAGGAGATCCACAGGCTCAATGACCAGATCAATCCCATCCTTGCTTCACGCGAGGAAGAGCCTGAGTTGGGCGTGGTTGAGGGGCCTGGGGAAGGGGAAGGTGAGGAGCAGGTCGTGGAGGATGACCTTGAGGAGGAGATTGATCCCATGGAGGATGTGATCGTGGAGGATGACGACGAGGAGGACGTGATCGTCATCGACGACGACTAGACTAGTCATAGGATTAGGAACGTCGGTCTATCGTTATCATTTGTGTTGTAATGTGGTGTGCCAAGAACCTTAGCTTTGGGTTTGGGAACTTTGTTAAGTCCTAGTCGTGTCTTTTAAGTATCGCTTAAGTGTTGTAATGTTTAAGTGTGTACTGCTACTATGCTTCGTTCAAGTAATGCTAGTCTTAAGTTTGGTTTGTTATTAAACAGATGTCTGTCAATACCTGTGCGTTCGGTGCTGGTACCTCTGAGGATGGAGCTGCTCCCAACCCACCGCCTATTCTGCCAACCTTAGCTGATGCTATTGCAGCCTTGGCTAATGCCGCCAATGCGATGGCGGAAAACAGGGACAACCGTGGTGGGCTTCGTGGCCGCCGCGATGATGATGAGACAACCTACGTGGACTTCACGGATACCCGTTCACCTGTGTTCACCAAGGCCGATGAGCCCCTGGGGGCTGACGACTGGCTTCGTACCATGGAGAAGAAGTTTAGTCTGATTCACTGCACTAAGCATCAGAAGCCCCTATTCGCAGCACAGCAGCTTCGAGGTCCTGCCAATGCTTGGTATGCAAATCTCCTGGCAGCTCAGCCCGATGGACACCAAATGACCTGGGCAGAGTTCCGTGAAGCTTTCCGTGCCCATTATATCCAAGCCAGTGTGATGAAGATGAAGCTTGATCAGTTTCTGGCACTACAGCAGAAGGAATCTACAGTGATGCAGTATGTTGGTCAATTCAACCATCTGCCCCAATATGCCCCTGAGCACACCAACACTGATCAGAAAAAGAAGGACTGCTTCATCAGGGGTCTGAACTACAAGATCCAGAGAAGCCTGTCGAACAACCTCCACTGCACCTATCACGAGACTGTCAACATTGCCATTGCCTTTGAAGAGAGTGACAGTAAGCACCAAGAGGAAAAGAAGAAGAAGTCTGGGTCTTCTGGTGGCCAGAAGCGCCAAAAAATCATTTATCACCCCACTCACCACTCTCGTTCACCATACCCTCAGCAGCAGGTCATTGTTCGCACTGCTGCTACCTCCCACACCTCCAACCAGCAAAATACCACTCAGCCGAATGCCCCTGGCGTTCGTGTCACCACCCCACAGGTCAACTACAACAACCCTTGCTACAACTGTGGCAAGATGGGCCATAGGGCCCGTGACTGCCCGTATCCGAAGCAGTACAATCAGAATGCACAGAAGGGTCCTGGTGGTCAGCAGCAGAAGGCTCAGCATCGTGGTCATCAGCAGCATGCCCACAAAGGAAAGGTGGTCAAGAAGGCAGGCCATGTCTACTACACCCAAGTTGGTGAGATTCCCGAGGGTGAACCCATCATGATGGGTAGGTTCCCTGTCGCAAGTCATCCTGCAATTATGCTTTTTGATTCTAGTGCATCTCATTCATTCATCAATCGCACATTTGTCGTCAAGCATGAAATACCAATTGGAGAAATAAAGGAAAATTTCCTAATACATTCGCCCGGGGGGCGTATAAATACTAAGGAGGTAGTGCAACGAGTACTAATAGAACTGGGCGGGCATGTATTCCCTACCACCATGATAGTACTCAAAGATCAGGACATAGATGTGATATTAGACATAAATTGGATGTATCAGCACAAGGCTCTCATTGACGTGCTGAATAGAACCATCAGGGTAAACTTGCCTAATAGTCAAACTCAACTTCTCATCCAACTTCCAATACCTCAAAGAGCAGTTGGTAGGATATGTGCAACCGCAGTCAAAGAAGTGCAGGATATTCCGGTAGTCTATGAGTTTCCAGATGTGTTCCCCAACGATTTGCCTGGTTTGCCACCTGATCATGATGTGGAGTTTGCTATTGAGTTGAAGCCTGGAATAGCACCTATATCACGTAGAGCCTATAGGATGCCTCCCAAAGAACTGGCAGAGCTTAAGGTTCAGTTGCAAGATTTGCTGGATAAGGGTTTCATTAGACCTAGCTCGTCTCCGTGGGGTTGTCCTGCTATCTTTGTGAAGAAGAAGGATAAATCCCTCCGACTCTGTGTCGATTACCGTCCACTCAACGAGGTCACCATCAAAAATAAATATCCTTTACCTCGCATTGACCTACTCTTTGACCAACTAGCTGGAGCCAAAGTATTTTCTAAAATTGACCTTAGGTCTGGCTACCACCAAATAAACATCCGTCCCGAAGACATTCCAAAAACAGCCTTCACCACTAGATATGGCTTATATGAGTACCTAGTCATGTCCTTCGGCCTAACCAATGCCCCTGCCTATTTCATGTACCTAATGAACTCCGTCTTCATACCAGAGCTCGACAAATTCGTGGTTGTGTTCATTGATGACATCCTTGTCTATTCCAAAACCCCTGAAGAACATGCCAACCACCTCCGTGTTGTCCTGACTCGTTTAAGAGAACACCAACTCTACGCCAAGTCAAGTAAGTGCGAGTTTTGGTTGGATCGAGTCCCTTTCCTCGGGCATATTTTGTCGGCTGAAGGCGTATCAGTTGATCCGAGTAAGGTGGAGGAAATCTTGAATTGGAAGCCACCAACTACGGTACATCAAGTCCGTAGTTTCATGGGGATGGCGGGATACTACCATCGCTTTATTCTGGATTTTTCTAAAATAGCCAAGCCTATTACTGGGTTGTTGAAGAATCAGGTCAAATTTGTTTGGTCACCGGAGTATGAGAAGGCATTTCAGACTTTGAAGAAATTGTTGACCACAGCACCAGTCTTAGCCCAGCCCGATATTGAAAAGCCATTCGATGTGTACTGTGATGCCTCTGGCACTGGTCTTGGTTGTGTCCTGATGCAAGAGGGTCGAATTATTGCTTATGCTTCACGATAGCTCAAGCATCATGAAGAGAATTATCCCACCCATGACTTGGAGTTGGCAGCTGTAGTACAGGCCCTGAAGATATGGCGTCATTATTTGCTAGGTAGTACTTGTAATGTCTACATTGACCATAAGAGCTTGAAGTACATCTTTACTCAAGAAGAGTTGAACATGAGACAAAGAAGATGGCTCGAGTTGATAAAGGATTATGATATTGAAGTGCACTACCATCCGGGTAAAGCTAATGTGGTTGCTGATGCACTCAGTCGGAATGTTCACTGCAACTGTTTGACCGTAAAGCCGTATGACCTATCTTTATGTTATGAGCTGGAAAAGTTGGGCATAGAAATAGTTCCGCAGGGCAGTCTAGCTAACATCAGTATTGAAACATCTATCCGTGACCAAATCATTGCTGCTCAAAAGGGAAGCAAAGGAATCAAGCACATTAAGGAGAAAATACAACTAGAAAGGCAGATTGCTTTAGAATTGATGATGAAGGTGTGTTGTGGTTCAAGAGTTGACTTGTAGTCCCAAAAGTTTCTGAGTTACGTCGCATGATCCTCGATGAAGCGCATTTGACCAGATTCTCAATTCATCCAGGAAGCAATAAGATGTACCAGGACTTAAAGCAGAAATTCTGGTGGACTAAGATAAAGATAGAAATTGCTCGGTATGTTGCCAGGTGCGATACATGTCAAAAGATGAAAGCTGTGCATATGAAGCCTGGGGGAGAACTACAACCATTGTTGTTCCTGCGTGAAAATGGAAAGACATTAGTATGGATTTTATTGTAGGTTTGCCTAGGACACCTCGAGGTTTTGATTCAATCTAGGTAGTTGTGGACCGTCTCACCAAGCAAGCTCACTTCATGCCCTAAAGACTGCATATACCGCTGCAACCTATGCGAAACTATATATGGAAAATTTTTTGAAGCTACATGGAGTGCCGAAGACCATTGTCTCCGATCGAGGTACCCAGTTTGTCTCCAATTTTTGGAAGGCTTTTCACAAGTCATTAGGGACAAAACTTCTGCATAACACAGCATACCACCCGCAGACTGATGGACAGACCAAAAGGGTCAATCAAGTTCTGGAAGACATGTTGAGGGCTTGTGCACTCAATTACACCAAGACATGGGACGAGTGTTTAGCATTGGCAGAGTTCTCGTATAACAACAGTTACAAACAAAGTATCAAGATGGCTCCGTTTGAAGCAGTGTATGGTCGTAGGTGTCGTACTCCATTGAATTGGTCTGAACCTAGAGAAAGATGGTTTTATGGAGTTGACTTGGTCAATGAAGCCGAAGAAAAGGTTCGACTGATACAGGAGAATTTGAAGGTGGCACAGTCACGTCAGAAAAGTTATGCCGATCAAAGGAGCCGACAGTTAGAGTTCAAGATTGGAGACTATGTCTACTTGAAGGTGTCACCAATGAAAGGGGTCAACCGTTTCGGAGTTAAAGGCAAATTAGCCCCACGTTACATCGGACCATTTCAGATTATGGAACGTGTGGGAAAGGTGGCTTACAGACTGCAATTGCTAGAGCACCTCTCTAATGTGCACAATGTGTTCCATGTGTCGCAATTGAAGAAATGTCTTCGAGTGCCTGATCAAGTTATTGATGTCGAAGGAGTGGAACTCGAACCGGATCTGACATGCTCCGAGTACCCGATTCGAGTCTTAGATCGAAAGGATCGCGTTACCCGAAGAACTACAACCAGGTGGTACAAGATACAATGTAGTCATCATTCTGAAGACGAAGCTACCTGGGAATCGGAAGACTATCTCGCAGAAAATTTCCCTGAATTTTTTGCTACCTTGTAGATGTAAGGTTTTTTGTTGTGTAATATGTATACTACCCTACTCGTTTAATGATCAAGGTTGAATTAGGTTTAATCGACGCATTTTCTTTGCCATTACTTTGTCTTAAGTCTTAGTCTTATATCAAATCTCGAGACGAGATTTCTTTTAGGGGGAAGGCTGTAATACCTCTGGTATTACAATTAATTAATCTGCCATGTCATCATATTCAATTTCATTTCCTGCATGTGATTGTGCTTAGGGCTTCTAGAGTGTCTTGATTGTTTTTATGAGTGATTTTGCAATTAAACCTTGAATTGGAAATTAAAAATTAAATTAATAGGGAAAATCAACTTAAGCCCTAATTTGGCCCCAAAAACCTATTTCAAAATCTATAAGGAATCTGATGAAAGGGTCTTAATAAAAGTTGTAGATCTTTTAAAATGGAACAACTTTTATTTTTTAGAGATTTTGAAGTTATATAGTGGAAATTTGAATTAAACTCAAAATAGTGACTTGAAATTCAAATTTCAAACATCATTTCAAAAATTATAGGGAATCTGACCAAACTCCCTTAATGAAAGTTGTAGAGCTCAGCAATTAGAACAACTTCTCTTTTTATAGATTTTCAAGTTATTAAACAGAATTGGGAGAATTTTACTGGATTGCAAAATGAAATTTAAATCCCAATTTACCCCCTTTTCTGTAATTTCAAATTTCGGTCGAATTTGAATATAGTTCAAAAAGAAAAAATACTCTACATGAAATTTCCCACAACTTTTGTATTGGTCATTTTCACTGATTCAAACTGATAGGGCATCATTTGAACTGAAATAGCATTTGACCTAATAGGACTAGCTACAGTAGTAGAGGTGGGGGTCCCCTATAGTGGCACCGGCGCCGTACCGCATGCGCGCGCCACGCGCCGGCCGCCGTCTGGCCGGCCGGGGCCTAGGCACCGCCACGTGGGGAGTCGCAGGGGGACCCCGGACACCTGCTCGCCCTTATCCGCTCCCTTCCCTACCTTTAAAGGCGACGAGAACCCCCATAGCTCTTCTTCTCCCGCCGGCCGCCGACGAGGTTGCCTCCGTCCACGACCAAATTGGCCATCTCTCGACCACCATCACACCCTCCATCTTACCACCAGCTTCTCCACTCCCTAACGCGTCGATTGAGCCCGTTGGTGTTGGTGTTCGTGACCGGGTCGACCACACCGCCGATCTTCTTCCTCTGTTCTGGTGGAGCTCGCCGTCGTGTCATCTTGCCTTGTTGCAGTGGCACTGCTGTGTGTCTTTTGCCTCTCTTCTTGGTGTTTGGGGTTTGCCTTGGTCCACTCTTTCTCTTGGACTTGGTAGTCTAAACTCTAAGGATCGTCGGAACGGAGACCGTGTCGCCCGTGCGGGTTGCTGCATCCGCCGTCGTCGTCGACTGACAACCCCAAGCCATCCTTGTCCCCAATCCGTGTGAGTGTCGCACCTAGGTGAGCACCCTAGTCCTCTAGGTGTAGCCGGTTAGGTTCCTGAGGCTCTGCCTCGCCGGAGCGCGTGCGCGTCGCCGGGCCGGCCGTCGTCGGTCCACCATGTGCGTGGTACAGTCCAAACCATGGTACCTTTGGTCCTTCTAACTAGCTAGGAGTGTGCAGGGCCTTGGGTACGTCTCGGTACCCTCGACCTCGCCGGGGTAGTCGCCGGCGGCACGCCGTCGAGACGAGCCGATGCGTGCGCGGGCGCGCGAGTGTGCGTGTGAGAAGGAAGAGGGAGCTGACAGGTGGGGACGCCCTGTCAGCAGCCCTGTGAGAGAGGTAGAGCGCGCGCGGGCGCGCGGGCCGTGCTGGGCCGCTCGGGCTGTTTTTGTTTTTCATTTTTCCGACGGATTTTCTTAAGGCTTTTCTAATTCTAATTAAAGGGAATAGTACTAGAGTTTGATCTTTTTGTGTGAATTAAATTACTACATGAAAAATTATAAAAATATTTGTGGATGCTCTCTGTGATGTGTAGTATTTAACAAAAATATGAAATTTAGGATTTGAGTACTTTTTATGAAATTTTAATTAATTCTCTGTAGCTTCAAAAATCATGAAATTTATTTTGGTACGTTTTGGATGCAAGACCTATCTATTGGTGAAGTTTGAGCTTAATTAGAAGCAATTTAATTACTGGTTAATTAATATTAGGATAATAGGTAAATTAAATATTAATGACTTAGGGTTTGTGTGATTTTATGGTTGGTTGTGATCTTTGGTCAAACACCCTTATGTCCTAGGGCATTTATAAAATAATTACTTTAAAAAGGTTGTGGATGATAGTAGTGTCTGAAGATTTGTTTTATTTATTATTTCGTGTACCCGCTTAATTGCATCGTATTCATGCATTCATCATTTCATACGTGTAGTGACCGGAGATCAGGAGGTGAAGACTGAGGTGACTGCTGAGGAGCCTACTCAGGAGTTGGTGCAGGGATTTGACATTTGTGACACCGACCCCGACCCTACTGTTTTTGCAATCCATGGCAAGCCCCGGTGCATTAGCCCCTCCTTGTTATTTATAAATATTTATCACTTGAGTTAATCTATTGCATTTGGTTATTAGCAGTTGAGTGATAACCTATTGATGCATTACCTTTCCTTGACCACTTATTATACCCCGAGCACCTGATTTAATTAAAGTATTGAAAAATGCTTAGCCCTGCTTAATTGATTTAGATTTGCATAAAATGCTATTTTAATTTATGATGATATGCAAAGAATGAATCATTAAAAGGGAATGGTATTGTCCTCGTTGTTGGCAGTGCACTTGGCCAGTCCATCGTCATCAACGGGGATGGATTTCCGTTTGGTGGTCGTATGTTTGGGTTAGAGTCCCAACTTATAATCGCCAGCGGAAAAGGGATGTGAAAACCGGGTGGTCACCAGTGTACTTGGGTTAGAGTCCCAATGCATGGTTTTCAACGGAAAAGTATTAGGGACCGTTCGTTGTCGGCCTGCTGTGATTGAGACTTTGCAACTAGCCATATACTTCGGGCAGCCCTATCTCCAGCGGCTCTATTGCTTGAACCGACAACCACGCACTTGGAGTGGAGAGATGGCGAGAGTAGCGTGTACCCTCGTGGCCGGCGTGTCTAGAAACGAGAGGAGTACTGTGCTCTCGGGTGGCGCAGGACCGGTTCAGGGATAGAAAAGCCGTGGTAGACGGGGTCGGTATATTAAAGCTTAGGTGCTACATATACATTGTGGTTAGGGATCCCCAGCTGGGTACTTAATCGATTTGAATCGTCGTTGCTTCTCGGTTATGGAGACTTGTTCCAATGACTTACATCGAAATGTGGTTCGGAATTAGGATGTTTTGGAGAATGAATAATTAATTGGAATTGATGGATATATGTGAAAGAACTGAAAACTATTGATGTTGATTATAATATTATTGAGTAAAATACTGAAAGCAGGATTAGTAATCCTTTTTCCGTAAAATACTTTGACTCTTGCTAAAACCTTACCTCAACTCTTCTCAGCCTGCATTCCTGAGTTTTATTCCTTTTTCTTTAGTCAGGTAAGTCTTGCGGAGTACCCTAGTACTCAGGGTTTATTAACCCCTGTTGCAGGAAGTCAGCAGCCGGAGGTCTGTCTCGCTCCTTACTGTATGACCATCGTCCAGGAAGGTAGTGAGGAAGAGTGAAGTAGAACCCGTGGGCAGGGTTCGTGTTATCATCTATCTTAGTATGTTGTATTTTTGTTCTACTGGTACTGCTACTACTTTTAAGTATGGTTTGTAATAACTGCATTTGAATTCTATTTGGATAACCGGTTTGTAATCTAAGTACTATTTAATCTTTCACACTTTTACTCTGATGTATTTTATTATGAAATGTTGTAATTCTGTAATGGCTTCGCAATGGGATCCTGTCGGAGAAACGGGCGCTGGTGTAGCCCGGCAGAGCCTTCTAGATCATCTGGGACACGGGCCCAGCTGTCAGAGGTCATTAGTGACAATGACAGGTGCCTGTGGACCATGTGATTTAGGCGGTTCTGTTACAGTGATAGATGAGGTCGTGGTAGGTGAGAGCAGTGCGAAGACCTTTAGTCCCAATTTTTATTAAAAACTGGGACTAAAAGCCCTCAAACCAGCACTAAAAGTCCCTACAGACACTGTTATCACCTACCACCATAGACCAAATTAAATTATTGTATAAATTAATTTGTATAAATTTGAAAAAATATGAATAAATTTTGATGAAATATAATATTGAATATATGTATTTTGTAATGATTTTAATGGTATCAATATAAATTTAGTGATGACATTTTAAATTTTGTATATAATTTATTTTTCAAAAAATATTGATTCAATCGCATGAGAAATAGACATGATGAAACACAAATATAATTATAATCTTATAAAAAACCTAATTAAACAACACCATAGAATGAAAAAGTTGTTATGTGAAACCATACAAATGGACCTAATTAATTAAAACATAATGTTACAAACCAATCACAACTCTAACCTACCATTCTCATTTGCAGCCATTCATGGTAATGAATATCTCACATTCTATAACCATGATTATCGTTTAAGAAGGACAATACATGTACTATTGTGCGCTCTCTCATGCCTCACAACATCGAGGACATGGTCAACTGTATATGTAATCTACAGAATGCCCACTGGACCCAGTAAGTTTCAGAGAGTACTGCCATCTTCTGTAGTGAAGTGGCAAATGTGTCCATGGTTCTCCTAGCTGTACCCCAATTGCTCCATAGCTTGATCTAAAATGGTGGCCAAGCCACATGTAGCGTAGGTATAACCATAGAGAAAATGGTGCAAGTTGACAAACAAATAAATCAAAGAGCAGTAATAGAACAAAAACAACAAATGAAACTGAGTGAGTCATATATCCGTGAAGACTTTACCCCATCCATCAGGTTGTTTCTTGCCATATATTCACTTACTTCCATAATAGGGAGATGACGTGCACACAAAGCTACTACTTTGAAGTGCTAGTAAGCAGGCACCTCAATACAAATATGCCGAATTGCCACTAGACAGAGGTACACGACATTGCGCTAGGCAAATATCCTTCCCATCGCTTATTGGCTCATCTGGTGAATAAGCTGGTCATGCACCGTTGGACCCCTCGTAAGGATGTAAAAGCTAATAAGTTCACATGTCCATAACCGACCCTGTGCATCAGAGGTCCTGTTCTCAACGATCTTCGATGCATTGAACAAGGAAAGTGCTGATTGCAGCCACTCCATCGAGTATATATGGGTCATATATATATATATATATATATATATATATATATATATATATATATATATATATGTATATATATATATATATATATATATATATATATATATATATATATATATATATATCCATGCAAAAGCAGATGCAAAAAAAATCACGTGAATCAAATTCAAAATTGAACGAGTGAATTTTCCTTTTGAATCCTATCCATGTCCTGGACAAATGCTAGTGGTGTCCATCCAATTCAATGCAGTAATGACAAGATGGTAATTTATATGGTCCTGGTAGTTAATGCCAGGTATAAAAGCAATCATCATTGTACATGCACTGTATACTTTTACTACCATATGAATAAAATGAGGATGCCTGCTTACCGGAGTAGGCCACGCTCCGGTGAGGGCGCTAAATTGTATTTGAAGCCCTGCATACTAAATAGTAGGGTCCTATATATCTACTATTCTGAGTCCTGGGTCTTGAATATTATTCAGAGCCCTCGTCGGAGTGCCGCCCATCCCGGTAGAAGCAGTAAAAAACATGTGTTCCGTTTTTTATTCCCAAGGTTCTCTCGTGTAATAAAAAACACTAACTCATGTTCTTTAATAATCACCATGCAGAATTAATCTTCAAATTCCGCTAACGGCACCCCGTGGTGGTAGCCATGCAGAATTATTTCAATGAATGCATACATATTATGAAACCGCACTCAAATGACTCATCGCCAGGATGGTAACCTGGTGTTTGTCGTAGGGGAGGTCCATTCACAAAACCTGATAAACTCAAGTTTGAATATAAATATCTTAGATTTGGTTTGAATGATGGTGTAGCGAGGACGTCATAGATTGTATTAGTAGTCTATCCTCATGATGGACAGGTCGGTATATTCGATTCTTTGAGGGAAGGATCGAACAAACAAGGGTACAAGGCTTTCGAAAACGCTTTGTGATAGTAATTACGACACTTGTCTTTTGTACACTTTAACTTACGTTTTATAAATATTTTTCGTTGACTTGTTGCTTTATTATTATAGCACTTACAAGAAGTACGTTCAAGACCTCTCGTGCTATGATCCAAGAAGTGATAAAAGAAGAAGAAAAATGGTCTAATAGGAATGTCAACACTCCTCGTGCTATGATCGATTTCGTACCAAGAATGTTCGATCATAGCATTTTTCTTGTCGAGGCGAACATTCCGGGTACGAAATCGAAAGTCACATGTGCTACTTTATCGTAAATGTCTCTACATGTTCTAATGCTCGTGCATTATGTATCGTGCAGTGCATCAAACAACCTCCTAACACATTGCTCTATGGATAATACACATGTGAGTACCTCAGGGCATGCACCAAATTTAGCCAAAGTTGATGCCAGCTCAAGAAAGCACAGGAGTGGTGGGAGAAAGCAAAGAGCGGCCACAACACCATCACTTAAACAGTAGAGGACATACGCACGTTTATCATAGAATGTTATGTGTAGGTTGGTGAAAAGTTCTTCAATAAGGAGAGGGAGTTGACGACGGAGGAGAAGTACAAGAAGTTAAGAGACTAGAGCGCCATAGGCTTGAAGGATTACACGTTGCCGGAATTCTTTGATTAGGTGATATTAGTTTCTAACGTACTGAATGATGTGTGTTTGTGAAACAATGTAAAAACTTTCGTAATGATGGTTGATCGAACAAGAATCGTTGTAAACATGTCTATTCTCTCGGTTCTTCTTTATATACTTTCATTACTGAAATTCAAATTGAAATTTAAATTTGATTTGAAAAAGATTTTTTTTAAAAAAAACTCAGAAATTAAACGGAGATGGGCAACTAACAATGTCCGCCTCGGTTAAACATTTAACGAAGGCGGGCAAATAAAACCACCTCGGTTAAAACTTTATAGGAGATAGATGTAAAAAACTGTCACGGTTAATACTAATTAAGCAAGGTGGACGCCATTACGTGCCCCGTCCTAGTTAATTGTTGACCTTTCATCCGATGCAGTTGACTTGTCCACCTTGGTTAAACCATTTTACTCGCCTCCATTTAAGTTTCTGTAGGTAGGGTGTGGTACTGATTATATGGACGACCGGCGCCATGCCGTGGGAAGCTGGAGCTGCCTGCGCTGCCTCCCGGTTGCATGACCCCTCCTTGGACGCCGGCAAACCGTGTTTTGCGGACTGCGGCATGCGATCGTCTTCTCGTCGACGTGGACAAGCCTAAAGGTGCGCCAGAGCTAGACAACTGCCTGGACTCGGCTACTTCGCCGTGTTCCTGGGTGAAGGCAACCGAAAGGACGGTGGAGCTGCTTGCGCTGACTCTGGGTCGCATGACCCCTCCGATCCTTCAACGCCGACAAACCGTGTGATCATCTTCTCGTCGACGCGGGGCAAGCCCGAGGGCGCACGAGAGCTAGATAACTGTCTGGAGCTGGTGAAGGCAACCAACCCGATGGTAGTTGATCCAGGTGACACGGACCCGCGACGACATGCGCGGCCACGTGAGCCACCGACGACAAGAGCATTGTCATGACGGCGGATCGATCCCATCTCGCCGTCGTTGTTCATCCACTGGCGACGTCTTCGACTCTGTTTAAATACCCTGCAACTTCCAATTGCAATTAGTCACATCAATATTGCGGCACATACATAAAGCATTAAGTGTAGACGAAATGTTTGCATGTTTACACAGTTTATATGTATATCACAAGATGAATCTTTTAATCCTACTTATATAATGATTGGACATTTATTAGAAAAACTTCCTCGCTGTTAGAGTGTCAAAATTCTAAATTCTAAATAGATTTAAATCGCATCCTTCATGGTGGAAATCCGGACGACGTGGGCAAGAACAGGAAAAAAAGTTCCATTGGATGACGCTCGACACGGCTACGAGTACTCGAGTCCAACGTGCACAACAAACTTCTCGGGTTTTAGTTAAACATTTAAGTACATAAGAGGTAAGATTACAGTGAGGTAAGTTCTGTCTAATTTCTACTTTTATTGTTAAATATGTCTCCAGACTCCAAGCTACGTATTATTCCTAATATTAACTAGTAATGCCATGGATGTCATGATTATCAATGAAATAAGTTATAGATTTTAAATTCTATGAAAAGGATAAATCATAAATAGATATGTAACATTACATTATTGCTTTTCATAATCTTTTATGTTTTTTTTCTCTCATTATTGCAAGACTCTGTTCGGCTGGCTGGATTGTACGCTTGGCTGAATGATTATTGTGAGAGAAAAACACTGCTGAATGACTGGCTGATGCTGGCTGGTAAGTAAGTTGAAGCGAACATAGCCGTAAGGACATATACAACAGCTATCACATTTTATTTGGTTAAAAGATATGTTGCATAAAATGTATTAATTAGACCATAAATTTTTGTGAGCTAACATATGTTACACAAAACTGAGTGCGTATATTATACTAACTAGAATGAAATTATATTATAAAAATAAAAGACCTTGAAATACGTAGTTGTCACGTACTAAGTTTATCTAAAGAATAATTCTATCTAATTAAGTTATGTTATATCCAAAGTTGCAAAAATAAAAATCTAATAGATCATGTACGTATCAATTAGATTAAAGAAAAGATCTTTGTATCTAAACCTTTTCTTATTTCACGTATTACCTCATACAAAGTAATAGATAATTTTAACCATTCAATTATATTCAATGAATAGCTCACAGATATTTGGTTGTCACAACAAAGCCTATTGTTCTCGATAATTAAATCTCTGAAGGTGTTTTTAACAAAAGATTAAAGTGTTATTGTCTTATTAGAAGCTAATTTAATAGTTATTTTTAGGGGCTATTGCGTTTCTACCCTTATTTTGAAGCTCAATTATGATTTTACCATCGCTTTTTGATCCGTTGTGTTTTTACCCTCACTTTGTGAAAACGAAATTACAGTTTACTCTTACTCTGTGAACAGCAGGTAACGGTGTTAAAGAGCCTTGACAAGGACAACTTTGTCCTTTCGAAAATACCCCTACTTTTCTGAGTTTATTGTAATTTTACCCCTATTTTTTTTTAAAAAAATGGCAGTGACATTGGACAGATTGTTAACAGCCCGAACTTGTCAGACGAGACAGGAACTCTGATTGGAGACTGTCAAACACACAACCACAGATGTATCCAACAAAATGTACACCACTGTGCAATGAGCTCGTCACAGTTCAGAAGACAGAAATGCGTGGGATGAGCTCGTCCAAGGCTCAGGGCTGAAACACATTCCCCGACAGCACATGAGCACCTGCAGCACAACCAGAAAATTGCCCAAATTAGATGACGCAAAGCAAATAGCTGCTCCCGAAGGCCGAACAAATGAGGGGAAGCCTGTTGTGCGAGGCGCCGGACCGACTTCAGAGCCCTTCTCCAGGACGCAGAAGGAGAGGTCTATATGCTATAGCTGTTCCTTTTCACTTAGTATTCTTGTCTTCTATGAACTAAAAAAAAAATATATGACATAGTTCTTATTAGTACTATCGTGTAATTCCTTTATCAAATTATTAGTCGAAACAAATAAAAATATACTATAGTCTAAAAGATCTATGTGCTCAAATACGACAGACCGGTCATTCGTGTCTGCAACCGGTTAATACAGACGTGATACGAGTGACTAGTGAGGAGTACTACGTGCAGGAGCGGCTTGGCCTGGCTTGCGTACATGTACTGTAGTGTAGTACACTGTGCGGAGGTTGGTCCCTGGTCCGTGGTGGTGTGCAGGAGACCGGAGAGGAGTCTCCTGCTGGAGCTGATGAAATGAAACGAAGGTGCAGCGCAAGAGTAACCAAACTGTACCGTGCTTTCCCAAACCGGGTGAACAGTGCTGCACTCCCACTCCCACTCCCACGGGCCACGGCCACACCACCGCTCGTGGCCGTTGGGCTCCGCTTGCACCCAGCTCGATGATGGGTAGGCCCGTGTCAAGTCAGTTGCCCACCTGGCTTTCTCGCGGTGGGTGTGTCGGTCGCGGCGCGGAGCAGGTGGCCGCCCGCATTTACAGCCGTCGCGTCGCCAGTGAGGCCGACGTGACAGCCGGCTGTTGGTTCTCCTACAGCGTTTGTCTTTTCGCTCTCTCTAATGATCATCCACAGCAGAGTTCAGCAAATTAGCAAGCTTTTATATATAAAAAATCTATGAAATTCTTAAAAAATGTTCTTTAAGTTTATCAATTTGAAAGTACTATATTTTAAGATCTAAAACTTTTAAAGTAATTCATCAAAGATGCATACTCATTCGTTTTATGTTTAAATTTGTAAAAACATCTTTATATTTCTTTTTGTTTTACAGGACTACCCTTCCCTGTCCGACCACGGCACGTACTGCAACGTGAATATCGGTGGCTCGATCTACTGCCGAGTGCCATGATCACGTGGGGATGTGGTGCCAGTTGCACTTGAGCTTCTGTGCGCACAGCAGCGCGCATGGCCTCAATAATATAGCGCACGAACATGGGTATGCATCAATCGACATAGGGTGTCTTTAGATGCGGTTGCAATTTCTAATTTTGATACTGTAGCAGCGAAGAATTTTTTTTAATAAGTGTCCAATCATAGTTCAAGTAGGCTTAAAAGATTCGTCTCGTGATGTACATGCAAACTATGCAAATATGCAAACATTTCGCTTACCTTTAATACTCCATACATGTGCCGTAATATTAATGTGACTAGTTACAATTGCAATTTACAGTGTATTTAAACAGGACCATATGTGAAAGCTTACGTCTCTCGCTGTCTCCTACACACGGGCGAAGCTACATTTAAGTTATCTAGTGCATACGGACTACATACAACCAGGATTTTAGATTTTTTCTAGTGTGGTGGATTTTTTTAGGGTTTTGCCGTACAAATTTTTCCTCTAAACATCTCCTAATAAGATTCACATGTGCTATACTAGTGGGTAGTGTTTTTGTTATGGTGCTGCTAGGGGGCTACGTGGTTGCGAGGGGGAGAGAGTTGAGGAAAGCGACGGCGGACGCGCTACAATACCCGCGACTGTAGCAACAGCGGCTAGGGCTTTGTGGGGGTATAAACCCACATACCCGCATGACTATACATAGGTCAAGTTATCCGATCAGGCCCAGATTGCCAAGGACGCGTCGTATACACGTTCTTCAGAAGATCACGTATATCTGCCGGCTTAGAAGTCTTGGCGGTCAAGGAAATATCTTTCCAAGTATCTAGCCAGTTAGTTTCCTTGTTTGACTAGGATTGTAATCTGATATACATGGTAACCGACTTGTAACCCTGCCCCCCAAACTATATAAAGCGGGCAGGGGATCCCCTCAACCCACATCATATCATAGCAATACAATCCAGTAACACACGGGACGTAGGGTAATACGCCTCACGGCAGCCTGAACCTGTATAAATCTTGTGTCTCGCGCTTTCTGCGCAACGTTTGTTCGTCTCAGGCGTACCTTCACCGATCATCTACCATCTTGGGCATACCTCTCGGTGGACTATCGACAATATCTCATTGATAGTTAGCGCGCCAGGTAAGGGGTGTGCTGCCTGATTCCATAGCGAACAAGATGGTGGTTTTTTCAGGCTCCATAGAGCTCCCGATGCCAGGCCAGATCTTCACGGTGGGCTCCATCACTTGGGTCATCTGCCCGGATGGCGAAGGGAAGATCCTGGATGCGGTTCAGATTGTATCCACTCCAGCTCCATCGGCGGCCTCCGCTCCGGCGAGAAGGCTGCCACACTACGTCCGGAGGACCGTCGACAACAGCGACCAGATCGGATCTATAGATCGGGTCTCCCAAGGCTTGACCGAGAGCCTCCAGATCTTGGAGTCGGCCGCAGATCGCCTCCAGCGCCCATCAGTGGCGCAATACTCCTCTCTGTCCCGGAGGGATACAACTTTGGTCATCACCGTTACCCCACAGGGACGCATCGTTGAACTTCAACCCCGAGGAGTTGCGTTTCCAAGGGCCTCCGACCATGACCTTCCGAGGGGCTACATGCCTTTCGCCCTGCGAAGCGCGGCCTGCAACTTCGCGCATCTACTGCGTCACCCCGACCACGCCGTCTCCGACCACGACGGCACAAGCTGCACCTACATCGTCGCTGACAACTGTTGGTATTTATTATGCTCATGTAGAATATTCCGCAAGCGTACAGAAATACCGTTGTATCATTTTACCCAGGAGTATTTCAGGGTATCGTATTTATCCTCAGGGAAGCAATGGTTAAAGAATATGATAGCTAACCATAATGATCTACTAACTAATATTCCAACTAAACTAGAGTGGGGGTAAATGATATATATGACAAGTGTAGCGACACACACAGGAGAAGTTCCAATGATAAAAGAGTAGGTTAGCGAGCGAGGAGGACAACGAGCGAGCATAAGGTTGCAGCCCCCGCTTCTGGAGTCTTCTTCCGTCGCCTCTTAGGAGTCATCTCGGCCCTTTGTTGAAGTCGGTTTGATCCTACGGCGCACGTTCATCCTACCGGGCTATAAATAAAGGGGCAGACTCCCCTCCCTGAAGCATCAAGTCATTTGGAGATCAAGCCATCCAAAGCCTCTCTAGTTCATAGCTTTAGCCTACTCAGATTAGAAGTAGAGGAGTTCTAGTTCTTCAGCGGGATCCGGAGCCCCTGGCGTCGGTCTGGAGTGCGGAGTTCGGTATAGTTCTAGTTCTTTTCTCTTATTGCATTCAACATTATGATTCGAGAAATATTGCTCTTAATGTTATATATGTTCTTAATTGCAATAGTCATTGTTCACTTTGATTATATGTCTAGCATAGTTAGTTTGATCCTATTGAATTTATGTAATTGCTCGTATAGAGTTCGTCTAGAGATATCGTGGATGAATGATTGGCAGTATGTAGACGTGGTGTTTAGATATCTTGCTTATCTGCAAGTGCACCTTGACGTGCCGGGTCGTGTGGTAGATCGTGTAGGTGACAGCTACGTTGAGTCCTCTGTAGTCCACCCCCGTACGTAGGACGAGCAGAGCGCGGTCGCGAAGGAGGTGACCCTTGTGTCTTAATATCCTCATTAGATGATGCTCCTTTACATGTAATCATGATGTAGGTAGAGCTAAACAATGATTGCTAGATGTAATTGCACTAATCATAGTATTCATTGACGTAGTTATAGAATTACTTTAGATATTAATTCCTTTATCTATCCATTGGTTAGCTATTGTTATGACTAGATGAGCTCTGATATTTACCTATTTATGATGATGACTGATCATATTTATCCTATATATCTTTATCATGTGACTGATCCTTGTTATGAGTAGGATTATAGTTATGGTTTATCTTTTACATTAGCAGTATAAGTTATAGATGTAATAAGTCCTACTAAGACCTTCCCAGTGGTATAAATATAAATCGACAACCTGGTGATACTCTAGGTAAAATGCTACAATGGTATAATTATCTGTCCGCTTGCAGAATTATTCTTAGTTTATATTTATTTATATTTCTGCCTAGTCACGTGGAATAATATATAAAACCTTTATTTATTCTTAGCATATATAATTAGGATTGACAACCTAGTTCATGCTAAAAAATATTGGTAATAGATAAGTGGCTAGTTGTTATTGATCAGTTAATTAAAATACCATACATCTTCTAATCTTGTCTCTTGTGTTAAAAGTTATAAAGTTATATCGGGCGACGTTAGTAGATGTCAACAAGCATTTTTGGCGTCGTTGCCGGGGAAGGTAGCTAGGCATATTAAGAATATTGATAGACTTATACTTATTAATGTAATCGAGATAACCATTAACCCCTGCTCAAGCAGGATTACCCGTGTTTTGTCTACTTTAATATCTTATACAGGGTAGTGAATGTCCAGTTTACGACCTTCCGGCAAGATCCCACAAAAAGAAGAAACATAATAAATCCAAGATTGAAAAAAGAGGTCGACGTCACAAAAATTCAATTCATATGTCAAGTGACGGGAATAAAGATGCTACATCACTCACAAATTCTATTATGTGAGACATGGTAAGTATGATCAAATAAAGGTGAGAAAGTCTTGCTCATGGACTTTAAATTTGATGAGTAGTTATCTTTTGCATTCCACTGCATGTTTACTTTAAATCCATATATTAACCCTATTTAATCTAAATTCTTTCTACTCATAACTTATTTAGTTCCATTCATATATCCATCTCACTTGCATTTTTATTAAAAGAAAAAAATATATATGAGCACATGAAGGCTCATGATTAGTATTTAAAAAAAACTCATCATGATCATGCTTTTTCATCTCTACCTGAATAATTCCCTACTAGTGCTTTCATGTTACCTTGTCTGCAATAGTAAGTTTTGGTTTGGAGGTACTACATACGGCCATATGAGTATTTTTCAAAGGTTTTTAAATTAAGCGTGGTGCTTAGGTTGAAATGCCTTCCTTAACTAAAGCTAGACATGGAGTTTGGTTTGGTTATTGAATTAGAAATTGCTGCAGTAGACATTGGATATTTTGTCGGACTAACCCATGCAGAAAAATTTTGAATTAAATCTGGGTAAGTCAAGAGATGAGTTCATACCGAAGATGAATTAAGGTAGTAATGACTTTGCACAAGAAGACCTAGCTCATTCTTTATAAGAGGAAGAACTGTGAGTATTAATGTTTATTCATTTATCTTTCGTTGCAAGTTATCTCTGTTTTGAACCATGCTAGAATGTAGCAACAACAATGTAAAACACAATAGACACAATCTATGCTAAACAATCTTAAAACCATATATCATCTTGTTAGCATAGAGGAAAATCACAAAATAGTATGGACAACAAAACCTGTATTTCAATTTCGTTATATTCCCTCGGGTATGTGTCCATTAACATTTCGCAGAAAAGAACATCCTTAATCTATTGGAGATGAAGTTTTACTTGAACATCAAAGAAGTTCCCCGTCCTAACCATCAAGACGCCTGGCATGTCACTAAAAGAAGAACAACTCGTTGCCATGCCAATAGAAGACAAAGACAACCAGGGAGCAACTTGAGTTTGCACCTCCAGTGGACCCAAGCTCATCAACCGCAATTCAATCAAAATCAAGAAAAGGTTGATGAGTGAAGAGCATTCAATTATTTGTACTTTCATCGGACGGTGAAAAGGCAAAGACGATAGAAGGAGGGCCTTGCTCAGCAGACCACAAGCTTTCACCGACAGATGAACCGGATAAGCCTCTTCCAAGTAAGTTTGTCACCACTTACTTAAAAGGATGAAGACATAAGGTACATTTGTCCAAGCCTCATGCATATTTAACTACAATCAACATCTTATATCATGTTACTAATTTGTCTTGGTCACTCCTACCCTATGCCATGCTCAAACTTAACTTGCTAACAATTAAAACAAATTAAAAAAATGCTCTTTTTGGTTCACCATACACATTCTTGGTTCTATTTGAATAAATATCTTTAGTCTTGTAAACTTTCTTGTTCTATTATAAGTATGCTTCAGAATATTACTTGAACATAACTATGAGATCAAAGCATACTTGTCTAAGAATTTGGTTGTATATGTAGACTCACCTCTCCCATATAAAAATGTTTAAAACCTATTAGGAGACTATTCGTAGAATCAAGTTGAGGTTGAAGGTACTTTTCAAATAATATCATTACCTTAACCTTATTGAAAAAATTGAATGAAGTAATGATGAATCATTTAAAACTAAAGCTATAAATTAACCTTACCAGACACTATCCGTACTTTAAATTGAATATTTCTTCGGGTATGTGTTGTCTACTAACCCCTTGCAGAGAAAAAATATATATATATATAATGAGAGAAGCAGGAGGTCTGAAGAGTGAGAATAGAGTAAAAGAAAAGATGCTAATGAACAACTCAAGATGCAATGAAGGAAAGGACCATTGAATTTCATCTACCCTTTTATCATGTTCCAATGATGATGGTAACATCTTAAGATTGGCTTCGAGGTGCCGACACAAGAAAGGAAGAAGGTGGCACCACCATTAGGAGCAACTAGTGGAGGCACCACCTCAAGAGCAAACCAAAGTACTTGACTAATGAATCACTGCAAGGAGGAGTGCAGTTCAGAAGACTCAAAACATCGAACCCTCGCCGTGAGGTAACATCGGTAGTTATCTATTTTTTGCTTTTCTGCATTGCATGAATTATTTTCTCTTAAGTAGGTTTACTCTTCTGCATTAGCTTTGCATAGAAAATGACAAGAGTGAATAGGCATACATTAAGCTATATTCATGCATCTTAAAAATAAACTTAAAGCCACATGTGAAACCCTTGCGGTATAAAACCTGTAGGAGTACTCATCGTGGTGGCCTAAAAATAAATACAAATATAGCATGCATATTTATCTTTCTGTATATTAAATAAAATAAAAATCTTTACCGCTTTATTAGTGCATTGTAAAGAAAGACAACAAAAATTTATAGCTTTTATTGAATCAAAAATAATAAAGCCCCATGTAAGTAGACTTATGGTAACCCCGTAGTAATATTTGTTGTGGTGGCATCAAAATAAAAATAAAATAGAATCTATATTTATTTTACTGCATCACAAAATAGAAAATCTAAAAAGAAGAATCCTACTACAATCTGCCAACTAATATTAGCTCATTAGAATAATCAATTACTCATCTGGCTGACCGCTAACCCCTTAAATTAGAGCCTCGAGTTTTGGTTTACTTTTTGGAGCATAATTATACAGGAACGACATTATGACTAAGGAGTGAGTCCATCAGTGGAGCCCACTAGGACTACTGTTGGCAAGCTCGCCCTGAAAATCATCAACACTAAGTATTGCAAACATCTAGCTTGGGGGAGGAGCATCCCCTAGTTATCAGGTAACTATACCTATGCGATTATCGAGTCTGTTTTATAAAGTCATAAAATACCAAAAATATATGAACACATGAAGGTTCACCATAGTACCATAAGAAAATCTAAAAATACCAAGAATATATAGGCACATAAAGGTTCACACTTTTTAGAAAAAACCAAAAAAAATATGGACACATGAAGGTCCACACTCTTAGAGAAGTTTCCTAATTGGGTAAAGAAGCTTAAACTTCTGCTGGAAATAAAAAATCAATCACTTATCATGGAGTGGTACTAAACCTAACCCCTCTCCATGAGATTTGGTATTTTTTGTTGGTAATTGAGTTTCACTGGAAAATATAAGATTAAAGAGCTAGTCTACCTGACGCCCTTACGCTGCCAATACACCTGCTCCTAGAAGGATCACTCAATTTGCAACATCAAAGACCCTGTCAAACATCCAGCTTGGCGAAGGGCACCCTCCAATTAAAATCCAGCTAAGTATAAGTTTCCTATCTTATTATCATTATTACTATATCGCTTTTTCGTGTGAGTTAGCTAGTAAGATAAAATTTGAAAACCAAATAAATATTTAGCTATATATTAGAGTATGTTTAGAGTCAGTCTAGGCTAGAGTTAATTAAAACTGATGAACATTAAAATTTTGTCTTGGAGATGATGAATAGTTGCTCTGCCATAATACTTTTCAAGTGCCTAGTTTTTAAACCATGAATTCTCCCGAGTTTTAGATATTGCTGTTTTGACTTAAGAATTTACTCTGAACCTAAAACTTGTGGAGGCATATGACTGAGCTAAGTCTAGGTGATTGATTGATATGATTCATGAAGGTTGAGCTGCTATTTATCTTATTCCTAGCAATACTAAGTTCTAGAGATTTATTTTAAATTTAAAATCTTACATGATGAGCTCTTATATGACAAAGTGTAAATTCCTACCAAAACCATATATGATACATTTAGAGATAGGAAAACCTTTGCACATTTATGCTGCTTGCTTTGCATTGAGTTTAGTCAAACTTTATTGTATAACTTATGAGAGTCTTGTCATGCTTTTAAAACCAAGATCACTTACACACTCCAGCCACATATGCATTATTCCTACCCTGGGATTAAGCGCAATCATCTTCCACTTTCATCCAGATCCACCTTAAAAATGTCTTCTCCTACACTGGGAGTAAACACCCAAAAATTTATACCCCATAGGACAACCCCTGTTTAATTGCTCTATGTTCTTATCATTATCTCTCTAATTATTTATATTCAAAGGATACATGTGGCTATGCAAAAAAAAGGAAAAGGGAGTAAAAGATGGACAAGTGTCCCAGCAATTAAAACAATGGGTACTTAGATGCCCGCCTCCCTGTAAAAAAAAGAAGAAGAAAGAAAGAATAAAGAATAAAGATAGCCCATGTTTTCCCGCGAAAAGTTCTGAGTTTCAAAGGAGGGAGTTATTTTCAAGGAGCAAAAGTAGAATTAGGATTAGCCACTAACTACCATATATACACCTATCCACCATATTCCATACACATGCACATCTTGGTTTGATTGTATGCCTTGACTCTCTGTGGATCCATTGTTTGACTTTACAATATATGAATTGCAAGTATGCTCATCCTTGTTATTGCCACTCCTATAAGCTCCACTATAATCCTTAGTTGTAGGAAGGCATATAACATTAATGCCTCAGTGAGATCCATAAATACCACATATACTAAGAGACTTGAGGGTGTCATACAATTAAGCTCTGAGTTTTATTTCGAAAATTTGCAAAACTCCGGAATAATAGTACTGTGAAGAATTTGAGACATGATGCTTGACTTGATTGGTCTATCTTTTGATTGTTCAAGACTAATGCAAAAGCTGTAAATCTCCATAGTTAAGAGTAAAATGGGTAAGTTAGAGAGTAAGAGCAGTTTTGTCTAATCCGGAAAAGAATCTATGTTTAAAGCATGTGTACTTGAAAAGTATGAAAGCATTGTAGCAACTCCTGATCCAATTACATTAGTAATTAGGCTTAGTTTGTTTGCCAAGGGACTGGCAAATAGGTAAGCTTGGGGGTGTTGTTGATGGTGGATAACGTTAACTTTTATTAGAACTTTAGACACAAAAGGATACATGAAAACATACTAGTCTAGGGTTTTAACTGACAGTTTCCACGAGTTTTGCATGTTCTGTATTTTCCAGGGGCTATTCCAGAAAAGCATAAAAGAAGGGTTAAAGAGCATAAAAGACACGAAACTTAACCGCCAAGGAAACATCATCACGAAGACCTTGGAAGGGTGTGGAAGCACCTCGACGAAGATGCGCCCGGAAGCCCACACTTGGGCGCCGGCCGGTGCCAAGGTGGGGCCGGCCGGCCCCAACCCCTAGGGTTTCGGCCCCCGCTTCTGGAGTCTTCTTCCGCCGCCTCTTAGGAGTCATCTCGGCCCTTTGTTGAAGTCGGTTTGATCCTACGGCGCACGCTCATCCCACCGGGCTATAAATAAAGGGGCAGACCCCCCTCCCTGAAGCATCAAGTCATTTGGAGATCAAGCCATCCAGAGCCTCTCTAGTTCATCAGAGCCTCTCTAGTTCATAGCTTTAGCCTAGTTAGATTAGAAGTAGAGGAGTTCTAGTTCTTCAGCGGGATCCGGAGCCCCTGGCGTCGGTCTGGAGCGTGAAATTCGGTATAGTTCTAGTTCTTTTCTCTTATTGCATTCAACATTATGATTCGAGAAACATTGCTCTTAATGTTATATATGTTCTTAATTGTAATAGTCATTGTTCACTTTGATTATATGTCTAGCATAGTTAGTTTGATCCTATTGAATTTATGTAATTGCTCGTATAGAGTTCGTCCAGAGATATCATGGATGAATGATTGGCAGTATGTAGACGTGGTGTTTAGATATCTTGCTTATCTGCGAGTGCACCTTGACGTGCCGGGTCGTGTGGTAGATCGCGTAGGTGACAGCTACGTTGAGTCCTCTATAGTCCACCCCCCGTACGTAGGACGAGCATAGCGCGGTCGCGAAGGAGGTGACCCTTGTGTCTTAATATCCTCATTAGATGATGCTCCTTTACATGTAATCATGATGTAGGTAGAGCTAAACAATGATTGCTAGATGTAATTGCACTAATCATAGTATTCATTGACGTAGTTATAGAATTACTTTAGATATTAATTCCTTTATCTATCCATTGGCTAGCTATTGTTATGACTAGATGAGCTCTGATATTTACCTATTTATGATGATGACTGATCATATTTATCCTATATATCTTTATCATGTGACTGATCCTTGTTATGAGTAGGATTATAGTTATGGTTTATCTTTTACATTAGCAGTATAAGTTATAGATATAATAAGTCCTACTAAGACCTTCCCAGTGGTATAAATATAAATCGACAACCTGGTGATACTCTAGGTAAAATGCTACAATGGTATAATTATCTGTCCGCTTGCAGAATTATTCTTAGTTTATATTTATTTATATTTCTGCCTAGTCACGTGGAATAATATATAAAACCTTTATTTATTCTTAGCATATATAATTAGAATTGACAACCTAGTTCATGCTAAAAAATGTTGGTAATAGATAAGTGGCTAGTTGCTATTGATCAGTTAATTAAAATACCATACATCTTCTAATCTTGTCTCTAGTGTTAAAAGTTATAAAGTTATATCGGGCGACGTTAGTAGATGTCAATAGGGTCGGTGAAATGCATTCAATTAAACATGCTATGGTTTTGGGAAGGGAAATTGAATTAAACGATGGATATGCATGAATCTCTTGGCTTAACAAGATGAAGGACTAGATACATGATGATTTAAGCAAACATGTAGTGGTATAAAATAATGAAAAAGTGTGCAAGGATAATGCTGGGTTACCTCCTAGCAAGGTCTCATTTACCTCGAATTGATTCCATCATTACCGACAATTTGAGACAGAATTGTGAGTGTTTTCGCTCCGTCACATGATGGTTGAGTTTGCTTTCGGACGTCGACCTTCTCTTTATATCCGCACAGGGTTAGAATAATGTATACATATACGCACATGTGAGATGATAGGGATGAACTGTTGATTGTTCATGAATGATCAGACACCCTGGGCTCTTTTGCTGATTTTTTTTCTCGTGGAAAGAAAATACCGGAAGGTTGAGACGGTTGATGTCCTGTTTATTCCACACTCAACAGAACAAGGGTAATCCCACATAGATAGTGGTAATATAGATTAGTAGAGATCAAAGTTAGTATCAAAATCTTTTGCCAATTGCTTCCCCGGCAACGGCGCCAGAAATGCTTGTTGGTATTTATTATGCTCATGTAGAATATTCCACAAGCGCACAGAAATACCGTTGTAGCATTTCACCCTGGAGTATTCCAGGGTATCGTATTTATCCTCAGGGAAGCAATGGTTAAAGAATATGATAGCTAACCATGATGATCTACTAACTAATATTCCAACTAAACTAGAGTGGGGGTAAATGATATATATGACAAGTGTAGCGACACACACAGGAGAAGTTCCAATGATAAAAGAGTAGGTTAGCAAGCGAGGAGGACAACGAGTGAGCATAAGGTTTCCAATTATCTATCTCTACTTGCGTGGTTCTAACTTAGCAAGACAAGTCATATCAAGCAAGGTCAATGTTCATACACAATTGCACTTCGGGCCACTAAACTGCTTAGCAACAGAAAGGGATGAGGAGGGTGCTAAGCCGCCTAGCACAAGAAGGCCTACGCTTTAATAACTAGCTCGAACGTGGTGGGATCAAAGCCTAGATAGGTTTGTCACCCCTACTAGGTACCACAAACAAACCGTTGGACAAGCCACAGACACAGGCAAGCATATAGTCTAGACACCACGTCTACACTATATCTCACTACTCTAATCCGATATCCGGTGAAATTGATTAGAGCACCGGGTTAAGGGCGGTGAATGAGTGCAAAGGTATACTACCACTACCTTACTATCAAACAACTATGACTATACTAACAACCAATACAACATAACTAGTCATGTTGCAATAAAGTAAAGTACTAAGGCAAAGTAGAGAAGATAACTATAATAATAACTCAAGTCTTACAAAGAGAGAAGGAATACTAGAACCATACCAGACCTCCTGGAAGACTAGAGCTGAAGACCAGAGGCTCACTCTAACTCCTAATCAACACTAACAGTACTAGTGCTACATATTGAGAGAGAGTGGAGAGCTCCTCCTTGTGGTGTCCTGAATGAGAGGGAGTGAGGGGGTATTTATAGTAGAGAGGTGGAGTAGGGGCTACTCCACCGCCACGTCATCGATCCACGTGATGTCCATCCTTCTCCATTGGATCAAACCGCCATCAAACCAACTTAGAGTGGAGGGTCGTGATCATTTCCATGCATGGGAGCATGCAAAGAGGCGGTGGGAAAAAGGGGAGCTCCAAAGGACACCATAGAGGGTCGTCCGATTCCCCTATGGGGGCCTGGGCCCACTAGCTTTCTTCTAGAAGGTGTCCCACATGTCATAGTGTGGGTTGATGCTTTGGTGGATGACTTGGGGGGTTCGGCCGACCTGCTTAGGGGGTCAATTGACCCCCCCCATTCTCTGTCCTGTGGGCCATCCTTCCATGTGGGGTACTTGGGAAGCTTGGTAGGCCCCATGGGGAAGTCAGTCGACCCCCAATGTGGGTCCCACCAGGTCATTTCTCTCTAATTCCAGCAATTCTGCAAGAAATGCTCTATGGACATGTGGAACTTGTTATTGGATAATATATATTTATTATGTGCCTATGTTCCTTCCAAACCGAGGCTGTTGACGGTGTTTTGAAGGTGTAAATTTGTGTCATATCTACCATCAACAACAACTACCACTCCAACCATGATGTCGCAGAGGGCAGCAGTCTCATTGATCTGCCCCCCCGCTGGTCGGTTCATCGGCGGGCCCATCCTCATCATTAGTGACGATAGCGCTCCGGCTCCTAACGAAAATGAAGAAGCCCGAGCTACTCGAGAAAATAGAAATGCTGACCGAAGACGGCGCCATGAGCAACGAGTTGAGGCAAGGAAAGGCCCCATGCGGAACCTGGAGCAAGAGTTCGATCTGGTTGGAAAACACCAGGTCTACAAGACTCCAAGAGTGAACATTGTCGTTGCGATAACGGAGACCAAAAACATGAACCAGACTCTAGAGATCGAACGCCTCATGGCTTACCTCCAGACGGCCCAAGTTCAGATCAATGAAGAATGCTTGCTGCCCCCATCGCACTCCACTGTGTCGGCCACCGAGATTATTCATGAAGATGGAGGCCACTCCCGCGGCTGGCGAAGACGTCGTCGCCAAGATGTTGACCAAGAGGTGAATCAGTCCAACCTCCGTGAGAAGCTGAAGACCAGAGGCCTCCACGGGCGCATCAAAAATAGGAAGGAAGCCAGGCACTCAGCAGAAACTGAGCGCCGCAAGGAGTATGACGAAACACATGATCCTCTGATTAATGACAAGAACGACCCTGAGCTGCCGTTCATAGCAGAGCTCTAGGAGGTGCGCTGGCTACCAAACTTTAAGGTCATCGGCGTCGAGACCTATGACGGCACCGCCGACCCCACCAAGTGGCTTACCGTTTATGAGATCGCGGTCAAAGCCGCTGGAGGCAACTCAGATGTCATGGCAAATTATTTGCCCGTCATGCTCAACGTATCCGCCAACAATTGGTTGCTCAGTTTGAAGCCGAACTCCATCGACACTTGGGAGCAGCTGAAGAAGCAATTCATCAGCAACTACCAGTGTCACCTGCAAGTAGCCAGGCACGAAGTACGATCTTGAGAAGCTTTAGCAAGCATCACGAGAGTCTCTGCGAGATTACGTTCGGCACTTCTCGGAGACAAGAAACAACATCTCGGGCATCACGGATGCTGAAGCCATCTCCGCTTTCATACGTAGCATCCGACCTGGTGAAGAACTTCAAAGGAAGCTGTATCGCACAGGCCAAGCTCCATCGCCGAGATGCGCTAACAAGTACACCGACGGGAACGAAGCTGCTCATCACTCCGTCCACAGCCGCCTCCACTTCCCCTGACCGATCACGCCACGAAGACAGTGATCGCCGAGCTGATCGGTGTCACGACGACCAAGGATCCCGGCAGGATTACCGCCGCGATGAATGCGACCACTGCGACCAGCGCCATCCTGATCGGCGCCGCCACGATGAACCAGAAGGCTCGAGGGCTGGAGAGAGGAGTCGCCATTACCAGGTCTATAACACCCGACCAGCCTCGAAGCGCAATTACGAAGAAGCTTATGCCAATCTCCTCGACAGTCAATGCCCCGTCCACAAGTTCCACAAGCATACCATGAGAGACTGCTATGGCTTCTCCAGGGCATTCAAAGAAGAAGAGAAGAAGAAGGCTCATCTCGAAACCTGATAAAGACAAGCGTGATGGTGATGATGGCCCTTCTCCCGGCTATACTGAAGCCCACAGGACGGTCTCCACAATTATTGGTAGCCGCATTGCGATGGAGTCGAGGAGGGAGCAGAAGCTCGTCGCTAGACGCGTCAACTCTGTCGCCAATTACTGACGCCTCCATCGCCGATCCCAAGTTCCCCCCTGGTCTCACAGAGCTATCACCTTCAGCCGGGATGACTAGTGGACGGAGATCCCAGTACTTGGGCCATTTTCCTCTGATCCTGGATCCGGTCATACGCAAGACACGCTTCCGCAAGGTGTTGATCGACGACGGAAGCGGCCTCAACATCCTCTTCTCCAGAGCCGCCAAAGAGCTTGGTTTACGAGCAGAAGACCTGGAGCTGACCACAGCTCAGTTCTGGGAGATTGTGCCAGGGCAGTCCTCCTACCCCTGGGTTAGATCAATTTTCCTGTCCAGTTTGGAACTCCACAGTGCTTTCGCATCGAGCACATCGACTTCATGACGGCGAATTTCGACGCCGCGTATCACGCCATCCTCGGTCGCCCAGCTCTGGCTAAGTTTGGGGCCATCCCCAACTACACCTACCTCATCATGAAGATGCCGACGGACATCCGGCATCCTCACGGTCCGCTCCAACCTCCAGACCGCATACGACTGCGAGAAGAAGGCCATCGCCATGGCTGAAGCTACCGATGTCTCCATCCTAATGAACACATGCACGGTCGACGCGTAGGAGCTACCTCCCGAAGAACAGAAGATCCCAGAGAAGACCCCGCCCAGAGCGGTGACCAAGAACAAGGAGACAAAGGACGTGGTCCTCGTCCCCTTGTGACCCGAGTAAGATTACTCGCATCGGGACAGATCTTGACCCCAAGTAGGAAGACGCCTCGTCAGCTTCCTTAGAAAGCACGTCGGCGTTTTCGCATTGAAACCTATGGACATGCCCGGCGTACCTAGGGAGCTGATCGGGCACTCCTTGAATGTCTCAAAGACTGCCAAGCCCGTCAACCAGAAGCTCCGGCGATTCTCTCAAGACAAGAAGGAGGCTATTAGGGTAGAAATAGCTCGACTCCTAGCTGCCGGCTTTATTAAAGAGGTGTATCATCCCGATTGGCTAGCCAATCCAGTTCTTGTAAGAAAAAAGAATAATGAATGTAGAATTTACGTTGATTACATCGATCTCAACAAACACTGCCCTAAAGACCCCTTCGGTCTCCCCCGTATCGATGAAGTCGTCGACTCCACGGCAGGCTGCGAGCTGCTAAGTTTCCTAGACTACTACTCCGGCTATCATCAGATCGCCTTGAAGGAAGAAGATCAAGAGAATACCTCCTTCATCACCCCCTTTGGGGCCTATTGCTACAAGACTATGTCCTTTGGCCTGAAAAATGCAGGCGCCACATACCAACGGGCCATTCAGGCCTACCTCGACGATCTTATCCCGGACATTGCCTCAGCTTTCGTCGATGACGTCGTCATCAAGACCAAAAAGGCTAAGGACCTCATCTCCAATTTCGAAGGAGTCTTCGAGAATGTTGTCTACTTTTAAATGGAAGTTGAATCCCTCCAAGTGCATCTTCGGCGTTTCGTCGGGCAACCTGCTCGACAACATCGTCAGCAAACGTAGGCATCCTCCCTAACCCAGAAAAAATCAAGGCTGTCATGAGAATGAAGCCCCCGACCAGCGTCAAAGACGTCCAGAAGCTCACTGGGTGCATAGCAGCCCTGAGTCGATTCATCTCCAGACTAGGCGAAAAAGGGCTCCCTTTCTTCAAGCTACTCAAGGCCGGTGAGAAATTTGTCTGGTCAGAAGAGGCTGACCAGGCCTTCAAGGAGCTAAAGCAGTTTCTGGTATATCCTCCGCTCCTTACAGCAGCGGTAAAGGGCGAAACTCTGCATGCTCTACATCGCCGTGACCAGCAACTTTGTCAGCACGGCCATCATCGTCAAACGAGACGAAGACGGTCATGCAGATCCAGTCCAGCGACCAGTCTATTTCATCAGCGAAGTCCTGAATGAGTCCAAGACTCGCTATCCGACGGTGCAAAAGCTGATCTATGCCATCCTCATCACATCACGCAAGCTCCATCACTATTTTGAAGCCCATCCAATTGTGGTGGTTACCCAAGATCCTCTCGGCAACATCCTTCACAATAAAGACGCCAATGGCAGAGTCATGAAGTGGACTGTGGAGTTGGGAACCTATTCTCTTGAGTTCCGCAGCCGAACGACGATCAAGTCACAAGTGCTGGCTGACTTCATCGCCGAATGGACAGAGATACAAGAGCAAGTACCCACTGAGCAGGAAGAACACTGGACGATGTACTTTGACAGATCCCTCAACATTGGAGGTGCAGGCGCCAGGCGTACTTCTCATATCACCTTCCAGCGAATGCCTCCACTATGTGCTCAGAATATATTTCAGAGCCTCAAACAACTGCCACCGAATACGAAGCCACCATCCATGGTCTACGGATCGCCACTGAGCTCGGCATCCGACGACTCATGGTGTTCGGGGATTCTGCCCTGGTTATCAACCAACGTGAATAAAGATTGGGACTGTAACAGCGAGAGGATGGACGCCTACATCGCCGCGATCAGAAATCTAGAAGGCAAATTCTTGGGCATCGAGTTTCACCACGTCGTACGAGCTGAAAATCAAGCAGCTGACAAGTTGTCGAAGCTCGGCTCAACACGGGCCGATATCCCTCCTTGGTGTCTTTGTCCAAGATTTGATCAATCCCTCCATCCAAACTAGAAGAAGAGGTAGAAGCCTCCTCATCCGGTCTGATGGTGGCATGCAGTCTCCAGTTCTGAAGAAGATTGGCGAGCACCTTCCATCGCTTATCTACTTGAAGCCAAGATTCTAGAAGATAAGATCGAGATGGAGCACCTCGTGCATCGCTCCAAACACTACATTTTGGCTGATGGCAAGCTCATGCGTAAAAATGCCAAGAGTGAAGTCCTCCAGAAGTGCGTAACGCGCGAAGAAGGCGTCAAAATACTCCAAGAAGTGCACGGAGGCTTGCTGTGGCAACCATGCGGCTTCGCGCACACTAGTCGGCAAGGCCTTCCGAGCAGGGTTTTATTGGCCCTCCGCTGTCCAAGACACCTGAGACAATCGTTCGGCACGGTGAAGCATGCCAGTTCTTCGCCAAGCAGATACATGTCCCAGCCCAAGAGCTACAAACCATCCCTGCATCCTAGCCTTTCGCCACATGGGGACTTGACATGATAGGGCCCTTCAAGGCAGCCAAAGGAGGATACCGCGGCGTGTACGATGCTATCGACAAATTCTCCAAATGGATTGAGTATAAGCCACTAGTTAAAGCAATGGCGGCCAAGGCCGCGTAATTCTTCAACGACATCTCTCACCGTTTCGGCCTACCAAATAGCATTATCACTGACCTCAGCTCCACATTTACCAGAAGTGATTTCAGGGACTTCTGTGACGAAAGGATCATTGTGGTAAAGTACATCTCAGTGGCCCATCCCTCGAGCTAATGGCCAGGTGGAAAGAGCGAATGGGATGCTGCTTGACGCCTGAAGAAACGCCTATATGAGGTCGTCGAACGAAGCCCAGGGAACTGGATCTTCGAGCTGCCAGTAGTCATTTGGGGTCTACGAGCTCAGCCCAGCCGAATACAGGCATCTCCCCATATTTTATGGTCCTACGGATCTGAAGCGGTGCTTCCGGCCGACGTCGCCTTCCGAGCTCCTCGAGTCGAAAATTATAATGAAGAAATATCCAACTCCTTCCGAGCAGAAGACATCGACAGGCTCGAAGAAGAGCGCCTGATCTCCAGCGTACGCACGGCAAAGTACTTGGAGGGAATACGGCGATATCATAACCGCAATGTCAACGGCAAACTCTTTGTGATTGGAGACCTCGTCCTTTGGCGCAAACAGAGCAAGGAATGCATGCATAAGCATTCTTCTTCATGGGAAGGGCCATACATAGTCAAGGCCGTGACCCGGCCAGGCTCGTACAAGCTATGTGACCTCAAAGGCGTCGACATCCCCAACTCCTAGAACATCGAACATCTACGTCGCTTCTATCCTTGACAGCATGTCAAGGCTAGATATGTGTATTTTCATTTGCTACTTCAATAAAAGTTACATAATCTCCATACATATATGTGTCGACATGTGCAGCTCAGCAAATCACTAACATTCGCCACTAACACGTAAGTCCCGCAACTGCTCGGGCAGCATGACTTCGCCGACACGTAAGTCCCGCATCTGCTTGGGCAGTCCTAACTTCATCGCTGCATAAGCCTCGTAACTGCTTCGGGCAGCATGACTTCACCAACTGCACAAGTCCCGCACCTGCCCGAGCAGCATGACTTCGCCAACGCGTAAGTCCCGCACCTGTTTGTGCAGCCTAACTACGTCGACGCATAAGCCCTGCATTCAGCAGGCTGCCCAATACTGTCGCTTCACTGACTGTCCCGATAGATTCGGGAATGCCATTGCCCACCATAAGCGTAAGCCCTACCAGGCGCAGGCAGCTTCGCCACCACTTAAGCCCCTAGGGACGCCTGGGCCGTTAATCTTTCGCTCCTACGTAAGCCCCAGGGGACGCTTGGGCAGTTTTAACAGCGTCTCCAAAAGCCCCGTCCAAAGTGCCGGCACCGGTCGCCGACCTCCCCGAAAGTCCCTCGTTCAGACTCCTCGCCGATCTCCCCGAAAGTCCCTCGTTTGGACTCCTCGCCGATCTCTCCAAAGGCCCCGGCCGTGCTCGGGCACGTCACGCTATACGTGAAAAAAACATCTACTATTCTCCAAAAAGCAAATAAATCAAAATAAGTGTGGAAGTAAATTTGCACAAACTAAGTTTGGGCAACATCACACAAAAGGTCTCGAGACCACGCTTCACTATTTTTACATGCAGGTAGATCACAAGTCAAATCCCTTCTGTGGGAAAGAGCTGCACGTCCGCCACCAATGAGTACCGCCGCCGGCTTCGCCTCTTCCTCCAACTGGTCCCTACCGCTCGGTGGTTCCACGGGCATACCCGCCCTTTACCCTATCATTGTTCACACCAGGGTAATGAGAGCGGACAACTCCGAGCACATGGGCGGCAACATTTTCGGCGGCATCAGAAGAGAAGGCCTTGAAGTACCGCAGCGCCTGACGGCTTTGGCGGACGATGTCGAAGGGTTTCGGAGCTCCAACTGGCGGATCGGCTGGCGCATACTCGATGATGTCGAGAACGGGCTTGATCCCCTCCGACATGGCGTCATATTGCACTTTCGGCGGCTTCAAGTTGCTGTGACAGATCATTGAGCTATGCCCGTGTTTGTTTACGGTCGCTAACTACCCTATTTTACCGTCAACATTACACCCATAATCAAGGTAAAACCACATGAAAAGAAAAGAACTTACTTTGAAACTCACCTAGTTCCACATGTCCTTACAGAAATAGTGTGTATGCAGGAAAAATGGTGAAAACAGGCAAAAACGAAGCAAACCAAGATAGCTTGGCACCACAGCTGCCACATGGGAGCCAGTGGGGGGCGGGCGCCCTACGGCCGCCCCCCATCATAGGGCGCCCGCCCTATGAATCTTGCCAAATGGACTATGCCACCTCACGGATCTGTGTGCCATCCTCCCTAAATGACCTATGGCACGTTGGTTCAGCATCAACGGCTCAGAAACAAGTCATGAGGATCCGGTGGCCCTATCAACAGGGCGCCCACCCTGTCCAAACTGGGTGCCACTTCCACAATCCGAGGGAAGGCCCCCAGGAGTCATCCAAGCCATCAAATAAAGTCAGTTTTCATCCAATGATGATCAAGTGATGTGCCATGGATCAAAGGACCCACATGTCATCCTCCCGGGGGTTGCAAAATGCTAAATCAGGGCACCAACCGACTTTGCAACTGCCATAGAGGAGGAAGGAGGGCTGTTGGATGCAAGTCAGTGCATCCAAGGGGGCGCCCGCCCCCCTAGGAGGGTGCCCGCCTTGCCTCTTCGCTGCCACCGACCTCCAGGACCCCAACAAGTACCCCTAGAGCTCTCCTACACTATAAATAGGACTAGTTTCCACACTTGTAATCAAAAAACCACTAGAGAATCACTAGAGATTCAACTCAGAGTTAGAAGTAGTTCCTTCTCTCTCTAGCGAAGCTCTACTCATAGGAATAGTGCTAGCTAGAGAAGAGTAGAGTAGTGAGAGAGAAGTCGGGAGAAGGAGGAAGTCTGTGGAGGAATCGGGCTTATCGGCGACCTCTTCTGCAGTGTTCTTCACATCTTATCGGTAATAAAGATTCCCTTCTTCATTTATTTATTAGTTATACTTTAAGCAGCTGTATACTTGCTCAATGCTTGGTTAGAGTGCTCTAATTCCTTGGCCAGAGTTAGAGTAGTAAGTTGTATAGATTAAGAGCAGTGCTTAGGCTATAGCTTACCCTTGAGTGCGGCTAGACCCACTGGATAGTTGTGGTAGGTTCTAGGTGGTGACAGCCATAGAATCCTCTGGATTCCACCACGTAGAACACTCAGTTCGAGTTAGGTAACACCTCGGGTGTTACGGTCAATTAAAACTGCCATGTCATCATATTTAATTTAATTGCTTGCATGTGATTGTGCTTAGAGACCTTAGATTGGTTTGGTTATGAATGATGATGATTGTGTAGTTAACTCTATAATTGAAATTCCAAAATAAATTCAAATTGAAAATAAAAATAAGCCCTAATTGGACCCCAAAACTCTAATTCAAAAACTAAAAGAATTTTGGTGTTGGTTCCTTAAGAAGTTGTAGATCTTTTAAAATGGGACAACTTTTATTTTGGGAAAATTTGAAGTTGTTACATAGAAATTTGAATTAAGCACTAATTACTATTTTGAAATTTAAATTTGAGACATCATTTTAAAAACTATAAGGAATCTGACCAAACTCTATTAATAAAAGTTGTAGAGCTTAACAAGTAGAACAACTTCTATTTTTATAATATTAAGAAATTTTTAGAGAATTTCATTGGATTGCAAATCAAATTCAAATTCAAGTTTTGTTTTTGGAGTTTCCCTGGTTGCCATTCAAAATTTGAAGATAAAGATCCAAATAGCTTTTGACCTAGGGTTTTAGCTACTGTAGGGGGCCCCTACAGTGCTCATGGCGCCGGGACGGCCACCGTCGGTCCACCATGTCCTCGGTGTAGTCCAAACCGAGCCGTTTGTTGTTCCAATAGCTAGCTAGGATCATATGGGAGGTCTTAGGGTGCGTCTTGGAGTCCTCGGTCTCGCCGGGGAGTCGTCGGCGGCACGCCGTCGCGGCTGGCCGCGCGCGTGAGCGCACTGAGTGAGGGGGAGAGAGCAGCTGACGGGTGGGGGCCGGCTGTCAGCGGGCGTGTGTGTGAGTTGGCGCGCGGGCGAAGCTCGCGGGCCGTGTGGGCCGGCCTGCGGCTGCTAGGCCGCCGCGGGCTGAGTTTTGTTTTCCTTTTTTCAGATGAATTTCAAACAGCTTTTCTAATTAATTTTGCTGGAATAGTGCTACAGTTTAATCTTTTTGATAGAATTAATTTATTGCTCCAAAAATTATAAAAATAATTGTGAATGCTCTCTATTGTATATAGAATTTAATAAAAATATTAAATATGTGTTTTGAGCCCTTTCTGCATGGACTAAAAATTAGTAGTTTAATTGTTAAATGCAACTTTGATGATTTTTAATAAATTATGTGTTAATCCAAAAATTCTGACATTCATTTCGCTACTGTTTTAGGTCAAGAGCTATCTGTTGGTAAAGTTTAGCCTCAAATGAAAATAGTCTAATTATTTATTAATTAAATGCTTGATTAATTGATTAATAAAATAAATATAAAACAAGATTGACTAGGGTATTGTGTGATTTTGAGATTGGTGGTGATTCTAGGTCAAACACCCTTATGACCTTGGGTATCTTAGGCTAGGTGTATTATGGCTTGCATATGAAGAAAAGTTGTGCTCAAGTTTATGCATTATTAATTATTGATTCTTATATTCCGTATCATTACATCATATTAAGCATGCATCATTGCATACATGTAGTGGCCGTGAATGAAGAAGTTAAAGTTGAGGCTACTACCGAGGAGGTGATTCTGGAAGTGATTCAGGGCTTTGACATCTGTGGCACTGACCCGGATCCCACTGTCTACGCAATCCAAGGCAAGCCCCGGTGCATTAGCCCCTCCTTGTGTTTTATAAAATTTATCACTTGAATTAAATTACTGCATTAGGTTGATTGGAGTTGATTGTCACCTAAATTGCTGCATTACCTGCCTTGATATATTATCCGTGAAGCCTGATTTAAAATAAAATATTAAAAAGTGCTTAGCCCTGCTTAATTAATTTTATATTTTCATAAAATGCTATTTTCTGAGCTATCGTGGTATACTATTGATGAATCATGAGAAATGAAAAAGAAATGTGTCCGTTCGGTTGATGTGCACTTGGGGCGGCGCCCCCATGTCTTATCACCGACGGGCAGGAATTTGGAAACCGTTGGGTAACTGTGTACCTAGGTTAGAGTCCCAATGCATGGTAACCGACGGGAAGGAATTAGGGACCGTTCGTTGTAGGCTTGCTGGATCGAGACTTTGTAACTAGCCACATAATCTGGGAAGCCCTGACTCTGGTGGCTCTATTACTCGAACCGACAACCACGCACTGAGAGTGGAGAGGTGGCGAGAGTAGCGTGTACCCTCGTGGCCGGCGTGCCTGGATAAGAGAGGAGTACTGTGCTCTCGGGTGGCGCAGGACCGGTTCAGGCTTTGGAAAAGCCATGGTAGACGGGGTTGGCATATGCAAGATTAGGTGCTACATATGCAGTGTGGATAGGGATCCCCAGCTGGGTACTAATCGATTCGAATCGTCATTGGTCCTCGGTTAATAGAGACTTGATCCATTGGCCTACCCCGAAAAGTGGCTCGGAACTAGGATATTTTTGAGAATGACTATGTAATTGGAATTGAAGGATATATGTGAGATAACGGAGAACTAAGGATACTGATTACAATAACATTGAGATAAAATATTGAAAGTAGGATTTAAGATTAGTAATGCTTTTTCGCAAAATACTTTGACTCTTGCTAACGCCTTACCTTGACTCCCCTCAGCCTGCATTCCTGAGTCTCATCTTTTTCTTTAGTCGGGTAAGTCTTGCGGAGTACCCCAGTACTCAGGGTTTATTAACCCTTGTTGCAGAAGAACTACCGCAGCAGGTTTGTCTTGCTCCTTGCTGTGTGACCGTTGTTCAGGAAGGAAGTGAGGAAGAGTGAAGTTGGACCCTGTTGGCATTCCTTAACGTCGTTACAAAAGATAGACTAAAAGTCCATCCCCGGCAACGACGTCAGAAATGCTTGTTGGCGCTTCTTAGCATTACTACTAAAGATAGACTAAAGGTCTATCCTTAATAATAATACTAGAAACATAAGTTGACATTCCCAGCCACCATTACTTCAGAAAGGTAATCCTTGGCCCTTAGCGGCGCCGGCCTAAGTAATGCAGTCTGGTAATAGCAGTTAGAAGTGCCGGATTGGCCTTCCTAACCGTCATTACTTACGATATGCAAAACTGTGGCACGGCGCCGTGGGGTGCAACAAGAATTACATTCCTTAAGTAACGGTACTTAGGTACGCCAATCGATAGCTCAGTAAGGAATAAGATTACTCTGCAAGCGCACAGAACTATCATTGTAGCTTTTTTAACCCGTGAGTATTCAAGGGTGTCGTATTTATAATTTCCCGTAGGAGGGCATGGTGAATTCATCTAGCTTTTGGTATAAACATGATCACTTATTGAATGCATAGGTAGGCATAGCATAGGCTGGGGTTAAAACAGGTTTATAAGATAGTGGACACACACATCGGAGCAAGCTCAAGGATAAAAGATAAAAATAAAGAATAAAGAATAACTACGTGAGCAGGCATTGGTCATATACAGCTATGCAACGAATAGTAATTACATCGAATTAATAAGACTAGGATCAGGACTAAGTCTGGGATGATAGGGAGATCCCCGCAGCTGGTCTGCCAGCCGATAGAGACTTTACGAACTCCTACTCAATACCCGAACGTGGGGGAATGCTAGGGATGGACAGGGCTGTCACCACCTGCCCACCTACCCCTCTGCCCGTGGGGTACCGACATATCCGCTGATTCCCGTATACCCGAGCACCACGCCCGTGTAATTGGAAACAACTCCTTGCCCCCCGGGACCCCAACCCTTCGGATTGACAGGCTCGGCTAGGAGCAACCATGACAGCACAACAAACTATTATCCCATCCTTAGTTCTTCCTCTAATCATACTAATTTGATGAACGATGAAGAACTTTGATGAACATATCAAGAACATAACACATAGACTATGAACTAGTTTACATGTTATGATCATAATATGGACAAGACTATACTCTAATTCAGATGCATTGCTATATAAATAAGATAAGAGCTTGCTGATAGAAGAGAACTGATGTGTATTCATACCAAGATGTTCTTGATTCCTCCAAGGAGACAAGCTCTCCTTGATAGCTTTGCCTTGCTCTACAACTACTACTAAACTAGAGAGAACAAGTAAGAAATGTGAGGTGTAGTGCTCCAAATGTTGGTGTGTGTTTTCGAGGGGGTGAAGCACATCTATTTATAGTTGATCAAGGGCGGTTTGGGTGTTCTAAGTATGGAAGGAGGTGAAACCGCCTTCAAGGAACCACCATAAGCACTGTCACTGAAAACTGGGCCCGGGAATTGTCAACTGGGGGGCGGCCGCACCCGCAGGCAGTCGGTCCCTGGTAGGCAGCAACCAGCCACCGCGTTCGGGTGGTCGGTTGCTCCCTGGGCCTGGGCCTCCCCCGCGGTTACGGATGGATCCCGTTTGTTGGTTTGATGGGCTTTTCTCTTTTATTCTTGATTTGCGCCTTTTCTGAATATGTTTTCTGGAAGTGCGCTTTTCGGTGATTTTTATGCATTTCCACGTGCTATCCCTGTAAGTTAGGTACACAACAAAACTCGTGGAAAGATTAGATAAAGCCCTATTCTCTATTTGTTTTAGTATTAAAATGATGTTATATTTATGTTGCTAAGGACCGCCAACAACTCCCCCACACTTGGTCCTTTACTCGTCCTCGAGTAAGTGCGAAGAACCAAATGGGTTCATCTTCCTTGTTAGAAGGAATTGCATACAGAATATTCCAAGCTTCATCTGGATTTATGAACTTCAAAGTGTCTACCAAATCTTTCTTGAGAAATTGACAAATGAAATAGCTTGGAATCAAATCCTCTTACTCTTATTCTTGTTTGGAATACTTGGGTTTTTGTAAAATTTTTGAAAACATAAAGATAGCTTGTGTCCTTGAATGATTCTCTCAAGTCGCTCATTTTTGTAAGTGGTTCCTCACCAAGGCATGAAAAGGTGATGCCTTCACTTTGATCATCCTACCTCTAAGAAGGCTTATTTGGAGTTTTAGGTAGGAATGAGAAATGATGAGGCACACTTACCCTGCATATGTTGTCAAGTCAAACCCCAGACCATACCGGAGGGAGTGCGCCATACTCCTAGATCAGAATGTGATGTGTGTGGAAAGTATGAAGGTGGAAACCTAATTCTAAATCTTTTTGGTACTCCATGCATCATGATTCTCCTTGGATAAAACTTAAGAAGATATGGGCTATAAGATCTTCATTTCATTTCATTCATCATTTTTTTTTTCTAACGGGTATTTGAACTTTTCTTTCCCGTTTATTTTCTTATGCCCCTTGGCATGATCTTTCTTTTCTCTTCTCTTTTTTTTTAACATAGCCCATACCTTTTATTGGTATATGAAAAACTTTAAATAAGGAGATATTATGAATGTAGATGGATGGAGTAAAACTTTGCAGAAGGAATGCGCGGTTCTTAGGATGAGAACCGACACCCCCTCCTTTTTTATTTGGTGGATGGATGAAGTGCATGTTTTGCGCAACTCTCAGGGTGAGAATTGGCTTTATTTGGTGGGTGCAAGTTAATTCTGATCTTGGGAATATGAAACATCTCTCAACAGCAGTCAGAATTTTGACCAAACTCAATGCAAAATAAGTGGCATATGCGGAAGGTTTCATCAAATAGAATCATATGTGGCCTTGATAGGTATTTATCAATCATTCAAGGAGCATGCTATTGAGTTTTTGTTTTTTTTGTAAGATAAATCCCAAGTACTTTGCAAGAGCAAGCATCATGTCATCCTACTATATCTCATCCGTCAATTACTTAGATAGAAACGGGGTCCCTAAACAGTGTTCATAAATCTGTAGTAATTTTAGCAGGGAATAAAAAGTATGCAAACATTTCGAATGTAGGAAGACATGTTTGATGGAGTATGTAGGAAACATCATTTTAAATTTTATTTTTTATAAACTCTTTAGAATGAGAGCGGGGGAAAGGTTGCACAAACCGAATTTTGATTTTTATTGTTGTGCAATTGTCTTGGGGTGTCCTTTCCCACACTAGTTTTCTTTCCTGTCTTGGTTAGTCACAGAATACATATATGGAGAAAACAAGTGCTCAACATAAAACCTTATTTCATTGATAAACTCAAATAGGCACATTTACGTTGATAGTAAAATTTAAAAGATCATGAAAGTGAAAATGTGTGCCTAATTATTCGTGCAGTAGGTGCAGCCTAAAGATACTCAAGATGATGCTCAACACCTAGGGCTTTAGCGATTTCCTTAGCTTAAGATTGAACTTGAAGCGGAAACTATTAACATCATCGCTAAGGTCTCTGATCTCTGTATTTTTGGTCTCTATGTCGTCTTCTAAAGCCCTTAGGAAAGCACGTAAGCTAGCATGATTGGCTATGAGGTCATTGATGATACTAGAGTCGTCTTCATCTTCACTGCTTTCGTACTGCCCTGCATGACGTTTGATGGGAGGCCAAGGTAGATGCCTCCTAATTCTAGAAAGGGTGCTAGATGATTCTGCCTCCTTGGCCGAAAATGCGGGCTTGCTAGCAGACTTACCTCCAACGTGCTTGCTAGGCCTACTATCACTAGGAGTTTTCTTCTTGAGGCCATTAGGAGGATGGTCAGCAGCGGTCTTCTTTGTGGCACCTCTTTCGGGTGCATGAGAGTGTGCTGGCAAGATCGCTAGAGGCTTTTCCTTCACAACACGGGCTTTTTCCCTTGCTAAAGAACTCTCTTGATAGGGTGCTATGACTAGGTTTACTATGGCCACTGGGGCATGGTTGTCAATTAAAGATGGGAGAGCTTAGCAAGCTTTGCTCGAGGGAGAAGAGCAAGGTTGGTGAGAGGAAAAGAGACCTTTAGAGGTTTAAATAGGTGCTATCGAGGTCTTTGGCAAGGAAACAACTTGATCGTAAACTGGTACGTGATGCTGAGGTGATCAAAGTGAGGTACGAAAAAGATTGGCACGGACTGGCCTGGACAGGGGGCGGCCGGTCCTAGGGGCGGTCGGTCCCCTGGGCTAAGCCTGCCAGCCTCTGTCTTTTGGCCACGTGTTAAGCTGACTGTGTAGATTCTTATCCCAGTTACGATCAGGATTGATGCGAAGTAGATTATTGTGATCATGTGTATAATATGCTAATGGATTTGATTGAAATTTGTGAAAGTTTGTTTAAGATCACACTATCATGCATTTATGAAGGAATATCCCTATGATCTCAATGATTCATGTTTAAACATAGGGTTATTTTAGTCAAAGCATAAATGCAACATTATCATCAAGCATACAAATATCTATTTAAAATATTATTTTATATATTTATATATATATCTATTTTATTATTACTATTAATTTTTTATTAGAGGAATCAATTAAGCATTTGTTGAAAAGAAATTTTGAAGTGTTTAAGGTAAATATTATGGATAACTTACCGGTTTACCTTCGGCAAGGGCTTAGCTTTTTTAAGTCCGTTGAGCAGGACCTTTCTCCCTTCATTGTTTGCTTGATGATGGTGCATCCGTCTTGGGAGAGGTAGACGGCTGCGCTTGCTTGGGCCTCCATACTTTGTGAGTAGTTTTGGGCGGCCTGGTAGTATTTTCAATTTTTACCTTGGGTTTCCACACCGTCTTTTTTGGTGAAGGCTTGGGGATTTCTTCCCTCTTTTTTGGAGCCATTTTGTTTTTCTGCTCCTTTATATTTTGTTTGGGAGCCGCCTTTTTCTTTTGGCTCCGGCTTTTTCTTTGATTCTTTTGAGATTTTTGATATATTTTTCAAAAGCTGAGGTTGAATTTCTACCTCCTTGATGCCTTGGGGATTCGGCCCATATCGAATGCGTATCATATTGCATTCTTCTTGACGGCAAGGCCTGAACTCGAATTTCTCTTCTTGTCCATTGATATTGAAGCGGATTTCTCCAGCTCCAATGTCAATTTGTGCTCCTGCCGTGCTCAAGAATGGCCTTCCGAGGATGAGTGGTGTTTCTTTGGTGAGTTCCTTGTTGAGCACCACAAAATCCACCGGAACATAATACCCTCTAATTTTTACAGGAATGTCTTGTGCAATCCCTGCTGGGTACCGAATTGAAGAGTCGGCCAACTGAAGTGTCATGTTGGTAGGCTCCAAGTTGGTGAAATTCAGTCTATCAAAGACTGATTTCGGCATGACGCTCACACTCGCCCCAAGATCGCATAAGGCGTGGTCCAATTGCTGGGTGCCTATAGAGCATGTGATTGTGGGGCACCCAGGGTCTTGTTTCTTCTCAGGTAGATGATTGAGTATATGAAACAACCTCGATTTCCGCGAAGGGAAATCCACAGGCTCGAATTGTAATTCAACAGATTGCTTGGGACAATCCAAGAAATTACCCATAGCTCAGTTGACACCAGGATCCATACAACGGTAATTAAGTCTTACATAAACACTTATTACATCGCCACACTGGCGGAATCAACATTCAGAGAAGCTTTAGAAGATGCGGAAACGTTTCATCCTTCACGGCCAACTTGAGTGTAGCACGTGACCCTATTCCTCGCCATCGTCTTCCTCGAAGTCGTACTCATTCTCGTCACCTGACAGCAAATTTATCAGTACGATTTGTACTGGCCACGGAGCCCACCTATGCAGCATTTGCTTTGTGGAAAGTGGATGCAAGGCTATACAAGCAGACCTATAGGCTGAGGTTTTCCTATGCAGCTATAATCAATGTTTAATTAGTCAAGTTTTATCTCCAATTACACCATCATCCCTTTTCCCATCACCACATCTCACTTACCCACACCTCACTCTCATTCGACAGGCCCAACTCCCTCTCGGGCCTATCTCAGCGGCACACTACCACAGCGGGTACACTGCCGGAAAAATGTCATCCAAGGGGAGAAGAGAACGCTCACTACACTAGTAGAAGCTTCACAGGAAAGGTCCATAGCCAACGAGTTGGCATATGTATCGATCGATCAACCGTACACTCTGCAGAGGTTTCACTACCCGCAAGATTAGCCATCATAGGTGTTGCGCAACACCTAGGCAGAATTTCGGGTGCTTGCTTGCCTAGGTCGATGCCACCCTACCACTCAGCCCTGGGATATTCCGGATCCTACACCGTTATGCTGAGACTGGGAGACACAGTACCGGGCCCATCCAGTGGTACTGCGCATCTAGAATGGAACGGGAACCCATCGACCGTCTCCGCCCACCCTTATCACCTCTCAACCTTAGCAGTAGTGGCACCATCCTACCAAGTAGTCCAGCCGTCTCCCGCCCATCAGAAGCAAGTGAGTAGAAAAGGATTCCCATGAACCTGAAACTAGTCCATCCTAGGTTTGACCAAGCAGGCATCTTCACTTAGGGGATACTCTCCCCGTGCCATAACAGCACCTCCGTCCACGGGCTTCAAACCACCAAGGCTATCCCACCCGAAACCTCCTCAGCAACTTTACCCGCCACAGGTATCTTGCTTGGGGATGCCCAGGTTGCACCCCCGGCACGACTGGCCCCATGGGCTTGTCTCACATCCCACTTGGTCGACATCAACCCTTACCACGCACCCAAGACGCACGTAGCACTCTCTCCCAGTGGTTATAATTAGTTATACGCCGTCCCAATTCCACCACATAGCATATAGCAAGTAGTGAGTAGTGGAAGAGTGACAGTAAATTAAGCAGCAGCTAACCTAGCAGCGGACAGCAGGGTAAAGTCTTAACAAGACAGGGAATTCAAATATACTATCATGCAACCAAGCCATACATAATCATAGAGCAATAGCAACAATGTCATTTGCAATGCGTAAATAGGATCTAAGGATTTGGTGGGACGTGGCACCTTCGTAGTCGTCTCCTAGCTCTTGAAGGTACTCGTGGTCATCTTCCTTAGTCAGATCCTCCTCCAGCTCTGAAATCGAACATGAAATAGTCGCGTCAGCGACTCCTATAGAGTACTTTAGAAAAATCCAATAAAATAAAGAGCCAAATGCACACATACATAGTCTTAGATTGTAGATCTCATTTTTCTGAGAATTTTGATATATGGTGCGCAATTTTTGGACATCATATGAATAAGTTATGAATTTCCGAAGATTATCCTATTTTCTGAAAATGGAAAATGGTCGATTAATCAGGGGCAGCTCGGGATTGGTCCACGTGGCGCGCGGGTCCAGTAGCGCGGCATGTGGCGCCTCATCAGAACACAGACCCGATGGTCGCCCACCAGGTGTTCGATTCTGGTTCCCAGAGAGTCGCCGGCGTCGGCGTAGCTCGGCGTAGTTCGGCGGAGCTCGGCGTAGCTCGGCGGGGCTCGACGGGGCTCGGCGTAGCTCGGGCGAATCGGAGATTCGGGGTGCCGAGGGTGCCGCTCTCCCGAGCTCTCCCGGGGAGGCTCGGGCGAATCGGACATTTGGGCGCCGAGGGTGCCGCTCTCCCGAGCTCTCCCGGGGAGGCTCGGGCGAATCGGACATTTGGTGCGCTGAGGGTGCCGCTCTCCTAAGCTCTCCCGGGGAGGCTCGGGCGAATCAGACATTTGGTGCGCCGAGGGTGCCGCTCTCCCGAGGGTTGGCTGTCATTAGTGAAATGATGTCGTGGGCCTCCTTCTCTCCCACGGCATACGGCGGTTCTCCGACGAGGTGGAGGCGCACGTAGCCAAGGCGACAGACATGATTCGGGGCTCGGCTATCTACGCGGCGGTGCCGAGGCAGACTTGGCGAACCTCGTCGGCCTTTCTCCGCAGCGTGAGGCGATCGGGGGTACTCGGAACGGATTTTAGGCGAGGCGGAACGTGTCGGCGGCGATCACGTTTCCCCGAGAACGCACCTCTCGGTGTTCCAGGCTATGGAGGTTCGATCTTCCGCAACTAAGCTTGTCCGAGGTGGTCGGTGAGTTGGTGGTCACGCTAGCGGGTCGCGTCGGCGGTTTCACGGCTTGTGCGCGCGGGAACGCCGTCGAGGTTGGGCCGCAGCTGGGCCGACAAGCTGGCTTCCTTTCTTCCTCTCTTCTCTTTTCTTTTTCCTTTTCTATTTTCACTTAAGTGTATTTATATACATATATTACCCTTTAAATATTGAGTAAATACAAACATAAATTGCAATAAATCCCAAATGTGATGCACAAGTTATTATTCTATGTGAATGGAATTAAAATACAAGCTATACTCCTTTATTACCAAATTATAATGAAACCTATATGCTTGCACAAGAAAAAATGGGTTTTCATAATAAATAAATGAAAAATTTTAATTGGTTGTGATTTTTAGGTTGTGTGGGTTTTTAGGGTTGTTACAGTCCTCCCCCCTGATTAGGATCTCGACCTCGAGATTCAGAGATAACGTACCCATCGAAGAGGTAAGGAAACATAATCCGCAAGTCCGATTCTTTCTCCCACGTAGCTTCTCTTTCAGTGTGATTGCTCCACTGTACCTTGCACATCGGAATAGTCTTGTTCCGCGTCTCCTTGGTATCCCGTGCCAAGATCTTGATCGGATGTTCCTTGCATTCAAGTGTGTCTTGCAGGTCTAATGCATCCATAGGAACTTGCTCCTCGGGAAGCTTCAGACACTTCCTTAATTGCGAGACATGGAACACGGGGTGTACTCCAGATAATTCCTCCGGTAGTTCCAGCTTGTAAGCAAGCTTTCTAACCCTTTTACAGATCTTGTATGGCCCAACATATCTTGGTGCCAATTTCCCTTTTACGTGGAATCTGACAGTGCCACGAAGCGGAGATACCTTGAGGTAGACATAATCCCCAACCCTGAACTCAAGCTCTCCACGTCTTCTATCTGCATAGCTCTTTTGCCTACTTTGTGCAATCCTCAAATTCTCTCTTACTTGGGCAACACCTTCTTCTGCTTCCACAATCTTAGCAGGACCGAAGAATGTCCTTTCACCTGGTTCTGACCACATTAGCGGGGTTCTGCACGGCCTTTCATACAACGCTTCAAATGGAGACATCTTAATGCTTGTCTGATAACTGTTGTTGTATGAGAACTCGGCGTGGGGTAGACAGCTCTCCCATCCTTCCTTGTACCTCAATACGCAAGCACGTAACATGTCCTCGAGAATCTGGTTCACTCTTTCTGTTTGCCCATCCGTTTGCGGGTGGTATGCGGTGCTATAGTCAATCTTGGTCCCGATGGACTTGCGCAAGGATTTCCAGAACTGTGATACGAACTGTGAGCCTCAGTCAGATATAATACTCAGAGGCGCCCCATGTAACTTCAAAATGTTTGATACGTACAGATCTGCCAGCTTTTCAGCTCTATACTTCTTTTTGACCGGTATAAAATGTGCAACTTTGGTTAGACGGTCCACTATTACCCATATAGAATCATACCCATGCTCGGATCGGGGCAGTCCTATTATAAAGTCCATGGATATGCATTCCCACTTCCATTCTGGTATCTGAACTGGTTGTAGCAACCCTGCTGGTCTCTGATGCTCGGCCTTGATTCTATTGCATGTATCACATCGGGCTACATGCCCTGCAATGTCTGTCTTCATATTCTCCCACCAGAAGTGCTTCCTTAGATCATGGTACATCTTGGCTGACCCTGTGTGAATGCAATATTTGGAGTCATGCCCTTCCGACAGGATCTCTTCTCGTATCGCTGAATCCGTTGGTACGCAGATTCTATCTTTGTACCATACAGTTCCCTGCTCATCTTCTCGGTATTCGGGGCCTCTCCCCAGTTTCATCAAACCACGGATATAGTCTATCTCAGGACAGTTCTTTTGCACTTCACGGATCCGTGAGGTGAGATTGTACTCGACGCGAAGCTCATTTAGCATGCCATAGGAGACTACCTCGAGCTGGAACGCGTCGAACTCTCTCCTGAGCTCAGGCGGCATAGAGTTGGTGATGAGGGTATGGCAGTAGCTTTTGCGGCTAAGTGCATCAGCGACAACATTAGCCTTTCCTGGGTGGTAATGGATCTCAAGATCATAGTCCTTGATGAGTTCTAGCCATCTGCGCTGCCTCATATTCAGATCTTCTTGTGTGAATAAGTACTTTAGGCTCTTGTGGTCAGTGTAGATGTCACACTTGTTGCTTATTAGATAGTGTCTCCAAATCTTGAGTGCATGTACCACGGCTGCAAGTTCTAGGTCATGAGTCGGGTATCGCTGCTCATGTTCTTTCAGCTGTCTTGAGGCATAAGCTATGACCCTTCCTTCTTGCATTAGTACATAGCCCAAACCTTGCCGAGAGGCGTCACAATATACAACAAAATCTTTGTGAATATCGGGCAGGACTAGTACAGGTGTAGTAGTGAGCTTCTCCTTCAAGGTCTGGAAACTCTTCTCACATTCAGGAGTCCATATAAACTTGTTCTCTTTCTTCAGCAAGTTGGTCATGGGTCTTGCAATCTTGGAGAAATTCTCAATAAATCTGCAATAGTATCCTGCAAGTCCCAAAAAGCTTCTGATTTCTGACACATTACGGGGTTGTTCCCACTCTTTCACAGCTTCAATCTTGGCTGGGTCCACTGCAACTCCTTCTCCTGACAGTACGTGACCAAGGAAGCAACTTCCTCAAGCCAGAATTCACACTTGGAGAATTTGGCGTATAGCTGGTTACGAGACAACCTCTCCAAAACGGTCCTCAGATGATGTTCATGTTCCTCTTTTGTGGCTGAATAAACCAATATATCATCAATAAATACCACCACAAACTTGTCTAGCTCATTCATGAAGATCTTGTTCATCATGTTCATGAAGTATGCTGGAGCGTTAGTGAGTCCGAATGAGACTACTGTGCACTCATACTGTCCATATCTAGTGACAAATGCAGTCTTCGGGATATCCTCTTCCCTGATCTTCATCTGATGGTACCCTGATCGGAGATCGATCTTTGAGAAGTACCTGGCCTTACTTAGTTGATCTAACAGATCATCGATGCAGGGCAGTGGGTACTTGTTCTTGACTGTAACCGCATTCAGATTCCGGTAGTCAATGCACATCCTCATCATACCATCCTTCTTCTTGACAAACAAAACGGGAGATCCCCAGGGCGAGGCACTAGGCCTAATAAAGCCCTTCTCCAGTAATTCTCCCAGCTGCTTCTTGAGTTCCTTCAACTCATCAGCCGACATTCTGTAGGGTCTTTTGGCAATCGGTGCAGTTCCTGGCATCAGCTCTATAACAAACTCCACATCTCTATCTGGTGGCATTCCTGGCAACTCCTCTGGAAATACATCATTGAATTCACAGACTACTGGCACATCTCTGAATGTCAGCTCCATTTTATCTGCCTTAGTCTCCAGAGCACATAGGAGGGCTTGGACTCTCCTGGTTTGGGGTATACATCGGACGGCTGTTCCCCAAGGGTGGGTTACCTGAACATATCTAGGTGAACAAGATATCACTCCCCGATGTTTGGTTAGCCAGTCCATGCCTAAGATGACATCTAAGCTATTGGAGGGTAGTAGGGTTAGGTCAGCTCGAAAGTCAAGTCCCTCGATTGTGATTATCACTCCCCTACATATGTGAACGCTTCTGAAGGTTCCTAAGGGCGAGCTAGTTAGGATGGGGTGCTCTCGGGGTTACAGGTATGTTATGCTTACGTGCATATGCAGATGAAATGTATGAACATGTAGCTCCCGAATCGAACAGAACTGTAGCCATGTTACCCTGAACTAGGAACGTACCGTACACAGCATCAGGTGCAGCTTCAGCTTCCTCAGCGGTCATGTGGTTCAGTCTTCCTCGGGCAGCAGATCCCCGGTTCGGTGTGCCCTGTGTAGCTGCTAGTGCACGGTTGAGGTCGGGGCACACAGCCACACGGTGTCCAGGCTTTCCGCACCTGAAGCAAGTGAAGGGCGCACTGCCTGCTGCGGTTGTCGCAGGAGCCTTCCAATTGTTTGTCCTTGGCGTGTTGGTAGCGGGGGCGGGTGTGTTCTGCGCAGCTCGAGTCAGCGCAGGGTAGGTCTGAGCGGGGCGGTGATAGTTGCTGCTGTTGGTACCACCACGGCTCGTTCCCGAAGAAGGTCCCTGGCGAGTTCGGAAAGGCGGGGGTGCACCTGTTCGCTGTCTCTGGGGTGGAGCAGTGCGAGCAGGTCCCTCAGAGCGGCGCTTCTTTCCCTTGTTCTGGGCCTCGAATTCCAGACGTGCTTCCATGCGATCCTTCTCGATCTCAATACAGCGGTCAATCAGCTCACGCAGAGTGTAGCTCTTGTTCCCTGACAGAGCCAACCTGATCTTGGTCTGAAGTCCCTTCCTGTAGTAGTACATCTTTTCCTTCTCGGAACTCACGCAAGACGCAGGTGCGTAGTGGAGCAAGCAGCTGAAGCGGGTGGTGTACTCATGGATCCGGTCAGCTCCCTGGGAGATGTTGCGAAACTCGTTCTCCTTGGCCTCCATGACTCCCTCAGGAATGTGGTGGTCACGGAAAGCCTCGGTGAACTCATCCCAGTCAATGCGGGCTGGGTCCCCGTAAGCGCTGGTGTAGCTGTCCCACCATGCTCGTGCAGCACCGGTCAGCTGGTGGCTAGCAATCCCAACACACTCCTCATCGGAGCAAGTGATCAGGTCCAGCTTCTTCTCCATCTCTTTAAGCCAATCGTCGGCAGCGAGGGGATCGCTGTCGGTCCCATCGAAGGAAGGTGGCCTCAGCTTCAGAAAACCCTCTAGTTTCCTTTGGAAGTCATTTTGGGATGGCCCGTGGTGCCTGTTCATCCCAGTAGCTATGGCATTCAGCAGCTGGGTCTGCTGAGCCATCACTTCCGCCAACGTCGGTGGCGGCGGAGGTGGCGGTGGCGGTGGCACGTTCTCGCCCTGTGGTGGCGGATCATTCACCGGCGGTGCATCCTCTGCCCGGCGCAACTCTTCTTCTAGGTTAACTCCAGCACGTCAGCCAGCTGGGCGTCCACGGTTGCGACCACGCCCGCGTCCTGGCGCAGGTGCGGGGGAGGGCTGGCGGTTCTCCAGACGCGCGGAACGTCTCATCGACATCTGAATTTATTAGGTAGGTGCTCAGTGCAGTAATAATCATGCAGTGGTTTAAGTAGGAGTTAGATGTTTTCAACGATTTAAATGAATTAAAACATTTTTCATGCTATCCTACACTCAACCAAAGAAGCATAGAGAACCATAAGAAGCATAAGATCCAAATGTCACTCATCACATGGTTATATAAAGGATGTTCCTAGCTGCTAAGAAGATCGTGCTATGCGCAGATAGCCAATGACAAGACAACTCATGGTATCACTAGTCTAAGGGCCACGCAGGGTCCCATAAGCTACTGGTGCATAAGGTCGAGTACGGCGTCGGGTATGCGTTTGTCCTTTGCCTCGATCTCATCATCAGTCATGGTCAGGCGCTTGACGTAGTCGAGTGCTACAGCTAGCTCTGGAGTGGCCTCAATCTCCTGCATCCTTAGAGACGGACATGCTCCCAGGTTGAGCGTAGTGGGTGGTACGCGGAAGTCTCCCTCCCGGGGCTTCACCATCTCTAGTGGGGGAAGTGAACTCTGTACCTTCCGGACCTCAATAGCTCTCCTGGCGTCGGACAGCTTCCAAGCTGTCTCTGTCTTCCGTAGCTTGTCCTTTAGGAACTCCACCATCTTCACGCGGTCGATCAGAATCCCTTGGTTGCGGGTGGACTTCTCCTCGGCTTTCTCCAACTGCTTCTCCAACTCCCTGATCCTGGAGCACAACGTGCTCATCTTCTCCTCTGTCTCTGCTACTCTGCTCCCTCTCAGCAAGCGCTCTCTCCTTGTCATCCAGCCTCCTCTATAATCCCAATACTCTGCTGTTCAGGTAGTCATTACGTAGCCCAAAAACTCCAATCTTGTCTCGCAAGTCGGCAATCTCGGCTCGGTGTAACTCATCACGGCGCTGCATCTCCAACTGCAAGTCAGTGACTGCTCTGCTCAAACTCTCCAGGGTCTGAGTCCCTTTCTGCAAACTGTCCTCGACCTCTGCCATGTGTGCTCGGTCACGCTGCCTCCTTTGCTCCAATGAGCTAATGAACTCATCCTGCTCCTGGAGGTGGTGTGCCACTATGCGTAGGCAGGGGTCAGTCTCGGCCTGAATGATCTGGCTGGTGTACAGAATCCTCTGGATGGGGTCAGGGTGCAGCTCCAAAGCCTGAGGTAGCAGACGGAAATGGGTCCCCTTAAGGTACTCGTATGCTGTGTACACAGCTGCGCGTAGTACCTTGCGGGAGACGGACTGTACTCCGTCCTCCACAGTCTCTCCAGCAGTGTAGTCAGTAAAAACCGGCATCCCTGGAAGGGTCAGGCTGACGGGTGTCTCAACTCTGGTAGTGACAGGTCCTTCAAACCTCTCAGCCTCGACAAGCTTCCCTCGGCTGAAGTACTGGATCTGGTCAGACGGTGCTCCCAGTTCCTCCAACACCTGGCGTAGCACCATGGCAAATCCGCAGTGGTTCCTCCCATTGATCGGGATCTCAATAGTGCCATCGTGCAGTGGACGAAGTGGTGGTCCAAGGCTGGTCATCTGCAAATTTTCGAAGAAACGGATTAGCAGGTCCTTGTATTAGATAAGCCATTGCATAAAAAGTGAATGCAAGGTCGGTAATATAACCGAAAGAGAGTCTGGCTTCCTATTCTAACGTCCATTCTCTATGGGTCTCGTCCTACAGTCAAGTATGGCTCTGATACCAACTGAAACGACCTCGATTTCCGCGAAGGGAAATCCACAGGCTCGAATTGTAATTCAACAGATTGCTTGGGACAATCCATGAAATTACCCATAACTCAGTTGACACCAGGATCCATACAACGGTAATTAAGTCTTACATAAACACTTATTACATCGCCACACTGGCGGAATCAACATTCAGAGAAGCTTTAGAAGATGCGAAAACATTTCATCCTTCACGGCAAACATGAGTGTAGCACGTGACCCTATTCCTCGCCATCGTCTTCCTCGAAGTCATACTCATTCTCGTCACCTGACAGCAAATTTATCAGTACGATTTGTACTGGCCACGGAGCCCACCTATGCAGCATTTGCTTTGTGGAAAGTGGATGCAAGGCTATACAAGCAGACCTATAGGCTGAGGTTTTCCTATGCAGCTGTAATCAATGTTTAATTAGTCAAGTTTTATCTCCAATTACACCATCATCCCTTTTCCCATCACCACATCTCACTTACCCACACCTCACTCTCATTCGACAGGCCCAACTCCCTCTCGGGCCTATCTCAGCGGCACACTACCACAGCGGGTACACTGCCGAAAAAATGTCATCCAAGGGGAGAAGAGAACGCTCACTACACTAGTAGAAGCTTCACAGGAAAGGTCCATAGCCAACGAGTTGGCATATGTATCGATCGATCAACCGTACACTCTGCAGAGGTTTCACTACCCACAAGATTAGCCATCATAGGTGTTGCGCAACACCTAGGCAGAATTCCGGGTGCTTGCTTGCCTAGGTCGATGCCACCCTACCACTCAGCCCTGGGATATTCCGGATCCTACACCGTTATGCTGAGACTGGGAGACACAGTACCGGGCCCATCCAGTGGTACTGCGCATCTAGAACGGAACGGGAACCCATCGACCGTCTCCGCCCACCCTTATCACCTCTCAACCTTAGCAGTAGTGGCACCGTCCTACCAAGTAGTCCAGCCGTCTCCCGCCCATCAGAAGCGAGTGAGTAGAAAAGGATTCCCATGAACCTGAAACTAGTCCGTCCTAGGTTTGACCAAGCAGGCATCTTCACTTAGGGGATACTCTCCCCATGCCATCACAGCACCTCCGTCCACGGGCTTCAAACCACCAAGGCTATCCCACCCGGAACCTCCTCAACAACTTTACCCGCCACAGGTATCTTGCTTGGGGATGCCCAGGTTGCACCCCCGGCACGACTTGCCCCATGGGCTTGTCTCACATCCCACTTGGTCGACATCAACCCTTACCACGCACCCAAGACGCACGCAGCACTCTCTCCCAGTGGTTATAATCAGTTATACGCCGTCCCAATTCCACCACATAGCATATAGCAAGTAATGAGTAGTGGAAGAGTGACAGTAAATTAAGCAGCAGCTAACCTAGCAGTGGACAGCAGGGTAAAGTCTTAACAAGGCAGGGAATTCAAATATACTATCATGCAACCAAGCCATACATAATCATAGAGCAATAGCAACAATGTCATTTGCAATGCGTAAATAGGATCTAAGGATTTGGTGGGACGTGGCACCTTCGTAGTCGTCTCCTAGCTCCTGAAGGTACTCGTGGTCGTCTTCCTTAGTCAGATCCTCCTCCGGCTCTGAAATCGAACACGAAATAGTCGCGTCAGCGACTCCTATAGAATATTTCAGAAAAATCCAATAAAATAAAGAGCCAAATGCATACAAACATAGTCTTAGATTGTAGATCTCATTTTTCTGAGAATTTTGATATATGGTGCGCAATTTTTGGAAATCGTATGAATAAGTTATGAATTTCCGAAGATTATCCTATTTTCTGAAAATGGAAAATGGTCGATTAATCAGGGGCAGCTCGGGATTGGTCCACGTGGCGCGCGGGTCCAGTAGTGCGGCATGTGGCGCCTCATCAGAACACAGACCCGATGGTCGCCCACCAGGTGTTCGATGCTGGTTCCTAGAGAGTCGCCGGCGTCGGCGTAGCTCGGCATAGCTCGGCGGAGCTCGGCGGAGCTCGGCGTAGCTCGGCGTAGCTCGGCGGGGCTCGGCGTAGCTCGGCGTAGCTCGGGCGAATCGGAGATTCGGGGCGCCGAGGGTGCCGCTCTCCCGAGCTCTCCCGGGGAGGCTCGGGCGAATCGGACATTTGGGCGCCGAGGGTGCCGCTCTCCCGAGCTCTCCCGGGGAGGCTCGGGCGAATCGGACATTTGGTGCGCTGTGGGTGCCGCTCTCCCGAGCTCTCCTGGGGAGGCTCGGGCGAATCAGACATTTGGTGCGCCGAGGGTGCCGCTCTCCCGAGGGTTGGCTGTCATTAGTGAAATGATGTCGTGGGCCTCCTTCTCTCCCACGGCATACGGCGGTTCTCCGACGAGGTGGAGGCGCACGTAGCCAAGGCGACAGACATGATTCGGGGCTCGGCTATCTACGCGGCGGTGCCGAGGCAGACTTGGCGAACCTCGTCGGCCTTTCTCCGCAGCGCGAGGCGATCGGGGGTACTCGGAACGGATTTTAGGCGAGGCGGAACGTGTCGGCGGTGATCACGTTTCCCCGAGAACGCACCTCTCTGTGTTCCAGGCTATGGAGGTTCGATCTTCCGCAACTAAGCTTGTCCGAGGTGGTCGGTGAGTTGGTGGTCACGCTAGCGGGTCGCGTCGGCGGTTTCACGGCTTGTGCGCGCGGGAACACCGTCGAGGTGGCGGTGCTCCGAGCACATGTGACGGCGATGCCCGTCGGAAGTGGCCTGACGTCCATAGCCGATTTCCAGTGATTTGATGGCCGGTCTTGTGCGCGTGTTGTGCGAAGTGTTCAGGGGCCGAAAATAGCCGCGGCCTACACGCTCGTGATGCCGAGCGCCATGACCGTAGCACGGCGAGGTTGGATGAGGTGCTCGGTGGCTCACCGTGGGGCTGGTGAGGTAAGGATGGCGGTGCAGTGACGAGGTGACGCTGTGCAGAGTGATCGCAGTGCCGTGCCGCTCCTCGTCCGCAGCTCGGCCTTCTCCTCCGTGTCTGGCTTCGGTGTGCTCCGCGGCGGCGGCGCTCCGGCAGCTTCTCCTCCTCTGCTCCGCCCTTCTCCCTTCTCCCCCTCCCTCTATTGCGCGGTGTGGTGTAGTGGTTGTGTCGCAGCGCGGCGGCGGCGAGTGGGACGAGGTCTAGGGCTTCGGGGCGACTCCTTTTATAAACGGCCAGGGCATGGCGTGGCGGCGGACGATGATTAGCGGCGAAGGGGGCACGTGGAGACCATTGGTGCTCCCGAGCTAGGGTTTCCCAGTGCGCGTGGCTTCTTGGCGAGCAAGGCAGGGGACAGGCGAGGGACAGCGGGGTCAGGGCTCTGCCATGCGTGGCGCTGTTGGTCACGCCATTTGCGTGACTCTGTCGGCCACCGTCTTTCGCGAGGTGAGAAGAGGAACAGTAGCGAGAGCGGCTGACAGGCGGGGCCGGGCGGTCAGCGGCTGCGGGGGAGTGGGTGAAACGGTCGCGCGCGCGCTTGCTCGGTTGGGTCGCAGCTGGGCCGACAGGCTGGCTTCGTTTCTTCCTCTCTTCTCTTTTCTTTTTCCTTTTCTATTTTCACTTAAGTGTATTTATATACATATATTACCCTTTAAATATTGAGTAAATACAAACATAAATTGCAATAAATCCCAAATGTGATGCACAAGTTATTATTCTATGTGAATGGAATTAAAATACAAGCTATACTCCTTTATTACCAAATTATAATGAAACCTATATGCTTGCACAAGAAAAAATGGGTTTTCATAATAAATAAATGAAAAATTTTAATTGGTTGGGATTTTTAGGTTGTGTGGGTTTTTAGGGTTGTTACAGTATAGCTGCGCTACACTCTTCCGTCAGCTTGACAATTTCTGAGGACGGCAATGGTCGCTTGTCGTTGATGATATCTTTGATGAACTTAGCGTATGATGGTATGTGCAAGACATCCATCAGCGGAACGCTGACGTGTGTTTTCTCGACCATCTCCACGAATCAGAGAAACTGTTCATCTTCAGCCTTCTTCTTCCTTCTCAACCTTGTGGGGAAAGGCAACATCGTGGTGTCCCCATAGCCCTCCGGTGTCAGCTCTTCTTCCATTGATTCTTCATGTGGTTGTGCCGAGTCAACCGATACTTCCTCTTGCTGTCTTGGTGTTTTGCCTGTTCTTTGGTTAGGATGTGGGGGATCACGAGTGGTCTTAACCCCTCTCGTGGTCACCGAATTTATATTCTCAACAGAACTAGAAATTTGAATGGCAGATTTTGCGGCAGAGGCAAGTTGGGCAATTTGAGTTTCAATTCTTTTATTAAAATTTACTTGATTTTTAAAAGATGAGGATAGGCTATCAAGCTTAGTATTTATAGTTTCAAATATTTTATCATGTCGAGAAAGCTTGTTTGTAAGATTTTCATTTATTTTAGCCTGTCCTATCATAAGATCTTTTAATGGAGGTTGGGAGGAATTAAAATTTGAATTAAAATTGGAAGAATTACCTTGGGGGCGGTTTTGGTTGTTCCACCCAGTACCTGTTTGTTGGTGTTGGCGAAACCCGTTGTTAACGTATGAAGCTTCTTCATGGGTTTCAGGACAGTTGTTTCCCGAATGGCCAACATCTCCACAGACCTCACACGTCATGTGCGAGTCCATGGCCTGGATAGTGCCGGTGGTAGGATCGGTGGCACGTCCTTCAAGTTTCTTCATTATTAATTCTATTTTTGCGGCAAGCAGATCCGTCTCCTTCACGGTGTGCATGCCCTTTTGTGTTTTGCGTCCCTCTCCCCAGCTTTGGTTGGCCACCATCTTCTCGATTAACGCCATGGCATTCTCGATGGTGAGGGAGAGGAATGCGCCTCCAGCGGCAGCATCTATGTGCCCCTTAGACATGGCCGTGAGACCTTCATAGAAATTTTGGAGCACGAGCCAATCTTCCATCCCGTGGTGAGGGTAGGCCTAGATGTATTCCTAAAGCCTATCCCAAGCCTCGGGAATGGACTCGAGTGCAGTTTGCTGGAAGTTTGATATCTTCCCCCATAGAGCATTCGTTTTGCTTATGGGGAAGAATTTAGCGAGAAATGCCGCGGAACATTTGTCCCACGTGTTGACTGCTTCCTTGCTTTGATAAAACCATTGCTTTGCCTTCCCCGAAAGGGAGAAGGGAAACAAACGGAGTTTGATGGTGTCCTGTGCGACATCTTCGATGATGATGGTCTCGCACAACTCAAGGAAGTTTTGCAGGTGCGCGTTTGCGTTCTCACTTGGCAAACCGCTGAACTGGTTCGCCTGCACCATCATGAGTAGGCTAGTGCGGAGTTCAAAGTTTCCGTTCCCGACATTGACAGCGGGCCCAACGGGCATGTTGGCAATAGCGGGGGTGGAATAATCGCGGAGTGACTTGGCCATGGTGGTAGTAGCGGATGGTGCGGAAGTGACCGGTTCGTTTGCCGGCTGAGTAGCAGAAGAAGAGATGGTACAAGGCCTTCTCTTCCTTAGGAGTGCCTCTGGATTTTTAACGAAGTTTTTCGGCAGATTGAAACCGCTCATACACTATCTTGTTTTCATTCCAATAAAAAAAGGAAAACAGCAAGGTTAGCCTACATAAGCTATGGCTACCAATGCTTATTTTTGTAATCAAAGTTTATGCCAAAGTTAGATGTTTATATTTTCTTTTTGCCCTCCTCGGCAACGGCACCAGAAATGCTTGTTGGCATTCCTTAACGTCGTTACAAAAGATAGACTAAAAGTCCATCCCTGGCAACGACGCCAGAAATGCTTGTTGGCGTTTCGTAGCATTACTACTAAAGATAGACTAAAGGACCGTCCTTAATAATTATACTAGAAACATAAGTTGACATTCCCAACCACCATTACTTCAGAAAGGTAATCCTTGGCCCTTAGTGGCACCGGCCTAGGTAACGCAGTCTGGTAATAGCAGTTAGAAGTGCCGGATTGGCCTTTCTTACCGTCATTACTTACGATATGCAAAACTGTGGCACGGCGCCGTGGGGTGCAACAAGAATTACATTCCTTAAGTAACGGTACTTAGGTACGCCAATCGATAGCTCAGTAAGGAATAAGATTACTCTACAAGCGCACAGAACTATCATTGTAGCATTTCAACCCGTGAGTATTCAAGGGTGTCGTATTTATAATTTCCCGTAGGAGGGCATGGTGAATTCATCTAGCTTTTGGTATAAACATGATCACTTATTGAATGCATAGGTAGGTGTAGCATAGGCAGGGGTTAAAACAGTTTTATAAGATAGTGGACACACACATCAGAGCAACCTCAAGGATAAAAGATAAAAATAAAGAATAAAGAATAACTACGTGAGTAGGCATTGGTCATATACAGCTATGCAACGAATAGTAATTACATCGAATTAATAAGACTAGGATCAGGACTAAGTCTGGGATGATAGGGAGATCCCCGCAGCTGGTCTGCCAGCCGATAGAGACTTTACGAACTCCTACTCAATACCCGGACGTGGGGGAACGCTAGGGATGGACAGGGCTGTCACCAACTGCCCACCTACCCCTCTGCCCGTGGGGTACCGACATATCTGCTGATTCCCGCATACCCGAGCACCACACCCGTGTAATTGGAAACAACTCCTAGCCCCCCGGGACCCCAACCCTTCGGATTGATAGGCTCGGCTAGGAGCAACCATGACAGCACAGCGAACTATTATCCCATCCTTAGTTCTTCCTCTATTCATACTAATTTGATGAACGATGAAGAACTTTGATGAACATATCAAGAACATAACAGATAGACTATGAACTAGTTTACATGTTATGATCATAATATGGACAAGACTATACTCTAATTCAGATGCATTGCTATATAAATAAGATAAGAGCTTGCTCATAGAGGAGAACCGATGTGTATTCATACCAAGATGTTCTTGATTCCTCCAAGGAGACAAGCTCTCCTGGATAGCTTTGCCTTGCTCTACTACTACTACTAAACTAGAGAGAACAAGTAAGAAATGTGAGGTGTAGTACTCCAAATGTTGGTGTGTGTTTTGGAGGGGGTGAAGCACATCTATTTATAGTTGATCAATGGCAGTTTGGGCATTCTAAGTATGGAAGAGGTGAAACTGCCTTCAGGGAACCACCATGAGCACTGTCGCTGAAAACTGGGCCCGGGAATTGTCAACTGGGGGCGGCCGCACCCGGGGGCGGTCGGTCCCTGGGAGGCGGCAACTGGCCACCTCCTTCGGGTGGTCGGTTGCTCCCTGGGCCTGGGCCTCCCTCGCAGTTATGGATGGATCCCGTTTGATGGTTTGATGGACTTTTCTCTTTTATTCTTGATTTGCGCCTTTTCTGAATATGTTTTCTCGAAGTGCGCTTTCCGGTGATTTTTATGCATTTCTACGTGCTATCCCTGTAAGTTAGGTACACAACAAAACTCATGGAAAGATTAGATAAAGCCCTATTCTCTATTTGTTTTAGTATTAAAATGATGTTAAATTTATGTTGCCAAGGACCGCGAACAGACCCGTGGGCAGGGTTCCTGTTATCATTTATCTAAGTATGTTGTATCGTTGTTCCACTGCTACCGTATTTTAACTATGGTTTGTAATAACTGCACTTAGATTCTATTTGGGCAACAGGTTTGTAATTTAAGTACTATGTAACCTTTTTACTCTGATGTATTTTATCATGAAATGTTGTAATTCTCTAATGGCTTCGCAATGGGATCCTGTCGGAGAAACGGGTGTTGGTGTAGCCCAGCAGAGCCTTCTAGAGCATCTGGGACACGGTCTCGACTGTCAGAGGTCATTAGTGATAATGACATGTGCCTGTGGGCCATATGATGAGGCGGTTCTATTACAGCTGATATCAGAGAGTTCCATTGCTAAATCATTACGGTATTATTTTGCAAAACTTCAAAATATTTTGGATCATAAAAATCTAAATTATTATTTTGGTCCAAATTGCTTGCTCTTATCTTATTCCATAATATAGCTATGGTAGCAAGTGGCGTAACCTATTTACTAGCCCTATGTTAAAATTATTATGCATTTATTTATCGTGCATTGGTTTAAAAATTCGTAAGTACGATTCATGCATCATGGTTAATTCACAAGTCAATTAACTTCCTCCTTAAAGTGGTATATGGGTTAGGATCTATCAAACCTATTCTTGCTAGCCTATAATATCTTTACTAATCTAAACTCACCTTTTCTAGCTGGCACGCACCAAGCTGACCGCTCGCAAGATGACTGGTCCTAAGGGAGTTCCGCGCCACCAGCTGGCGCCGCGCGACGGGGAGGCTTCGGGCAGCCGCTGTCCTCGCCGCAGCCGAGCCAAGCTCAAGGAAGAGATCAAGCTGCTCAGTGAGGACTTCAAGGCAGCCCGTAGAGACCACTATAGGGATGTGAAGATGGTCACCGAGCTGCAGCGTGAGGTGGACCGTTTGACCCGTGAGAAGGAGGAAGCTTGGGCACGTGAGGACGTGGCCCGGGCAAGGGTCCATGAGTTGGAGATCTATGTGGAGCAGATCGAGGACTACAATGACGCTCTGCATGAGGAGGTGCATAGGCTGAATGATCAGCTTAACCCTATCCTGGAGCCACGTGTTGAGGATCCTGAGATGGGAGTTGTCCTTGGTCCTAAGGAGGAGGAGACCGAGGAGGACGACGTTGAGGAGGCAGTTGATCCCATGGAGGATGTGATCGTGGAGGATGACGACGAGGAGGACGTGATCGTGATCGACGACGACTAGACTAGTCATAGGACTAGGGATGTCGGCCTATCGTTGTCCTTCGTGTTGTAATGTTGGTGCTTGCCAAGAACCTTAGTTATGGGTTGGGAACTTCGTTTAAGTCTTAGTCATGTTGTTTAAGTGTTGTAATGTTTAAGTACGTACTGCCACTCTGTTTCGTTTAAGTAATGCTAGTCCTAAGCTCGGTTTGTTATTAAATAGATGCCTGTCAACACTCGCACTTCTAGTGCTGGAACCTCTGAGGAGGGGGAGGGTGCTCCCTACACACCGCCTTTTCCACCCACTTTGGCCGATGCCATCTTAGCTTTGGCCAACGCCGCCGCACTTCTTGCACAGAACTAGGACAACCGTGGAGGACACCGTGGCCGCCACAATGAAGATGAGACCACGTATGTGGACTTCACTGATACCCGCCCACCTGTTTTCACCGAAGCTGATGAGCCCTTGGAGCCCACCTGTTTTCACAGAAGTTTAGCTTGATTCACTGCACTGAGGTTCAGAAGCCACTGTTTGCAGCGCAGCAACTGCGAGGTCCCGCAAGTGCATGCTATGCAAACCTCCTATCCGCACAGCCCGATAGACATCAACTTACTTGGGCGAAGTTCCATGAGGCTTTCCGTGCTCATTACATCCCTGCGGGTGTAATGAAGATGAAGTTGGATCAATTCCTGGCCCTGCAGTTGAAAGAATCCACCGTCATGCAGTACGTTGGTCAGTTCAATCACCTGTCACAGTATGCCCCTGAGCATACCAACACTGACCAGAAGAAGAGGGACTGCTTTGTCAGGGATCTGAACTACAAGATTCAGAGAAGCTTGTCCAACAACCTGCACTGCACGTACCATGAGGCTATCAACATTGCCATAGCTTTTGAAGAAAGTAACCACAACAATCAAGAAGAAAAGAAGAAGAAGAAGCCTGCGTCCGCTGGGTTTTCTAGCAATCAGAAGCGCCAGAAAATCATCTACCACCCCACCCACCACTCTCGTCCACCATATCCCCATCAGCAGGTCGTAGTCCGTACGGCTGCTACCTCCCACACCTCCAACCAACAAAACACCACTCAGCCGAATGCCCTTGGCATTCGTGTCACTACTCCCCAGACCAACTACATCCACCCTTGCTATAACTGTGGCAAGATGGGACACTGGTCCCACAACTGTCCGTTCCCAAAGTAGTACAACCAAAATGTATAGAAGGCTCCTGGTGGATAGCAGCAACAGCAGCACATTCAGCATTGTGGTCATCAGCAACATGCCCAGAAAGGGAAAGTGGTGAAAAAAGAAGGTCAGGTCTACTACACCCATGTTGGTGATATTCCCGAGGGAGAACCCTTCATGATGGGTAGGTTTCCTGTCGCAAGTCACTCTGCAATTACGCTTTTTGATTCTGGTGCATCTCATTCATTCATCAATCGCACATCTGTCATCAAGCATGAGATTCCAATTGGGGAAATAAAGGAAGATTTCCTTATACAGTCGCCCAGGAGGCGTATAAGTACTAAGGAAGTAGTACATCGGGTGTCTATAGAACTGGGCGGGCATGTATTCCCGACCTCAATGATAGTGCTGAAAGACCAAGACATAGATGTGATGTTAGGCATGAATTGGATGTATCAGCACAAGGCCCTCATTAACTTGCTGAATAGAACCATCAGGGTAAACCTGCCTAATAGTCAAACTCAACTTTCATTCAACTCCCAATCCCTCAGAGAGCTGTTGGAAGGGTGAGTGCAACCACAGTCAGAGAGGTGCAAAACATTCCGGTAGTTTGTGAATTTTCGGATGTGTTTCCTGATAATTTGCATGGTTTACCTCCTGATCGTGATGTAAAGTTTGCCATTGAGTTGAAACCTGGAACAGCACCTATTTCTCGTAGAGCCTATAGGATGCCTCCCTAAGAACTGGCAAAGCTCAAGGTTCAGTTGCAAGATTGTTGACAGTTACTAACGCTATCAAAAGAGTGTAGCCAAATCTATCCTCTAGCAATGGTAACAATACTTCTCAACGCAATCACTGGGGTTGTCAGTCCCTATGCTCAAAGTATGTGGTTGTTAACACTTCTAATGTTGCTACCAGGAATAAAGTTATTTCTAGCAACTGTGCCAAAAATGCTATGGGTAGTTCTATAGGATAGGTGATGGGATTCTGCAAGCACACAGAACAATCGTGTAGCACTTTACCTGGGAATACCAGGTGTCGAATTTATATTTTCCCAAAGGAAGGCGGGGTTTGTGATTCCAAGGATCTGATAGTCAAGGATCTAGATACAGATGTGGAAACACACTAGGATAGGTTGAGGTAGCTCTGGAGTTTATGGGAGAACTCTAACTCAGTAAAAGATCAAGTGATTGTTATACCAAAGAGATTGTTATACTCGGGACACGTAAAGTCCTAAACTCGCCGGGGTTTGACTGATTAGGCACCGTACATCCACAAGTCATACGCTGATAAAACCAGACCGAACGTGGTGGAATCCAGAGGATTCTAGGGCTGTCACCACCTAGAACCTACCACTACTATCCGTGGGTCTAGCCGCACTCAAGGGTAAGATTATAGCCTAAGCACCTCGCTCAATCTATAAAGCTTACTACTCTAACTCTGGCTAAGGAATCAGAACACTCTAACCAAGCAATGAGACAAGTATGCAACTGCTTAAAGTATGACAATAAATAAATGAAGCAGGGGATCTTTATTACTGATAAGAGTGAAGAACACCGCAGAGGAGGTCGCCGACAAGCCTGGCTCCTCCACAGACTTCCTCCTTCTCCTGACTTCTCTCGCTACTCTACTCTCCTCTAGCTAGCACTATTCCTAAGTGTTGATGCTCACTAAATGTACATTTTAACCATCAACATTGATAAAATTGAGCAAGGAAATGGCACATAGAAGGTTGGAATTTGGTTTAAACTAATGGAGTTCCACTTGTACTTAAAGAATTGTGGTTGTAGGTGAAATACAGGTGAAAATGAAGCAAATAAAGGCACATTTGAGCAGTACACGTGACAAGAGCTACATTGGGCCCAAGTCACAGGGCGCCCACCCCCTAGTAAGGCGCCCGCCCCCCACTTGGAGCCATCAGCATGTAATACCTCTGGTATTGCAACATAATTAATCTGCCATGTCATCATATTTAAATTTAAGCATCTGCATATGATTGTGCTTAGGTCCTAGAGTGATTTGATTTTAGCTAGTATTTATTGTGTAATTAAGTTATTAATCAAAAATAAAAAAAATAAAAAAATATAAATAATAGAAATCAAATTAAGCCTCAGAGTTGGCCTAAAACCCTAATTCACAATCTATCTTGAATCTGATAGAGGTGTCTTAATAAAAGTTGTAGAGCTTTTGAAATGGGACAACTTTTATTTTTGGAGATTTTGAAGTTATATTATAAAAATTCAAATTAAACTCAAATTACTATATTGAAATTTACATTTGGAACTTTAATTTCAAAAATATTGAGAATCTTCCAAAACTTTCTTAATAGAAGTTGTCAAGCTCATTGAGTGGGACAACTTTCATGTTTACCAATTTTCATGTTATTGAGAAAAATCAAAAGTAATTTTAAAATTTCGGTTTGAAATTCAAACCTTACTTTTACCCCCTTTGCTGTAGTTTGAAAATTTGGCCGAATTTGAAATTGGTGTCAAAAGAAAAAATGATCTACACAAAATTCTCTACAACTTTTGTATTCACCACTTCGTCGAATTCTGGCTGGATCAGATCAAATTGAATCAAGTAGCGTTTGACCTACACAGCCTACTACTGTAGCTAGGGGGGGTCCCCCTGTTCATGTCGCGGCCGTACACGCGCGTGCCGTGGCTGGCGCCGAGCGCCGTCCAGCCGGCGTGGGCACGCCGCGGCGTTGTCAAGCGGCCGAGGAGGGGGCCCCGGATGCCCCGACCTTATCTCCACCCTTTCCCTGCCCTTTTAAAGACGACAAGCCCCAAATTCCCCATTTCTTCCCGAGCGGCCGCCGGCGACCTCCTCGTCGTTCGTGACCGAATTCACAGCCACCGAGCCATCTCCACCCTCTCCATCTCCCAGATAGGTAGCCAAGCTCGTGGCGCATCGATTGGTGCCCGTCGCGTGAGCCGTGGTACCCTGGGTAGCTCTCGGTAAGCATCTTCGTCTTCGGGTTGTCACCGAAGCTCCGCCGCGGCCATCCTCTCCTCGTCCGGTCGGTTTGAGTGAGCACCTTTACTCTCGGGGAAGTGTTCTAAGTTTCAGTGGTGGTGTAGTTTCTGATGCGCGCGGTGGTTGGTAATGTGGTGCACCAGGTTCGTCGGAACGGATCTTCGTCGCCGACGGCCGAGTCGTGTCCGCCGCCATCATCGTCAAGCCATCCTCACCGCACCACCTCTTCGTCATCCAACTCGCCCGTTAGCTTCGTGGTGAGCCCCTCATTCTCCCTGGCGTTTTTCCTGTGACCTTACCATGCCACCACGGCCGGAACAGCCTCGCCGTGCCGCCGAGGTCCGCCATGGGCGAGCTCTCGCTCGTCGGAGGCGGTTAGAGCTAGGGATAGGTTCTTAGGGAGTCGGCTAGGGTCGTGGGGTAGGAGTTCGACCGAGGGCGCTCGCTGTTAGGGCCGCCGGCGGCGAAGTCCGCGCCGTGCCATGCGCACGGGCACGCGCGGAAGCGTCGGCTGGAGGTAGAAGAAGGTCCTGACAGGGGTGGCCCGCCTGTCAGCGACCGTGTGAGGGAGAGCGCGCGTGGGGGCTGACGGCTGGGGCCGGCCTGTCAGCGACCCGGCTCGGAGGCGAGTGCGCGCGGGCCGTACTGGGCCTGTGCGTGATTGTGGGCCGGCTCGGTGGCGCGCGCGCGGCCGTGGCCTGGGCCACGCTGGGCCTGTTCATTTGAATGGGCCGAATTGCCGTTTTCTTTTCCCGGCCGAATTATTAAAGCTTTTACATTTTAAATAAAATTGAATAGTGTTAGTTTTTAATCTTTTTGTGTGGATTAATCTGCTACACCATAAATTATGAAAATATTGGTGGGTACTCTATGTGATGAGTAGAATTTAATTAAAATATTAAATGCAGGAGTTGAGTGTTTTCTGTATTAATTAAAAATCAGCACATTAAATGATAAAAGGAACTTGGATGATTTTTAATAATTTCTGTGATGTTCCAAAAATCATGAAATTTATTGTGTCACTGTTTGGTACTAAAATCTATCTGTTGGTGGATTTTGGCATCAAATGGAAATAGTTAAATATTTATTAAATTATATGTTAGTTTAAATGATTAATAATAGGAATAGGAAATGGAATAATTATTTGAATGGTGTGATTTTTGAATTGATTGAGATTCTAGGTCAATCACCTTTATGACCTGGGGCACTATGAATTAGGGCAATCATGGCTAGTTTATGGTAGGGTCTTGATCATGTGTATACCTTATTTATTTTTAAATTTTTAAATTTAGTTGTCATTTCATGTGCATCACATTCATACATTTATTCATTGCAAACGTGTAGTGACCGAGAATTCGGAGGTAAAGTCTGAGGGTCCATCTGAGGAGACTGCTCAGGAGGTTGTGCAAGGATTTGATATTTGTGGTACTGACCCGGACCCGACACTCTACACAATTCAAGGCAAGCCCCGGTGCATTTGCCCCTCTCCTTGTTGTTTTTAAAATATCTAACATTTGAGTTAATTAATTGCATTAGGTTAATAGGAGTTGGGTGACAACCAATTGATGCATTACCATCCTTGAATATCTGTCAATACCTGAGAACCTGATTTATTAAAAGTATTGAAAAATGCTTAGTCATGCTTAATGGTTAGTTTTGCAAAAATGCTATTTTAATTTGTGATAATATAAAGCAAAAGAATCACTTTATGGGACTGGTTATATCCTTGTTGGTTGGCAGTGTTCCTAGCTAGTTCATTGTCACCAATGAGGAAGGGTTTTTCCTACTCGGTGATCGTGGCTTTGGGTTGGAGTCCCAACAATTGTCACCGACGGAAACGGGATTTGAAAACCGAAGGGACAGGGGTATTTGTGTTAGAGTCCCAATGCACTGTCGCTGTCGGAAAAAGGTTTAGGGACCGTTCGTTGTAGGCCTGCTGGATCGAGACTTTGCAACTAGCCACATACTACGGGAAGCCTCTGACTCCGGTGGCTCTACTGCTGGAACCGACAACCACGCACTGGGAGTGAAGAGATGGCGAGAGTAGCGTGTACCCTCGTGGCCGTCGTGCCTAGAGACGAGAGGAGTACTGTGCTCTCGGGTGGCGCAGGACCGGTTCCGGGGTATGAGAAGCCGTGGCAGGCGGGGTTGGCGTATGCAAGCTTAAGTGCTACATACGCAGTGTGGATAGGGATCCCCAGCTGGGTATTAATCGATTCGAATCGTCGTTGCTCCTCGGAAATGGAGACTTGATCCTTCGACCATTCAGCGAATAGTGGTTTGGAACTAGGATTGTCTTTGAATGGATAAAGCTCATGAAAGAATGATGATATAGAGAAAGAACTTGGAGATTTGGTTAATAATGAATAGTATTGTTGAAATAAAATTTTGAGATAGGACTAGTAATGCTCTTCCGCAAAACTCTTGAACTCCTGCTAAAGCCTTACCTTGACTCCCCTCAGCCTGCATTCCTGAGTCTAATCTTACACTTTTAGTCGGGTAAGTCTTGCGGAGTACCCCATGTACTCAGGGTTTGTTAACCCCGTTGCAGGAGGGCAGCAGGAGACTGAAGTTTGTCTCGCTCCGTGTTGCGTCACCATCGTCCAGGAGAGTGAAGAAGATTAAGGTTAAACCCTTGGGCAGGGTTCGTGTAATATTAATCTATCTGTCGTACTGTTGATCCAACCGCTACTGCTACTCTTTTAAATTTATGGTCTGTAATAACTGCACTTAATCTTATTCGAACACTGGTCTGTAATATTAAGTACTATTTACTCTTTCGCAAATTCTACTATGATGTATTTTGTTATGAAATGTTGTAACTCTGTAATGGCTTCGCAATGGGATCCTGTCGGAGATAACGGGTGCTTATGTAGCCCGGCAGAGCCCGCCTAGGTCATCTGGAACACGGGCCCGGCTGTCAGATGTCATTAGTGACGTTGACAGGTGCCTGTGGGCCACGTGATTTAGGCGGTTCTGTTACACAGCACTCGGCCACATCATGGATCCGTGCCCCAACCATCTAAACAGAGTTTGGCATGTTGATTCAACATCAATGGCTCAAATTCACCTCACCTGGATCTGGTAGCCCTGTTGGACAGGGCGCCCGCCCTGTCAATTTGGCCTGCCATGTCCACAATCCACCGGAGAGGCATCCAAGCACTTGTGACCGTTCATTTGAAGTCAGTTTTCATCCAAGGGAGATCCAAGGTGGTGTCAAGGATTCATGGACCCACTTGTCATCCTCCAAGGGCCACAAACCGCCTCTGCAACCACCAAAACGTGGTCAACCGACCTTGCAACCGTCATTGGGGAGGATCCTGGAGCGTTGGATGGCGAGGCGGCGAAATCCACCGGGCGCCCGCCCCCTAGCAGGGCGCCCGCCCTACAATGTGACAGAACCCCCTAAGCTATATGGCCCACATGCACCTGTCGTCGTCCCAAAGACCTCCGACAGCCGTGCAGGTGACCCGTATAACCTAAAAGGGTCTGCCGGGTTTACAAGTAAACCCGTTTCCTCCGAACAGGATCTTAATTGCGAAGAGATTGCAGAGTACAACATTTCATACAAATTATACAACTCGGAGTACAAGAGCGGAAGACTTAAAATATTACATAGGATTACAAGCCAGTGCTCTTAATTATACATTAAGTACGATTATTACAAACCAAAATATGAGTAGCGGCAGTAGGTAAGTAGCTTATACAACACTTATATTACATAACATCCCTGCCCCAGGGATTAAATACTCACTCACTATCACTATCCTCCTCGACCACTTCCTCGAACACCGTCATACAACAAGGCCCAACGCAGACCTTGGGTTGCTGATTGCCTGCAACATGGGGTTAACAAACCCTAAGTACAAGGGGTACTCCGCAAGACTTACCCGACTAAAAATTGGGGAGGAGACTCAGGAATGCAATCTGAGGGGAAATCAAGGAGAGGCTTTGGCAAGAATCAAAGAGTTTTGCAGAAAAGCTCTCTAAATCAGTTTAACATTTAATCTCAAGCTAGATTGATTCCTTGAATTATCTCATCATCAACTCCTTTTCCCACATTTACCTAGTTCCGAACCACTCTTCGCTGTAAGTCAGTACATCAAGTCTCCATTATTCGAGGAGCAACGACGATTCGAATCGATTGAAAACCCAGCTGGGGATCCCTATCCACACTGCATATGTAGCACCTAAGCTTGCATATGCCAACCCCGCCTACCACGGCTTTTCCAAAACTTGAACCGGTCCTGCGCCACCCGAGAGCACAGTACTCCTTTCCTCTCCAGGTACGCCGGCCACGAGGGTACACGCTACTCTCGCCATCTCTCCACTCCCAGTGCATGGTTGTCGGTTCAAGAAGAGGAGCGACCGGAGTCAGAGGCTTTCCGTAGTATGTGGCTAGTTGCAAAGTCTCAATCCATCAGGCCGACAACGAATGGTCCCTAATGGATTCCATTTCGTTTTCTTAATAGACAGTCAGAGACACTACATTGAGATTCATTTCTCAATGCAAGTCTGCTGCCCTGTCGAATAATTACAATAGTACATAATTATATACCCCAATCATACAAAATATTTTTTTCATAAAATCTTAACTATTAGGCATGGCTAAGCATTTTATAATCATTTACCTTTAAATCAGGTTTCAAGGATAATATATCAAGGCAGGTAAATGCAGCAAGTAGGTGACAATCAATTCCTATCAACTTAATGTAGTCATTTAACTCAAGGTGATAAAATTTGTAAATACAAGGAGGGGCTAATGCACTGGGGCTTGCCTTGTTGCACGGCGAGGGACGGATCAGGGTCAGAACCACAAATGTCAAAACCACCGACAACTTCTGGGGCTTCGTCAGCGGCGACTTGCTTGACTTTTACTTCCTCGTCTTCTGTCACTATATGTGATAATGATGCATGCTTTAATGATGGTGCATATGATATGATTAACAAGCAGATAAATGTTAATTTAATAACCTTGAGTACAACTTTCCTTCACGGTAAAGTTGTAATCAAGATCTCACCTAACAGTGTTATTGTTGCATAATCTTGTTATTAATTATTTTTAACAGTCATAGAAAGCCGCAATTAACACGACCTTCAACACTAAGAAAAGTGCTTAGGATCAATTAGGGTTTCTGATCCTAAGTCTTCACACAATGCCAAAATAAAACAAAAATCCTAAAGTGATTAACACTAAATATCATTTTTATTTATTTATTTAATTAGGAATAAATCACAAATAATAAAACTTCATCCAACTGAGGCATAGATTTTTGTGGAGGTAGCTCACCGGTCAAAATAGCTACCCAATTAATTTTATAATTTTTGGATTTATATTTTGTGCTATAAAAATCTTAGAAGTGCTATTTTTAATTAAAATATGCATTTTTACAGTCTACAGAAAGTGCTCAAAATACACATTTCTTATTTTTCATAAATTCTACATTACTCAGAGAGACTCCACATTTTATTTCAGAATTTTTGGAGCTATAAATTAATTCATTCAAAATTAGCAAAATCGGTAACTATTCATTGTTTTTTAAATTGAAAAGGCCATTTACAGGAAGTACTGGGCCGGCTCGGCCAGGCCCAGCAGAGCCCACTCAGGCTTCTCCTTTCCTCTGCTCGAATAGAGTAGAGCGAACAGAGCATCAGGCGCGCGGGGCGGCTGCCCGCCGCGGGGCTTGCCGGCGGCGGCAACTCCGGCGAGGGCAAAGCCCTAGGCATGACCCCAGCAAGTACCCGTACCATTCTAGTCAGTTTAGACGAACTCCAGAGCACCGGCGGAATCTAACAGGTGGCCATGGCGGCCCGGTCTGCCTGGCGACGGCGGCTTGCCGAGTTCCGGCCAGCCGGAAGCCTCCCCGACCAAACCAACTACATCTACGGCATAGAGGTGCTCACCAAAGTGTGATGCCCGCGCTGGTTCGACGGAAAGAGGTTCGGAGTAGAGAGCTTGGCGGCAACCGTGACCTCGGCGGTGAACTCCGGCGGCAAAGCTTCCGTTCCAGTGATCCCTAAGCATCAAACAAGAAATAGCCTAAAGCATGAACTTTAGAGCGACGAGGCGGGCTCGAAACAAGTAACACATGGGCGTGAAGCTCACTGGTTCGAGCTAGGCACGTCGAGGTGAAGCTCGGCGGTGCCGCGGCCAGCAACGAAGAAGAAGCAGCCGCGCCGGCGAACCCGACCACGAAAGGATGCAAGAACCGACTCAAATGAACGGCAAGGAGGTGGCGAACCTAACTACAAGATGGAGACAGTGGAGGCCGAGTGACGACGATGATTTTTGATGACAACAGAGACGACGGGCGGAGAGCAGAGGAGAGGGAAAAGAAGAACGACGACGTCGTCTTCGTGTTTAGAAGAGGAAAGGATGAATTCCGAGGCCGCCACATCGATGAAGAGCGTTGCCACATCGCTGGCTACGTGCCCACGCGTGCTACGGTGGTCGAAGCAGACGAGCAGCTCGGTGGCAACGTTGCCCTCTCCGGGTTACTGTAGCTAGGTATTATCTGGTTTTGGTTTTTACAAAGTTACTTTCGTTTTTATGTAACAAGTCGAAAAATATCCCAAAATAAGATATGTGGGAAATTAAATTCTGAACAACTTTTGTATTTTAAGTATTTTTAGATTTCAAATATTTTTGAAATTATAGAAAAGGGGGTAAATGGCTCTTTTTCAATTCAGTTTAAATCTCTAATTTTTATTGAACAAGTTCAAAATCTGTGAACATCAAAGTTGTTCAAATCAGGGAGCTTTACAACTTTTGTTTAAAGACCATCTTCAGATTCCATATAATTTTTGAATTGAAGTTTTGAATTCAAATTTGAATATTGTAATTCAAGTTTAATTTGAACTTCTAACTGGAAACTTGAAAAACTCAGAATACCAAAGTTGCTCCAAATAATAAGAACCACAACTTTGCTTTTGGGAACAAAGTCCAATTCTACTTAGTTTTCAAATTAGGGTTTTAGCCTAATTTAGGGTTTTAAAATTAACCCAGAAATTTAATTTCACTCTAGCCCTAAACACAAGCCATGAATATAATTCAAACTTGTTTTAGCTGATGCAGATCAAGATTGATAAAAATTTATACATGTTATGCAATGCTCATGATGACATGCTCAGTTTTAAGTGTGCCGTAACACAGGAGTGTTACATACAAGTTCGGCCAACCGACCTCCGGCCACCTCTACAAGTACCCAGGGTTCTCCAAGTACTATAAATACCCCAGAATACCTCAGTTGTAATGAGCTTAGGAAGAATAGAGAGAAATTTGGAGTTTAGTCCATCCTAGCTCATCTAGTGAGAGCCTCCTAGCAAGGCTAGTAGTGTGAGTGTGAGAAGCTGAAGAGTAGGAGAGCTCTGCGAAGGTCTCTCTCAGGCGCTTCCTCTGTAAGGTACTCTTTGATTCGGTAATATAATTTCCTTTCTGGTACTTACATTTCCCGCATTACTTTCAGTACTTACTTTTAGTATTTACTTCCAAGTATTCACTTTAAGTATTACTTTAAGTGCTCTAATTGCGGTAGTACTAGGGGATTAATTATCGGTTTTTATACACTTAGTGCGGGATCTTCGCCGCTTGTCGGTGCTCTAATCTTAGCGCGAGGTTAGAGTAGTAGCCTATAGTGTAAGCGTGGTGCTTGGAGTAGAAGTTACCTTGGATTGCGGCTAGACCCAGGAATAGTAGTGGTAGGTCTTAGGTGGTGACAGCCCTAAGATCCTCTGGATTCCACCACGTTCGGTCTAGTAGTTGGCGTAGGGCTTTTCTGTTTGTGAGTAATCCCAATCTCTTGGGACCGTGCATTCGTCCCGAAGTGCTAAGTGGAGTTAACCTACCGTGTTGCCTTGCATCCCACTCTTGAGCTCATCACTGTCTACGCCGTTGCTTGGCTCTATCTCAAAACTAGATTATTTGAATTAGTTATCACTACACTAGTTTATTCTTATCATAAGTCGTGATTGTTCTTAGTTTACCATTAGATATCTCTAGCCACTAGAAGCTTCCCTGTGGAAATAAATATGATACTTAGTTACTCCCAAGTGAAGTGCTGCATCGATAGATTCTGTGCGTTTGCGGAATTCTGCAATAGTCATAGGAATTATCAACAAGCATTTCTAACGCTGTTATCAGGAATATCTATTCTTGGTAGTGAGTTTAGAAACGCCAACAAGCATTTCTAGCGCCGTTGCCGGGGAAGCAATTGGCCTAGATTTTCGTTTGGTTTTTCTATAGAACCAACCCCGTTATTTAGCGGGATCACACCTATTTGTCCTTTTTGTGGTGACTGTTAAGCTAGATAGTTAGAATGGCTGGATTCAATCTACCTGAAGACTTTCATGAAGACCCTGAGTCAATCCTTAGAAGAGCGAGAGCTAATCTCACTCCTCCAAGAATGACTTTTGGATCTCGCCCATCTTCATCGAGGGAACCTACATTGCAAGATCATCCATCAGATGAGTCCGATCATCCTAGTACTTCGGAGCCAACCAGTTCATCTACATCAAGAACAATATGTGAGTATTCTACTCCATCTATTTCCAACATTGCTACTATGCCTAGTGCTGATAACGGAAGTAGAGAATTCGAGCTTAAACCTGCATTGATCATGATGGTGCAAGTAATTGCATTTCATGGCAACCCTTCAGAGGATGTCAATGCTCATCTCTAGAATTTTCTAGAGATATGCAATACAATCTCTATTCCAGGAATTTTACAGGATACTATCTGTCTGCACCTGTTTCCATTCTCATTACTTGAGAAAGCGAAACAGTGGTTCGACATCAACATGGGATCAATGAACACTTGGGAGAAGTGCTCCAACCACTTCTTAACGAAATTCTTCCCTGTTGGTAAGACAAATCTTTTGCGTAGCAAGATTTCTAACTTTCACCAGAAGATTCGCGAATCTGTCCCCAAAGCATGGGAGCACATGCAAGAGTACATACAAGCCTGCCCTCACCATGGCGTTGAAGATTGGCTGTTAATCCAAAGCTTCTATCATGGACTCATGATGGATTCTCGACAACATCTTGATGCTGCCGCCGGAGGTGCATTCTTGTCTCTCAAGGTGAGTCAAGCCAAGAAGTTGATTGAGAAGATGGTGGATAATCAAGGATGGACTGACGATCATCTCAAAGGTAATTCTAAGACTTTTGAAGTTAATTCTTTATCTTTTGAATGCCTTTTGAAAAGTTAGAAGATAGAGCTAACTGAAAAAGAGATCGTGCTGCTATAGAATATTATGCAAATGCTAAAACACCATGTGCATTATGTGGAAATAAAAATCATAACATAGATATCTGTCCAATAAAAGATGTTAAATCTCTTTTAAATGATGGCGGATATGATCCCCCACCAATTTCACCATACCAAAGATGGAATCCACGTAGGGAGGATAATGATTCTTTACATCACTCTCTTAAGGAACTTGTTTTAAATCAAGCTAAAATAAACTCTGGTTTAAGTTTAGTGTTGATTGATCAAGATAAAATCTTAGGAGACATAAATGCTAGAATAGATAAATTTCATGAGCTATTAAGGGAACAACTTGACTTTAATAAAATGATAGAAAAGCAATCAGCATATATTCATGCAAAACTTTCATGCCATAATGAAAAAGTTAATGCTGTGACCACGAGAGGTGGTAAGACCACTCGTGATCCCCCTCATCCTGATTCTACGCCCAAGAAGAAGGTAGTAGAAGAAGAAGCTGAAAAAAGAAGACTCCACTGCACCTCAATAAAAGGTAAGAACTTCCCTCATGATTTTTATGAGAGCGAGGTGTTGCCTTTTCCTGACCGTAACAGGAAACCAAAGGAGGATGAACAATTCTAGAAATTCGTGGAGGTAATACAAAAATTATATATACATATACCTCTAGATGATGCGATGCAGGTACCTACCTACGCAAAATATTTGAAGGACATCCTCAACAAAAGGAAACCAATCCTGAGCACAGAAATGGTAAAATTGACGGAGCAGTGTAGTGCTGCTATCCTTAATAATTTCCCCGAGAAGAAGAAGGACCCCGGAAATCCTACTATCTCATGTTCTATTGGAACTCAACAATTTGATCAAGTTCTATGTGATCTTGGAGCAAACGTCAGTGTCATGCCTAAGGTAATATATGACAAACTTAGTCACGCATCTTTATCTCCAACTACTATGTGTTTGCAGCTCGTCGATCAATCAATACGATATCCGGCGAGAATAGCGGAAAATATTCCTGTTCAAATTAAAAATTGTTTCGTTCCCGTGGATTTCGTAGTGTTAGATATAAATCCTGATTTTAGAACACCACTAATCCTAGGAAGACCATTTTTAAGTACTGCAAATGCAACCATTGATGTAGGAGCCAGAGAAATCCGACTCAACATCAATGGAAAAGAAGAAATCTTTCATTTCAGGACACGTTCGGAGCAGTGCTCAACAGTGGAGGATGCACCTGCCGACACCACCATGCATGTTGAAGATTCTCTGGAGCAAGAAGACAACGTGAAGTGTTGATCTTCATGCAAGCATCCGATGCACCTAACCAAGGTATGTTAAGCTAAGGTAAGTCCTAATCTCGCTTATTTTATTAAGTAATTTCACTTTCCCTTCATGAACTAGCTTAGTATCTTGCTTAGGATAATTAAGTAGGGGATTAGAAGGCCGGTGGCCCACTTTGATAGGGCGGCCGCCCTGCCCCCTTTGGCTTTTAGCTCCACTAGCTACCCCACTCACTTGTCACATGGAAATAGAGAGCAAGGCACCAGGTTTTGGCCGACATATCCATCCATCTTTCACTTGCTTTCTTTCTCATCTTGTCTCAAGTCCTTCCACTCTCTCCTCTCATTTCTCTGGCTACTAGCTGAGTTTTTCACTAATGAAAAATGCTCTAGAGTGGAGGTACCAGCATGTGAAAGAGCAGGGAAGGAATTTCGACAAAGTAGTAGGGCGGGCGCCCTGTCATTAGGGCGGGCACCCTGTCCCTGGCCACCTTCTGTTCCCTCTGCTGCTTACCTTGTCTATTTACACTCTCACATGCATGAGCAAGTGGTGCACCAGGCATCCAAGCTCTCACTCTTGCTTCACACTCATTTTCCTTCTTCCGAACAACTTCGTAAGCGCTAGCCACTAATCGCTAAGCAAAGCAAAGCAAGGAGAGCCACGGGAAGGTAGCACACACACTCCTGAGAGGAGTGGTTTGTTTTACTAACCTTAATCCTTGCTTTGTTAGTGCTTTTGTGTTCCATCATGTTGAAGAATTTGTTCGGGAAGAAGAAGAAGAAGAAGAAGATAGGAGGGAGTAGTGATGGAAGCAGTAGTGGAAGACCGAACCAACATCTGCGCTTCTCGTCCGGAAGCCATTCAAGTACAAGAAGTCAGCACTCCCGAAGAAGCAACATGTCTGTTGATCAATCAAGCCATGACGAACCTCCTAAAGAACAAGGCACTCAATATCCACCCATCCGTATTCTTATGGATGAGGCCCAAATTATTTGGCTAAATAATCGGGAAAGAGAAGCCTTCCGCATGCTACGCGAGCGCACATTCATCCACACCCCCGAAATCGACCGCAACTTGCTCAACGCCATAGGTATGAATACTGAATTTCAAACTATATTTTGTACTTTGAGGTGGGGAAATGCTTGGATAGTTAATGAACTGGGTGTAGAGAGCTTACTTTAGAATTTTTATGCACCCTAGAAGTCACTAGTAGCCACTGCAACTTTCGTGTGTTTAATGAAAATTATTCTTATACTAGGACACAATTTAGTGAGCTGCTAGGATTTAATAAAAATTATGCAGTAGACTTAAATAAAGCCTTAAAGATTTTAATAAGAAAACCTTTTGGTATGAAATTTCTGGCCGCCATGATGCAACATATCCTAGAACTTCTCAGATACATAACCCAACTCTTAGGATGTTGCAAAGATTTATTGCTATAACTTTTTATCCTAGACATGATCCCAGGAAGGTTAGAACCGATGAAATGCAAATTTTGTTTCCCGCATTAAAAGAAATTCGTGTATCACTAGTTAAAACTATGATGGATTATTGGTCTAAAGTGTTTACACGGGTAATGGATACAACCATTGAAATGACTTCACTTGTGACTAGCATAGTCCGTAACATGGGTTTGCTGGGCAGTGCACAAATTAATTTCATTAACACTGAGAGGGCAATTTTAGACATAGAGCATTTCAGGCAAGCACACATGATGAAATATGATGCGGAAAATGAAAAATATATCATGACATATCAAGGTTTTATTAATGAAATTCTATTGCCTGACATAACTCTATGGTTAAGAAATGTGAACTCTTTGCACTTACCCCTCGAGATCGAGGAACAGCATGCCGCAAGGCTGACACAAGAACATGCTGTGCAGGTTGCAGGAAGAAGAACAAGGGCCCAGACGAGAGCTGCTCAGGCTACAGCACAACAGCAAGCAGAGCGGGCGGCACAAGAAGCATTCTACCAAGGAGCCATGCCACACACTAGTCAGTGGGGTGCATGGCCGGCTCCTGGCTCTCAACAAGCAGGAGGTTCCAACTGGTACCAGCCACCCCCGCAGCAGCAGCACCAGTCAACTAACCCATGGGATCCCTATGGACAAGCATCTTCACACATCAGCCGTTCTGGAAGTACCCAACACTTGGGTGGCTCTTACAGATACACTGGTGTGGAGGGCTCACACTCATCCTACACTGAAGGATACCCTCCACCGAGACACTCAGTTTCAGTGCATGGATGGGAGCGAGACCTTGGCTATGTCCAGCATCAGATAGAGGGCCTGTAGATTGGCCAAGACCAGCTTCACCAAGGGTTACAAGATTTGTCATATGAGTTCCGGCAATACAGGCAAGAGAATGAGGAGGAGACAAGGGATATGCACTACCTGGCTCGTCGCAATGACCGCCGCTGGGACGATTTCTATCGTCGCCAGGAGTGGGATTTCCATTGATGCTTTCAGAACCAGTTGGGGGGAGATCCCCCACGAAGGTAAGTACACACAGCCCCATCTTTTTATTTACGCATTTATATTATTTTATTTCCTGCATGCTAAAAAATAATAAATAAAAAATATATATAATTATATAGTAGTATTTGTTATGTTAGATTTGTTATGCTTGAAAAATAAATAAACACCCACACTGTCATACTACTAGAAAAAGAGAACAAAAATGTTTATTGCTTATAATTACTTCAAGTTAGTAATTCGCTGATGATTTGGCTGTTAATGTGATTTTACTTATACCATGAACTTGAAATCCGTGGGTTGCAAATGCTAGAACAAGGGTTGAAAAATTTGAGTATCATGATTTAGCAAAGAAATGAGTGAGTTTCTATCCTGTCATGAGCAAGGTTAATCTGTGGAGAATTTCTTTAAAACAATGATAAAACTTGCTTAAGATCTTCTGTGGCCAAATAGAACACCTACCAGAGCCATATTTGTTAGATAGGAAAACTCCACATTGCTGCCTATATTTATGTTGAGCCTTGTCAAACTTTTGTGAATCATAGTAGAGAAACTTGTCATATTCTCATGACCGAGAACACGAACACCCTTCATATTGCTATTCTTACACTGTGAATAAGCAACAACATGCCTTTTATGTTAGGATCTACTCCATGGCATTATCATTTGTCCCTCTGAAATATTCCTCAAAAAAAGGCATGGCTAGTCTCTAGTAAAAAAAAAGAGCAAGTGCTCTGATGAAAAAAAGGAAGAAAAGAAAGAAAAGAGAGCAAGTGCTCTAATGAAAAAAGAAGAAGAAAGAGCTAGCCATGTTTCTAAAAGGGGAAAAGCCATGAAAGGAGTAATTAGCACCACCACCACACACATGCACATTCTCGGTCTAAGTCTATGACTTGTTGCTCCTTTGATCCAATTGTTTGGCCTAGCAATATTACATTATATATGGTATGCCCCATCTTTCTATGATCCTGAAACTCCACATAAGCTATTAGAGATAGGATGTGAGGGCATTGCAAGCTTTTTGAGTGAGATCAAAAATTCCACACACATATTAGAGAGACTGAGTGTGCCACAGAAGAGTCTAAAGCATGATTATTGTAAAATATTCAAAAACCTCCACAAGATTTAACTAGGCAAAAAGGGCATGGAGAACAAACCCTCTTTCTAGACTAGTCTGTGCTCTATTTTTCAGGTTAAGGGATAGATAAAAGCCCCATGGGTAATGGTGATTGGATATGGGTAGTTACATTAACATGTTGAAATCAAAAGTGAGTCATTAATAAGAAGTTAATTATAAGCACAACATCTCAAGTCTTTGCTCAGGGATGAGCAAAAGGTAAGTTTGGGGAAGTTTGTTGATGCTCACTAAATGCACATTTTAACCATCAACATTGATAAAATTGAGCAAGGAAATGGCACATAGAAGGTAGGAATTTGGTTTAAACTAATGGAGTTCCACTTGCACTTGAAGAATTGTGGTTGCAGGTGAAATACAGGTGAAAATGAAGCAAACAAAGGCACATTTGAGCAGTACACGTGACAAGAGCCACATTGGGCCCAAGTCACAGGGCGCCCGCACCCCACTTGGCACCATCAGCACTCCGCCACGTCATGGATCTGTGCCCCAACCTCCTAAACAGAGTTTGGCACGTTGATTCAACATCAATGGCTCAAATTCACCTCACCTGGATACGGTAGCCCTGTTAGACAGGGCGCCCGCCCTGTCAATTTGGCCTGCCACGTCCACAATCCACTGGAGAGGCATCCAAGCACTTGTGGCCGCTTATTTGAAGTCGGTTTTCATCCAAGGGAGATCAAAGGTGGTGTCAAGGATTCACGGACCCACTTGTCATCCTCCAAGGGCCACAAACCGCCTCTCCAACCGCCAAAACATGCTCAACCGACCTTGCAACCGTCATTGGGGAGGATCTTGGAGCGTTGGATGGCGAGGCGGTGAAATCCACCGGGCGCCCACCCCCCTAGCAGGGCGCCCGCCCTACAAGTTCGTCCAACCGACCTCCGGCCACCTCTACAAGTACCCCAAGGGTCTCCAAGTGCTATAAATACCCCAGAATGCTTCAGTTGTAATGAGCTTAGGAAGAATAAAGAGAAATTTGGAGTTTAGTCCATCCTAGCTCATCTAGTGAGAGCCTCCTAGCAAGGCTAGTAGTGTGAGTGTGAGAAGCTGAAGAGTAGGAGAGCTCTGCGATGGTCTCTCTCTCAGGCGTGTCATAGAACCGACCAATTTATACGAGCACAAGTACGACGATCGCTAATTTAGTAGCAATCAAGTCACACTTGAGCCAATATAAACCCGGTAGTCCGGAAATCTCGAAGGATTTCAAACATTTTAAACAGAACATACTCCAAGGATCTTACAAATTCAGCAACAACCCATCACATGATACATAAATTCACAACCGAATTAAAACATCAGAGTGCAACATAGTTGTCGGTGCTAATTTTGGCGAGGCTAACACCGGCTAGTAAATATGTGTTTTGCGGTTGAGGCTACGGATGGTGTGCAAGGGGGAACACAGGGATTATACTGGTTCAGGCCGAGCAAGCCCTACGTCCAGTGGAGAGGAGAGTCGTGTTGCCTTGCACCGGAGTGCTTGTAGTAGGGGGTTACAAGCTAGGCGAGAGAGGGAAGTGCTCCCAGGTCTCTTGTGAGTGTCTAAGTGTTTACAAGTCGTTTGCTGTGGGCGAGAACTTGGAACTTCTCCGTCCGTTCGTTCGTCCTCCTGTCGTTTTTTTTTAAAGCTGGTCTCTGCTCTCCCTTTTATAGCCGCAAGGGAGAGGCAAAGGCAGCTACGACGCTACCTATTAAAATAGTGAGGAGTTGCCGTTCCCCGTTTGATTATCGTTAGCTACGGTCTTTTCTCCGCATCTCCGGGGTATGGGTATGGCTATCTTGGTTCGCGAGTTCCAAGGTAGAAACAGTCGTCTGACTATGTCATGTCGTCAGCTCTCTGGGTCTTCTGGATATGGCCGTCGTGGTCCGCACGACTTTGGTGAGTTCACACCTGCCGGCTATCCTTCCGTACGATGTGACAAGAGGGAGAGTCACCTTGGGGCGTTGTTTCCCGAGGCTCGGGATCCTGAAGGCGTGCCCGTCCTTTCGTGTGGACGGCGCAGTGGGCGTCTTTCCTGAAACGGGGCGGCGCACCGTGGACCATACCGTGGAGGACAGGTGGTATGGCCGTCAGGGGCGTGCAAAGCACGGTCGCGTCGAGAGTCTCACCCGACGGGACAGTGCTTGTAAAGTGGTCAGAGAGGTCTCTTGTGGTCCAAGATTGCTCTGCTGACATCACCAGTGCCTTGGATGCCTTTGTGAGATTGCGCTCGAGGGGGATGGGGAAGCTCGGGCGAATCGGAGAATGGGCGCCGAGGGCGCCGCTCTCCCGAGCTCTCCTGGGGAGGCTCGGGCGAATCGGAGATTTGGGCGCCGAGGGTGCCGCTCTCCCGAGCTCTCCCGGGGAGGCTCGGGCGAATCGGAGATTTGGGCGCCGAGGGTGCCGCTCTCCCGAGCTCTCCCAGGGAGGCTCGGGCGAATCGGAGAATTGGCGCTGAGGGTGCCGCTCTCCTGAGGGTTGGCTGTCATTGGTGCAATGGCGTCGTGGGCCTCCATAAACGCGGCCTTCGTGGGCTTCGGGCGCGGCCTTCGTGGGCTTCCACTGGCCTTACTTGGGCCAGGCCAAGTTGGGAATGAGCGTTTTTGCATGGAAGTTGGGTACCCCTAACTTTGGTAACCGACAGTAGCCCCCGAGCCTATGGCGGAGTGCAGGCACTCCTCCACAGGTTCACGCTGGTTCTTCCTGTCAAAAAAGATAAAGTGGGGGTTGTTTTTTCCGGGGGGTGCGCGCGAGCGCACCCGCCGGGTGTAGCCCCCGAGGCTTTGGAGGGATGATATATCCCTTCAAAGGCTTAGAATCGTGTTCGTTAGTCCTCGGGTGTTTTTCGATTTATTTAGGTGCGTTGTTTCCTTGGAAGCGGAGCCCCCGAGCCTCCCACCGTGTGGGAGATCGTTCGGTGGTCTTTCCAAGGTGCAGGGCAAGTTTCCGAGCCTCCGTTTTCGTATCGGAGATCGATCTGGTCCTTCCCTGTCTTTTTTTAATTCGACCTTCACGCTCTTTTTTCGGGAAGAGGAAGGTTTGGTCCTGCTCGACTTCCCCGCTGGGGCACGAGTCGGCATTTCCGGTGAGCTACAAACGGGTTGGTCCAAGTGGAGGTCCGTGCCCTATTCGTTAAGGGTCGGCTAGTGGCCTGAGCACACTCCAATTATTTCCCGAGGGTCAGTTAGTGGATGTCGGGTCCCTTCGACGGGTCCCGAGGGCATGATGCCTCCCACGGAGGGATTCCACGTAACCGACTCGCTACTGGGACTTGGACACAGCATGGGATGTCCCTTGTGACGTTCCGGGCGTCGGGATACTGGCCGTTTTCGTGACCCATCCACTAGCTGTCCCTAACTCGATTTCCCTGGGGCGACTGTTCGAGCCTCGGAGGGCTAGTCTTCGATCCCCTGGGAACGTAACGGGCGCCCGAGCCCGGGGTTTCTTCGTTGAGAAAATGAAGGTGGAATCGAGGCGCGCGGTTGTAATGATTCGGCTCACCTTTAGAGGCGCGAAGCCTGACGGACACGACGGTACGGCTCAGTCGAGGCGGTTTGCGTGCGCGGTGATGGCGGGTCTCTTCCAAGCCGAGGTCGAGCTCCCTCCTCTGAACCTTTTGAGGCGCGAAGCCTGACGGACGCGACGGTTCAGCTCAGTCGAGGCGGTTTGCGTGCGCGGTGATGGCGGGTCTCTTCCAAGCCGAGGTCGAGCTCCCTCCTCTGAACCTGCCGTGAAGAAGAAGCGGGCCATAGTGCCCTTGTAAAAAGTAACCTTTCGGAAGTGGTTTGAAAGGAAACAAACAATATGGCCCTTCGTGGCTTTAACATTTATGTAAATATTTGCTGAATGTTTGTTTCGCTTTGTTTTGTGCTTTTTTCCTTAGGCGTTTTTTCTTGCCGAGCCTTTGCCCGGGCCATCGAGCCTCGGGGGACGCTTTTCGGGTGTCGCAGCTTTAGTGGCATAGACGCAGCCGATGTCCTAGGAGCTTTGGCAGAAAGAATCCTTTAGAAAAGAAGCTTAGGTGTTTCCTCCCGAGCTTCCTCCCTTGGCCGAGCGTAGATCTTATAGGTTTTCTTCCGAGTGCGGGTTAGCCTTCGAACACGGAGTGGCGAGGGAAGATGCTGTGGCCCTGGGGCATAAGCGGTCTCCGACTCGACCGGCTCTGTCTTCTGGGGCTTCCCTCATTCTTCGAATTCTGTAAGTTCATGCTCGATTTCCGGAAGGAAGCGTGTTTTAGGGAGAAACGAATTCGACAAGTTTTGAAATTTTTGCGTTTCCAAAATTGTTTAATCTCGGGATAGTTCGGGGGTTTCCCCCGTCCTAGCCCCCGAGGGAGGGTCGGCCCTTCCGTAGTTTAGGCCGAGCCTCGCATTTACTGTGCGGTGAAATAAAGGGTCGCTTCACCCCCGAGTGTAGGCTCGGATTGAAAATCTAAAATCATGTTAAAAAGAGTAGAAGTCGGGTCTTTTCATCGATTTCAAGATTTTCAAAATAGTATAATGCTTGGAATCTTAAGGATAGAAGCGACGTAGCTGTTCGATGTTCCAAGCGTTGCTGTAGACCTCGCCGTTCTCGTTCGCGAGCTTTGCCGGGGCGTTGCACCTCGGCGACGATGAATGGTCCTTCCCACGGCGGAGTGAGCTTGTGGCGCGAAGTCCTCTGTCGTCCTGTGAACAATAAGTCTTGGCCGAGTGCCCATGTAAATATCAGACTTTGTGATGACAGTTGAGGACTTAGCATTTTTAGGGATGCCGTAGCCTCGGTGGTGTAGACAGAGCCAGAGCTGTGCCAGTCCGGCCCGAGGGGTTCCCACTTTGTCGCGCGCACAGCTAGGTATCTCAGAGAAGGCTCGAGTGAGATCGTTTTTTACTAAATTTCCCAAACGCCCGTCTCTCTTCTCGCACTCAGGCAAAATTCGCGAAATCTTTCTGGAGCGCAAGTTGACCCTCGGGCGGAGGGTGGTGAGTGGAGGTGCCGTAGCCCGGAGGCGTAGGCGATCTCACGGCTCGGCCAGCCCTGCCCTAAGAGTGTCCTTTTACTTCTTTGGATCTCGCAAGTTTTGCTAGAGTGCAGAAAGGAGTTCGGCGCGGAATTTTTGAAAAAGCGACCGGAAAGGCGCAGAGGAAGTTAGATCGTCAGTCCCCAAGCATCCACCCCTCGTCCCGTACTTGAAAAATTCCATGAAATTGCCTCGAAGCGTAAGTCACCCGTCGGGCGATGGGTGGTGAGTGGAGGTGCCGTAGCCCGGAGGCGTAGGCGGTCTCGCGGCTCGGCCGGCCATGCCCTAAGGGTGTTCTCTTGCCTGTTCGGGTTTCACGGATTTTTTCAAGAGTGCTGGAGAGGTTCGGACGCAAGGGAGGTTTCAGTTTAAATCTCAAAATTTGTGATAATTAAAGAACGCTTATTTATCGATTCCGAGACCACAAATATGAACAAAGCCTGGAAGCTTAAGGGTAACTGTGACTTAGTTGCTCGAGCTACCAGCGTTGCGCTGGTGACGATCGTAGAGGCGGTGTCCCGCGGGGGGGGCACTGGATTGGTCGGGTTGACGCGGATGCGCTTCCCCTGCCTAGTTCGGCGGGAGCGGCGCGTGGCGTTCCCTCCGTTTCCCTGAAACGGGTGGAGGTGTCGCCGGGGTCCCTTTCCCAGCCACCTGCTGGGCCGGGGTTAGGATGATGATGGCCCGGGGCTCAGGTTGGGCGGAGGTTCATCTCAAGGCCGTGGCCAGTGGCCGCGAACTCAAGGCTCCCAAACCGGAGCACCGCGCCAGCAGGAAGCGCAGGGACGTTGGCTACCATCCGCAACCGGGATCAACACGCAAAAGGCCCCTACCTGGTGCGCCAACTGTCGGTGCTAATTTTGGCGAGGCTAACACCGGCTAGTAAATATGTGTTTTGCGGTTGAGGCTACGGATGGTGTGCAAGGGGGAACACAGGGATTATACTGGTTCAGGCCGAGCAAGCCCTACGTCCAGTGGAGAGGAGAGTCATGTTGCCTTGCACCGGGGTGCTTGTAGTAGGGGTTACAAGCTAGGCGAGAGAGGGAAGTGCTCCCAGGTCTCTTGTGAGTGTCTAAGTGTTTACAAGTCGTTTGCTGTGGGCGAGAACTTGGAACTTCTCCGTCCGTTCGTTCGTCCTCCTGTCGTTTTTTTTAAAGCTGGTCTCTGCTCTCCCTTTTATAGCCGCAAGGGAGAGGCAAAGGCAGCTACGACGCTACCTATTAAAATAGTGAGGAGTTGCCGTTCCCCGTTTGATTATCGTTAGCTACGGTCTTTTCTCCGCGTCTCCGGGGTATGGGTATGGCTATCTTGGTTCGCGAGTTCCAAGGTAGAAACAGTCGTCTGACTATGTCATGTCGTCAGCTCTCTGGGTCTTCTGGATATGGCCGTCGTGGTCCGCACGACTTTGGTGAGTTCACACCTGCCGGCTATCCTTCCGTACAATGTGACAAGAGGGAGAGTCACCTTGGGGCGTTGTTTCCCGAGGCTCGGGATCCTGAAGGCGTGCCCGTCCTTTCGTGTGGACGGCGCAGTGGGTGTCTTTCCCGAAACGGGGCAGCGCACCGTGGACCATACCGTGGAGGACAGGTGGTATGGCCGTCAGGGGCGTGCGAAGCACGGTCGCGTCGAGAGTCTCGCCCGACGGGACAGTGCTTGTAAAGTGGTCAGAGAGGTCTCTTATGGTCCAAGATTGCTCTGCTGACATCACCGGTGCCTTGGATGCCTTTGTGAGATTGCGCTCGAGGGGGATGGGGAAGCTCGGGCGAATCGGAGAATGGGCGCCGAGGGCGCCGCTCTCCCGAGCTCTCCTGGGGAGGCTCGGGCGAATCGGAGATTTGGGCGCCGAGGGTGCCGCTCTCCCGAGCTCTCCTGGGGAGGCTCGGGCGAATCGGAGATTTGGGCGCCGAGGGTGCCGCTCTCCCGAGCTCTCCCGGGGAGGCTCGGGCGAATCGGAGAATTGGCGCTGAGGGTGCCGCTCTCCTGAGGGTTGGCTGTCATTGGTGCAATGGCGTCGTGGGCCTCCATAAACGCGGCCTTCGTGGGCTTCGGGCGCGGCCTTCGTGGGCTTCCACTGGCCTTACTTGGGCCAGGCCAAGTTGGGAATGAGCGTTTTTGCATGGAAGTTGGGTACCCCTAACTTTGGTAACCGACAATAGTCTTTTACATAAATGTAACAGTAGCGGAAGTCAACATAGTTTTGAAACAACGTAGTTCACATACGAGTACCACCAGCTGACCATGTCACAGCATCTTACAAAAGCTAAAGATGGATAACGACCTTGCCCCAGGTCTAATCTTCTTCGCCCGCAGGGGTGAAGCAGTTCTTGCAATAAGCATAGTAGACCACTCCTTCTGCAACAATGGGAATAAAACCCTGAGTACTCAATTGTACTCAGCTAGACTTACCCGACAGGAAGTAAATAAAAAGACTCTCAAGGATATGCAGGCTTATTTGGTGGAGCTCCGAGGATAGCAACATTTTGCATAAAAGCATCACTATAGTAGTTCCTCAACTTATAAATTTTAGATATGGTTTATCTTCGATTTCAATTAAGCTATTAAGCTAAGGTTTGCAGCTATACTAAACAATCACTTGATATTATAGCAAACAATACAACCATATGATTTCCGATTTCCACAGACATCAACCTCATCTCACCATAATCAATATGTTCATGTTATTAGCCTCTACCTCACCAGAAGATCAGTTCAGTTTCTCACTAACCAGGAGAGATGGCGATTCGAATCGATTGTACCAGCTAGCAAACATGCCAATCACAAACCCTGTCGGCCTGATCAGTGGCTTATTGGGTCACCGTTAGATCTTTCTGAGTCATATTATATCGCGAGCTTGGCGGGGGCCATATTCTCGGAGACAAACCCACTCACAGGAAGTGCAGGTCCCTGACCTGACTATGGCAAAATGGTGTCTCCGCACATCCTTCCTACCTCCAGAATATGTCTATCCATGTCACACCAATTCTCGGCTCAGAAAGAACTACTCGGCTTCGCGGTCAGAACGACTTATCTGGCCAGCTATGTGACGACGTCCTTCAATCTCAACTGATGTCTGGTGGCCTCAGTCCTAGTCGGCCGCAAGCAGCACCAAAGACAGAATGACCTCAACCATGTAATGCGGCTCCCCGCTACCTAGCCTTGATTCTCTCATTATCACTGTGGCATGGTGGCACATATAGTCAACCATGTGGAATCCATCCCCATCATCATTAGTCACAACCTATGCTCGCGAAGGACAGAAAATCCCTCGACTTCTACTGGTCTAAGCATGGCTAAGCATAAGATCGAACCCATCCCTTGTCTAGTAATAGTACCAGGATCAAAATATATATATATATATATAGTGGACAAGGTATAAATGCAGCAACGGTATCAAATCAACTCCTATACTTAAATGCACAATCATACGATTTAAGAAAGACCGGTGCATTTATATAAAAAGAGATAGGTGGAGGCTTAGGGATACTCTAGGGCTTTCCTTTCATAAAGTTAGATGGCTGATGGTCAGTGCACTCCGGCAGTTCAGTTTCCTCCTCGGCCTCGGGAGCTTCCGGCACCTCGATCTCCGGGGGCACTCATTCCTCCGGCGGATCGAATTGCAGCAGTGTAACTCCTCCCGGCGATCCTGTATGCATGATATGCATATATGAGAACTGAGAATGCACATGGAATGCAATATAGAGATGCACAACTTGAGCCATGAGATGCATTAGACAACATGTGAGCATCCAAATAACTTATCAAACATTTACTGAGTATGTGCATATTTCTTCTCTAAACAACAACACATACTCACCCTTCTTAAGCAAGCTATAGAACAATTTCTCGTCTTGCGTAAGAGGTCTACAACCTGCACTAACAATTAATTTGAATCAAACTTCCCTACCACACCTACCTTTTAACTAATAACCACGAATAAAGCATAGAAGCAAAGACATTTGACCTAGCTGCCCTACACATGAACAAGATCAACCCCAAAGTGTCTAGCAAGGCTACCAAGCTGGGAAATGCATGAAAACATCTTCTAACCAATTATTACTCAATTAGAAACAATTAAACAAGCACTAGCTTATAACTGGACCCTTTATTTGCTCTGCCCATAAAATTCTAGAAAAATTACAGTAGATAACATACTCCCATATTAGGCTACTGGCAAAATTTCAAGTCATTTGGATAGATATAACATGCTACACAAAAATGACAAGCAGACAGTCATTTAAGCAATGAAAAATACTTACTACAGTGAAAAGTATCAAACAATAGATTTCCCATTTTTCTTAGCTTCTTTATGACAAAACAAGTCTCAGGAAAAATATTCATAGCCATTACTTATTCCCATCAAACATGGTGAATTTAGCAAGTGTATAGCATGAAAGGCATGTTACACATGACATCATATAAATAACAGTAACCAACTAGCAAACATATTTTTCCCAGATCCTAAAACTCCAAACAAGATTAATGCAAGTGGAATCACATTTTTAGCATATTCCTATAATTAGTTATGCATTTATCAATTTTACAAGCATATAACAAATTAATTATAACTGCGCAGAAAAGTTACCACAAAGTCATATTTCATATTTTTCCTGTATAGAGCTCAGAAATACAAACCCAACAAAATTTGGTTCACCTCCATTGGATATGCCTAGCTCCATCTATGAATTTTAGAAGGTTTACCAAAATTTCTGGAAATTCCTTTTCTCTTTTTCCTTTAAAACGAACCTGACTCAAAATGCTACACACACCCGGTTCAGTGCACCAGAAGCACACCAGAGCAACTGAGCGGTGGGCTCCTCGGTCAAACCGGTCCCACGCGTCAGAGAGAGAGAGGGAGAGCCGCCAGGGCTGACCGGCGATATCTCGCCGACGGCGAGGTCACCGGCGACACCGAGGGCACCTACGTGCTCCTGAGAACAAGGCGAACCCAACGGACTAAGCCTCAAGACCTAACCCTTACCGGAGCAAGCTCAACGGTGGCAATGGCGGACGGCGGAGCTCCGGCGAGCGCGCGCCGACGGATTCCGGCCTTCACCGGCAAAACTGAGCTTCGTTCCATGAACACTAGATCCAAACGAAGCTACGTGCACGAAGAATCGGACTATGGAGCTCGGACCCGCACGCACATGGCGGCACGGCGGTGAGCAGAGCCACGGCGAGGCCGTGTTCCGACGAGCCTACGAGACGAAAGGCCCAACCAACTCCTCAGACCTAAACCGCGACCCAAGAAGACCTAGAGACAAAGCAAAACGGGGAAGAATGACTACAGGAAGGCGCTGTCGTCGCGATCAGAGAGTTCGGCAGCGTTCCGGCAATGGCGCGGTGGCGAGGAGCTCGCTACGGCTATACCTTAGGCCGACTCGGACTGGAAAGGGGTCGAGGATGTAGAGCAGAGAGTGGCGGAGCTATGGTGGAGGTGGAGCGGTCAGAGACGGTGCGGTGGCGGCGGATTTCACCGTGGCATCGCCTCGGCGGCCATGGCGACGGCGGAGCAGTGGAGAGGGAGAACGAGAGAACGAGAGAGGGAGAGAGTGAATGGAGCGGCCAGGGGACAGGGTGGAGTGACGCCTTCGGCTTTGCAGGGCGACGGCAGGCGGACGCCGGTGTACGGCGCCACCTGGCGACGAATCGCTGCGGCGGCCATGTTAGCCCCTCGCCAATTCAAACTGAATCGGTTTTGATTCAGTTCCAAAACCGACTGAAACTCGATCATTGACGCGCCATATCTCTTGATCTAGGGTGTTTCAGCGAAAACTTCACTAATATGGGTCAAAGAGATACACGAGTACTCCAATCCATATTAGAACACCTTCAACTGAAACGGCTTGGTTTGAGAGATATGGATCGAAGAACACAGGTACTTTGAAACTGGAAATAGCTTTAGACATAGCAAATTTCAGCAACTCCAAAGAGCCCCAAATCTGCACAATTTCACAATTTTGACCACCTTACACCCATTTTCATGAGTTGACCCAAAAATAAAGTTTGTTGCTTATAAAATTCTACACAACTTTGATTAAGGGTGCTCTGACATGCAAAGTCTCTAAATTAACTTTCTTATTTGGTCAAACAAAATAGGTTTAGGAGGGCTTTCTAGTCAACTATGAGCTAGAGGGGTATTTTGGGGATTTCACCAACATGAACATTGTTCCAATTGTTAACCCAAACATGTTTAAGTCATCTAGAACAGTAAACAAGCATCACATTTGCATGCTAACACATCTATGGCATTGTAAGCATATAAGCAAACCTATAGCATATAAAGGAATGTAAATCAAATCAAATGGTGATGATGCATGAAATGACATGATCAATGCTTGATGTCATGCAAATGCAATTGTGAAAATAGTAACTAACACTAGGGTGTTACAAGGCGCTTCCTCTGTAAGGTACTCTTTGATTCGGTAATATAATTTCCTTTCTAGTACTTACATTTCCCGCATTACTTTTAGTTCTTACTTTTAGTATTTACTTTCAAGTATTTACTTTAAGTATTACTTTGAGTGCTCTAGTTGTGGTAGTACTAGGGGATTAATTATCGGTTTTCATACACTTAGTGCGGGATCTTCGCCGCTAGTCGGTGCTCTAATCTTAGCGTGAGGTTAGAGTAGTAGCCTATAGTGTAAGCGTGGTGCTTGGAGTAGAAGTTACCTTGGATTGCGGCTAGACCCACGGATAGTAGTGGTAGGTCTTAGGTGGTGGCAGCCCTAAGATCCTCTGGATTCCACCACGTTCGGTCTAGTAGTTGGCGTAGGGCTTTTTTGGTTGTGAGTAATCCGAATCGCTTGGGACAGCGCATTCGCCCCGAAGTGCTAAGTGGAGTTAACCTACCGTGTTGCCTTGCATCCCACTCTTGAGCTCATCACTGTCTACGCCGTTGCTTGGCTCTATCTCAAAACTAGATTATTTGGATTAGTTATCACTACACTAGTTCGTTCTTATCATAAGTCATGATTGTTCTTAGTTTACCATTGGATATCTCTAGCCACTAGAAGCTTCCCTATGGAAACAAATATGATACTTGGTTACTCCCAAGTGAAGTGCTACATCGATAGATTCTGTGCGCTTGCAAAATTCTGCAATAGTCATAGGAATTATTAACAAGCATTTCTAATGCCGTTATCAGGAATATCTATTCTTGGTAGTGAGTTTAGAAACGCCAACACTAAGAGCAGAGCTTCGCTAGAGAGAGAGAGAATAGGAACTACATTGGAGTAGTGAATGAGTTGTTTCTCTAGTAGTTTCCAGTGGTGTTTCTGCTTACAAGTGAGGAATCAAGTCCTATTTATAGTGTAGGAGTGCTCCAGGGGTACTTGTAGTGGTCCTGGAAGTCGGTGGCACGAAGGAGTAGGGTGGGCGCCCCCTTGGATGCACCGCCTTGCATCCTACGGCCCTCCTTCCTCCTCATTGGCGGTTGCAAAGTTGATTGAAGCTCAGGATAGGCAGTTTGCAACCTCGGGAGGATGACATGTGGGTCCGTCGATCCATGGCACATCACTAGATCACTATTGGATGAAAACCAACTTTGTTTGATGGCTTGGATGACTCCTAGACACCTTTCCTCGGATTGTGGACGTGGCACTTAATTTGGACAGGGCGGGCGCCCTGTTGATAGGGCCATTGGATCCTCGTGTCTTGTTTCTGAGCCGTTGATGTTATTTCAACGTGCCATAGGCCATTTGGGAGGATGGCACACGGATCGGTAAGGTGGCTTGCCCATTTGGCAACTTTCATAGGACGGGCGCCCTATGTTGGGGCGGTCCACCATGTGGCAGCTGAGGAGCTGAGGTATCTTGGTATGCTTCGTTTTTGCCTATTTTCTCCATTTTTCCTGCATACACAAGATTTCTCCAAGGACATTGTTAACGGTGGATATACCATAAAATTCCACATTCAAACACCGTCAACAGGCCTCGGATCCATGGGAGAATAAACACAACATGAGCATATTTTATGAATAACGAGTTCCACTTGTACTCTTAGCTTGTGATTGCAGGGAACACCAAATCAGTGCAAAAGTGAGCAGCTAGGGGCTAACTACATGGTTCGGCCGAACCATGTCATGTTGCCCCGGGCCACCAACTTTCAACATGGTGCATACAACATCAAATGGAAGAGATCAGAGCCAAGTGTGGGCCCACCCATGGGTCGGCCGAACTGCCCATGGGGCCCACCTGGCTCTGGTGACGTGGTAGGATCCGTGTGACACTCCAACCAAGTCATTTCATCCATCAGATCAACTTGTGCTTTCATTCAACGGTGGAGATCAAAGGCACACGGATTGAGGCGTGAAACAAAGCAAACGAGACATAACAAAGACCAGGGGAGTCTCTATGATAGGTGGGGACCATGGTGGTGGGCCCAGGCCACCTACACCATCACTGACTGGTGGGGACTCCTTCTAGAAGCTCCTGGCTGGGCCCACCAGTCATAGGGGGGTCGGCCGAACTCCCCCTGGTGCCCAGCCAGGTCGGTTGGCCTCCACCGACTCCAAGCATGTTTTCCATGTGCTCAAATCACCAAAGCCGTCCATCTTGAGGCGGTTACAAGGCAGTCGATCCAAGGGTGGAGTGGCAAGGACCACGCGGATCGCTGACGTGGCACCCCCTCATCCTCCACTATAAATAGAGGCTGCCCACTCCTCTTCAAGACACACCATACAACACAAGAAGCAAGCTAGAGTGAAGTTCTACTCTTTAGTAGTAGTATTAGTCTAGTGTGGGAGTTAGAGTCGAGTCGAGCTACGCTCGGAGTCTCTGGAGTCGTCTACTGGAGAGTCTGGTATAGCTCTTGTACCTTTCCTTCTTTAAGACTTTATCCTTTTCAATATATTATCTTTACTTTACTTCACTAAGTTTTTACTTAGTCTTTACTATTCGTTATAGTATTGTTGTATCTTGTCTTATTCTATAGTTGTCTTATACTTGATAGTGATCTTGTCCCAACTCAACGTGTGTTAGTTCATCGCCTGTCATAGGGTGTTCTAGTTGTTGTTACGCAGCTAGAATAGTGAGACTTAGTGTAAGCGTGGTGCTTAGACTAGATCTTGCCTTTGATTACCGCTTGTCGCACGAATTGTTTGTGGGTGCTAGCAGGTGGTGACAGCCCTATCTAGTCTTAGTATCCCTCCACGTGTTTTAGACAAGTTCTTAAAAGGTAGGCTCCCATAAGAGTGTAGATGCTTCGGGTAGAGGTTTTGTCCTCTATTGGCTCGCACTACCCCTGCACACCGGTAGTAAGGTAACTATCTTAGTATAAGTCATCTATTTGATAGGGTAAGTCACAAGAGTAAAGTAAGTGTCATAGGAGTCTTATACTCACTCGTTGTCCTCCCACCTAGCTATACTCTACTAGTTATCTTTTAGTTATCTTAATACTTGTTGTGTGTTGGTGTCATTACCCTTTTCCTCTACCTATCGATTTACCCACCTACCACTAGCTGGTACTAAGTTGGTATAGACTTAAGGATCTCTCTTTCTTTTTATTAATTATTCCTAGCAACCGCTTTCGCTTGGGACAAAAATAAATAATGATACCTTGGAATACTCCCGGGTGAAGTGTTACAGCGGTATATTCTGTGCGCTTACGGAATTATCCAATAGACATAAGAAATACCCTCAGGCACTTCTGGCACCATTATCAGAGATAGCCAAACATCCTATCTCTGGTGGTTGCGCTAAGAAGTGTCAACAGACATGTGGAACTAGGTAAGTTTCAAGGTGAGTTCTTTGCATTTCACGTGGTTTTACCCTGATTATAGGTGAAATGTTGACGGTAAAATAGGGTGGTAGCGACCGTCAACAAACTCCCCCAAGCTAACATTTTGCTTGTCCTCAAGCAAAGATATGATTTTAACATGGCAATGTTGGATCGAGAACTTATTCAATGTAATAATTTACAAAGATCTTATGTATAAACCAACACTATTCTAGTATTGAGCATGGTTCAGAAATTCATCTTATGTCTTAACTATATGGGGCTTTTAGCTTTTTCACCATGGGTTATGCAGAAACAAGATAGCATAGATAAGTAGATACTTCATCCCTTACTTTGGTAGAGTGAGACCATTCACTAGAGAATTTTTATCTTTTTGAAAGAAAAAATCTTGCTTTGGTTCCTTTAATGGTACTCTCAACCACTCCTTAGTGTGATAGACCTCACAAGCTCAAGATAGCTTTTTCATGTCTATCCTAAAGCTTATGTGGGGTTCATAGGATTGGAGCAAAAGTATACTTGAACTGAATATATTGCAAGATTAGACTCTTAGATCACAGGGAGCAACAAGTCATATAAGATGATCAAGAAGTGCAGGTGTAAATTATTTGGTGGGCTCCTTAAGACTTATTTCCTTGCCTTAGATAGGGGAGAGCATGGTTACTGAGTACATAGTTTTTTTGAAAGCTCACGAGGATGTAAATTAGCATCCTCGTGAGCTTTGCCACAAAATAGGCTAGCTTGAACCATTGTGATCAATGCAGGCTTTAACTCGAACTGAGTGTTTACCTCGATGACACCAGGGCCTGTTGCTATATTAGCAGCAGAAGGTGCAGAGAATTCACGAATGGTCCTTTCGGCCATATTCGTGATTCAAAGGATAACTATCTAGACTTGACTCAAATCAGAGAAATTCAATAGTTGCCTTCCCTGGCAACAAAATGCTTGTTGACAGTTAATAACACTATCAAAAGAGCGTAGCCAAATTTATCCTCTTGCAATGGTAACAATACTTCTCAATGCAATCACTAGGGTTGTCAATCCCTATCCTCAAAGTATGTGGTTGTTAACACTTCTAACGTTGCAGCTAGGGATAAAGTTATTTCTAGCAACTGCGCCAAAAATGCTATGGGTAGCTCTATAGGATAGGTGATGGGATTCTGCTAGCGCATAGAACTATCGTGTAGCACTTTACCTGGGAATACCAGGTGTCGAATTTATATTTTCCCAATGGAAGGCAGGGTTTGTGATTCCAAGGATCTGATAGTCAAGGATCTAGATACGGATAAATGGGGTAATAACCTTAGTAAGGATAAATCAATGAAGTATAACTAAGGTGGAAACACACTAGGATAGGTCGAGGTAACTCTGGAGTTTATGGGAGAACTCTAACTCAGTAAAAGATCAAGTGATTGTTATACCAAAGAGATTGCTATACTCAGGACACGCAAAGTCCTAAACTCGCCGGGGTTCGACTGATTAGGCACCGTACATCCACAAGCTTACTACTCTATCTCTGTCCAAGGAATTAGAACACTCTAACCAAGCAATGAGACAAGTATGCAACTGCTTAAAGTATGACAATAAATAAATGAAGTAGGGGATCTTTATTACCGATAAGAGTGAAGAACACCACAGAGGAGGTTGCCGACAAGCCCGGCTCCTCCACAGACTTCCTCCTTCTCCCGACTTCTCTCGCTACTCTACTTTCCTCTAGCTAGCACTATTCCTAAGAGCAGAGCTTCGCTAGAGAGAGAGTAGGAACTACATTGGACTAGTGAATGAGTTGTTTCTCTAGTAGTTTCTAGTGGTGTTTCTGCTTACAAGTGATGAATCAAGTCCTATTTATAGTGTAGGAGTGCTCCAGGGGTACTTGTAGGGGTCCTGGAAGTCGGTGGTGTGAAGGAGCAGGGCGAGCGCCCTCCTAGGGGGGCGGGCGCCCCCTTGGATGCACCGCCTTGCATCTTACGGCCCTCCCTCCTCCTCATTGGCGGTTGCAAAGTCGGTTGGAGCTCAGGATTGGCGGTTTGCAACCTCGGGAGGATGACATGCGAGTCCGTCGATCCATGGCACATCACTTGATCACCATTGGATGAAAACCAACTTTGTTTAATGGCTTGGATGACTCCTGGACACCTTTCCTCGGATTGTGGACGTGGCACTCAATTTGGACAGGGCGGGCGCCCTGTTGATAGGGCCACTGGATCCTCGTGTCTTGTTTCTGAGTTGTTGATGTTATTTCAATGTGCCATAGGCCATTTGGGAGGATAGCACACGGATCGGTGAGGTGGCATGCCCATTTGGCAACTATCATAGGGCGGGCGCCCTATGTAGGGGCGCCCCCCTCTGTCTCCAATGTGGCAGCTGAGGTGCTGAGGTGTCTTGGTATGCTTTGTTTTTGCCTGTTTTCTCTATTTTTCCTGCATACACAAGATTTCTCCAAGGACATGTGGAACTAGGTAAGTTTCAAGCTGAGTTCTTTGGATTTCACGTGGTTTTACCTTGATTATGGGTGAAATGTTGACGGTAAAATAGGGTGTTTGCAACCATCAACAAAGATCTATTGGATAAGGGTTTCATTAGACCTAGCTCATCTCCTTGGGGTTGTCCTGCTATCTTTGTGAAGAAGAAAGATAAATCCCTCCGACTCTATGTTGACTACCGTCCACTCAACAAGGTCACCATCAAAAACAAATACCCTTTACCTCGTACAGATCTTCTCTTTGACCAACTTGCTGGGGCCAAAGTGTTTTATAAAATTGACCTTAGATCTGGTTACCACCAAATAAAAATCCAACCCGAAGACATTCCAAAAATCGCCTTCACCACCAGGTATGGCCTATATGAATACTTAGTTATGTCTTTCGGCCTAACCAATGCCCCTGCCTATTTCAAGTACCTCATGAACTCCGTCTTCATGCCGGAGCTCGACAAATTTGTGGTCGTGTTCATTGATGACATCCTTGTCTATTCTAAAACCCCTGAAGAACTTGCCAACCATCTCTGTGTTGTCCTGACTCGCTTGAGAGAACATCAACTCTATGCCAAGTTTAGCAAGTGCGAGTTTTGGTTGGACAGAGTCCCATTCCTCGGACATATTCTACCGGCAGAAGGTGTATCAGTTGATCCGAGTAAGATGGAAGAAATCTTGAATTGGAAGCCACCAACTAGAGTACATCAAGTCCGTAGTTTCATGGGAATGGCGGGATACTACCATCAATTTATTCCGGATTTTTCTAGGATATCCAAGCCCATTACCAGTTTACTGAAGAATCAAGTCAAATTTGTCTGGTCACTAGAGTGTGAGAAAGCATTTTAGACTTTGAAGAAATTATTGACCACAGCACCAGTACTAGCTCAGCCTGATATTGAAAAGCCGTTTGATGTTTATTGTGATGCTTCTGGCATCTGTCTTGGTTGTGTCTTAACGCAAGAGGGCCGAGTCATTGCTTATGCTTCGCGGCAGCTCAAACATCATGAAGAGAATTATCCCACTCATGACATGGAATTGGCAGCTGTAGTACATGCCTTTAAGATATGGCGTCATTATTTGCTAGGCAGTACTTGTAATATCTACACTGATCACAAGAGCCTGAAGTACATCTTTACTCAAGAAGAGCTGAACATGAGACAAAGAAGATGGCTCGAGTTGATAAAGGATTATGATATTGAAGTTCACTACCATCTAGGTAAAGCTAATGTGGTTTCTGATGCACTCATTCGGAAAGTTCACTGTAATTGTTTGACCGTAAGGCCTTATGACCTATCGTTGTTCTATGAGATGGAAAGATTAGGTATAGAGATAGTCCCACAAGGCAGTCTGGCTAACATCAGTATCAAAACCCTGATTCGAGAGCAAATCACTGCTGCTCAAAAAGGAAACAAAGGAATCAAACACATCAAGGAGAAAGTTCAAGCCAAAAAAGCATTAGAATTGATGATGAAGGTGTCATGTGGTTCAAGGATCGTCTGGTAGTTCCAAAAGTACCTGAGTTGCGTCAAAAGATCCTCGATGAAGCACATTTAACGAGATTCTCTATCCATCCAGGAAGTAACAAGATGTACCAGGACCTGAAACAAAAATTCTGGTGGACTAAGATGAAGATAGAAATTGCTCAGTATGTCACCAGGTGTGATACATGTCAAAAAGTGAAAGTTGTGCATATGAAGCCTGGGGGAGAACTGCAACCATTGCCTATTCTTGCGTGGAAGTGGGAAGATATTAGTATTGATTTCATCATGGGTTTGCCCAAGACATCTAAGGGCTTTGATTCAATCTGGGTCGTTGTGGACCGTCTCACCAAACAAGCTCATTTTGTGCCGGTCAAAACTAAGTATATGGCGGCAACTTATGCAAAACTAAACATAGAGAACTTGTTGAAGCTTCATGGTGTGCCAAAGACCATTGTTTCAGATTGAGGTACTCAGTTCATCTCAAATTTATGGAAGTCCTTCCACAAGTCACTGGGGACAAAACTTCTACATAGTATGACATATCACCCGCACACTGACGGTCATACCGAAAGAGTCAACCAAGTGTTAGAGGACATGCTGAGGGCATGGGCACTCAATTACACAGATACATGGGACTAATGTTTGGCACTAGCAGAATTCTCATACAATAATAGTTATCAAGAAAGTATCTAGATGTCACCGTTCGAAGCTGTGTACGGCTTTAGGTGTCGAACGCCACTGAATTGGTCTGAACCTGGAGAAAGATGGTTCTTTGGAGTTGACCTGGTGAAGGAAACTAAAGAAAAGGTCAAGCAGATACAAAATAATTTGAAAGTTGCACAGTAGAAAAGTTACGCCGATCAAAGACATCGACCTTTAACATTTAAGGTAGGAGATTATGTCTACCTTAAGGTGTCGCCGATGAAGGGGATCAGCCGTTTTGGAGTCAAAGGCAAGTTAGCTCCTCGATACATTGGACCGTTCCCAATTCTGGAACGCCTTGGAAAAGTAGCCTATAAATTGGGATTACCAGACCACCTCTCAGCCGTGCACAATGTATTCCATGTGTCACAACTCAAGAAGTGTCTTTGAGTGCCTGATCAAGTCATTGACGTTGAAAGAGTGGAACTCGAGCTAGATTTGACGTATGCCGAGTATCCAATTCGAGTCCTGGATCAAAAGGATCGTGTCACACGAAGGACCACAACCCGGTGGTACAAGATCCAATGGAGTGAGCATTCCGAAGACGAAGCTACCTGGGAATCAGAAGATTACCTCTCAAAAAATTTCCCCGAATTCTTTGCTACTCTATAGATGTAAAAACTTCCTGGTCATGTAATATTGTAAAATCTCCTACTATTTTATGGTCGAGTTTGAACTAGGTTTACTTGACACGTTTTCTTTTCCATTACTTAGTCTTAAGTCTTAATCGTGTATCAAATCTCGGGACGAGATTCCTTTAAGGGGGAAGGGCTGTAACACCTCGGGTGTTACGGTTAACTAAAACTACCATGTCATCGTATTTAATTTAATTGCCTGCATGTTATTGTGCTTAGGGACCTTAGAGTGGTTTGGTTATGAATGAAGATGATTGTGTAGTTAACTCCATAATTGAAATTCCAAAATAAATTCAAATTGAAAATAAAAAATAAGCCCTAATTGGACCGCAAAACCCTAATTCAAAAACTAAAAGTATTTTGGTCTTGGTTCCTTAATAGAAGTTGTAGATCTTTTAAAATGGAACAACTTTTATTTTGGGCAAATTTGAAGTTGTTACATAGAAATTTGAATTAAGCCGTAATTACTATTTTGAAATTTAAATTTGAAACATCATTTTAAAAACTACAAGGAATTTGACCAAACTTTATTAATGAAAGTTGTAGAGCTTAACAAGTAGAACAACTTCTATTTTTGCAGAAATTAAAGTTATTGAGAAACTTTTAGAGAATTTCATTGGATAGCAAATCAAATTCAAATTCAAGTTTTACCCCCTTTTGAATATTTTCAAATCTGGGCCGAATTTGAAGATGGTTCAAAAAGCAAAAATATTCTTCATGAAATTCCCCATAACTTTTGTTTTTGGAGTTTCCCTGGTTACCATTCAAAATTTGATGATAAAGATCCAAATAGCCTCTGACCTAGGGTTTTAGCTACTGTAGGGCTCCACTACAGTGCTCATGGCGCCGTGCGCGCGTGCGCGCGCTGCGCGCTAGCCGCCGTTGCCAACGTAGCGTTGTAATGGCGATCGTAGCGTTGTGCTTCGCGGTGACGTATGTCGCCTCATCATACTTTTTTGGCCTTTCGGGGCATGTTGAACGTGGAGTCATACGTGGTGCCGCATCTGAACAGGTGTAATGGCGACAGGACGGAGTTGATATGCAGATGGTCAGCATCGTCTTCAGCGGATTCTACGGTAAAATCCGAGGCGATATTCCTTGCTCGCCGTTGCATGGAGTAATAATTAATGTGTCGCTTAACTGGAGCGCAGCAAAGCTTTGCGCGAAGAAGCGGAGTCTCGAACGGCGGAAGTCATCCAGAGATGTAGTCCCTGAGATCAAGATGGCGAATGACGAAGGTCGGCGAGCAGTCCCCAAGTTCAGCGGAGTAGTTTGGAGCAGGTCGGCGATGAGGAAAAAGCCACGGTGTATCTATCGATGATGAGCCAGCAATGTGAAGGTCGTTGACATGGGGCCATCATGCGTCCGTGAACATATACGTGTATGTGCTGGTCCATACGTCCTTGCTTCCTGACTTGCTTGTGCTGCTTCTTGACTTGCTTATGCGTATATTAATTATTAACTTGCTTGTCTTCATGGCCTTTTATTCATTGTGTGGCGATGCGCCGCCGTTCTTGTTGTGGTTGCCGCTGGTTAGTGACGCAGGGGGCGATGAGCAGTAGAGGTCGCCAAGCAGTATTCTGAGCTACTCCTAGCTTAGCAGAGGAGGTTGGAGTGGGTTGCTTGATGAAGTTCGAGCTCCAGGTGGTGCTTGCAACACATCATTTTTATTTGCGCTCTTCCGGATTGTCCCAGTCCCCGAGCTTAGAAAATAAACTTCGTTGATTGAATACGGCCCCTAGCTTCCTGGCGACATATCGGGTCTTTATGGAGAAATCATCGGTGAGTTGTTCGAGCTTTGTCGGGGCTTATAGAGAGGTCGACGGCGAAGAAACATGAAGATAATTTCTGGAGATATATGGAGGTCGAAGAATACGTAGAAAAAATATTTAAATTGTGACTTAGCTTGATCGTCGTCGGGCGGAGTAGTCGGCATGTCGAGGTGTCGCTTGACGTGGCCCACGCGATGGCTTGCACAGCTACGGGCTTATTATTGTCAAGGCCGTCACAGAGCGTTGATGATGGAAGGCATGATTGATTTTCTCTTCATGGTATGGAGGCTCGCCCAACAACTTGGACGGTTCGCGGACGATGGTCTTGATAGCTCGGACAGCTTGATAAGATGTTTTTGTAACTCGGACGGCTCCAAAGCTTGTTTGTAGATTGCATGAATCCCTGGGATCATCGTGATGTTGTAGGCTTGATCGATGTAATTTTATACATATTTCCTTGTTTGTATGTCTCTGCATGGAGATGTGAAACTCGCACATCTAATAGAGGCATGATAGGTCCTGGCACCGTAGTCGAACGGGATAGGACAGTTGCTATTGCTGGCATTGGAGTCGAACCCGGCCGCGATCTGATGATTGGCAGAATTGTCCGCATGAGTACGATCAGAGCCCACCACTCGATGATGGCATCACTCTGCGAGTCGGATGTATGCATTCGATCTTGTACACGCGTATGTGCGTCTCTAGCTTGCTTGTTGGATTGTCTCACGTCGTGATGGTTTCTTGCTTGTCTTCACTTGTTTAATGAAAAGCACCTGATATGGTTGGAGCAGATGCATATCCGCCTGGTACCAGCAGATATCGGACCTCTTTGGGACGATGGAGTACGCTGATGAACGTCCAGGCTGACGTGGATGCAAATTGTAATATCTTTGATTATTCAATAATCTTTTTTTTGCATGTTGATGTACGTAGATGCATATAGCAACTTGCTTCTTGATTAGCTTGTCGTGTCGCAGCATAAGGGCATGGTAGCCTTCAAGATCTTGTATATATATGTGTACATCTCATGCATGGATACGTACAAATCTTCGGTGGCCTTCAAGACGGTGTAGAGCTTGACTGGAGAACGCTATAAAGTCCGATGTCTTGACTATAGAATATGGAGGAGCGTGGCGTGTCTTGGAGGACGACGAGGTGCCCGAGCGAGGTCGGGGCTTTTGATTGGTCGACGATTAATCCTACACACCCTGTGTGTTGCCCGTGCTTTTGCCGAGGCTTTTGGAGACGCTGCTATCCTGCCCAAGCGTCCTCGGGGCTTATGTGATAGCGAAGACTTAATGGCCCAGGCGTCCCCGGGGCTTACGTGGTGGCAGAGCTACCCGCGCCAGGCGGGGGTTACGCTTATCGTGGGCGAAGGCTACCCGATGTATCGGGGCGGTCGGTGAAGCGGCGTAGTTGGGCGACCTGTCATTTGCAGGGCTTACGCGTCGTCGAGCCAATGCTGCCCGGCGGGTGCGGGGGTTACGCATTGGCGAAGTCGTGCTGCCCGAGCAGATGCGGGGCTTACGCATTGTCGAAGTCGTGCTGCCCGAGCAGATGCGGCGCTTACGCATTGTCGAAGTCGTGCTGCCCGAGCAGATGCGGGGCTTACGCATTGGTGACAGAGAACATCATGAAGATAGTCTTGGCGACGATATGCGAAGTAGGTGCCCGAATCTGGTCGGGACTTATATGTCGGTGACGAAGAGTCCTGGAGATAATCTTGGCGATGATATGGTAGGCAGCTCGACATGGCTCGCTGGATGACTCAACAGAGCTTGCTTTGCAGTTTGGAGAGGACAGCTTCAAAGCTTGTTTGTAGGTTGCATCGATCTGTACGTGAATCCAATCAATTTGCGCGCATGCATGGTAGACGCTTTCGTGCTAGCAGGCTTGCACGCCTAGTAGCTTGCTTGTTTATCGTTTGGCTTGTCTCATCCTGACGTCATCATGATGCTGTGGACTTGACCGATGTAATTTTGTACTTCCTTGCATGTATGTCGCTTGCATGCCTTCAGGTCGTAATCTCGACATGTATATTCGCATCGGTATGCGATGGAGACGGAGGCCGAGGCGTAGGTGGACTTGCCCTGATCGCTTTTCCGCTTGGTGCAAAACCAGGAAATCCCGTCTAATCTGGACTCTGAAGTATTGCGGGGTATCATGAATCTCGACGCATGGTCGTGAGACGCGCCACTCCCAAAGCTGATCAAGATCGACGCGCCGCCACGAGAAGCCGAGTCGCCGCGGTTGAAGTCGATGAAGAAAATTTTGTCGCCGCCAGATGTCATTGCCGTGGTCGACGACGACGAAAGGAAAATCATGACTTAGCTTTTTATTTTGCGGGGAGAGATCGCATAGCTATTTGTGACCATAGTCATGGCTGGACGTAGATTTGTTTCCTTTCCTGCCTGACCGTTGAAGATGGAAATCGGCCTTGCTTGCTAGCTTTCGTCACGTAGATGGAAGTCCGAACACAGATTCCCGTAATTAACTTGGATGCATGTCTTGATTGGTTAGGAGCAACGACACCTATTGCATGGTGCTGCTGCTGGAGCCTTCTTGCTTGCTTGCGTTCTGCAATGCAGCTTGAGTCTAGATCGATTTGAAAATTCCAGTCCTGGTACGTGTCCGAGATGACGGCGAGAAGATCGACTACTCTTGCGTTGATGTTGCGAATAAGATCGGATCTGGCTTGTTGTCATCGCAATCCGGATGTCCCGGGGCCAGCTCCATCGAAACTTGTCCACCGGCCAACTCATCATCGCGTCCCTATGCTGGCGATTTAGGAGCCTGCTTGGGTAGCTGTTGAGTTGAGATGTCGTTGATCTTGACGAGGACGACATGTTGACCAAGAAGATTCTGATCTGGTTTGCCGTCGACGGATGTGGTTGACGACGACGAAAAGAAATTTTCATCTTGCCCACCATGGGATCAGGAAGCACACCCCTACCTGGCGCACCAACTGTCAACGGAATACCGGCGATAGTCTACCGAGGGGTATGCCTAAGGTAGTAGATGAGATGGTGAGGGTGCGCCTGAGACAAACAAGCGTTGCGCAATAAGCGCGAGACACGAGATTTATACAGGTTCAGGCCGCCACGAGGCGTAATACCCTACGTCCTGTGTGTTGCTGTCTTGTATTATTATGGGTTGAGTTGAGGGGATCTATCCCTGCCCTTCTTTATATAGTCTGAAGGGATAAAGGTTACAAGTAAACTAATCAAGTTGGTACAATAACCATGCGGTGCACTGCCTTGCGCCGCACGTCTTTATCCTCTGGGCCGGGCCAGCTTTGATGGTGCGGCCCACGTCTTGACTTGTGGTACCGGGGGTTTATATCCCCACAGCCGTCCGGCTGGCCGGGGCCCGGACGCCGCCGCGCGGGGGTCGCAGGGGGACCCTGTTACCCGCTCACCCTTATCCCCTCCTCCCCAGGCTGTTTAAAGGCGACGAGCGCCTCTCTTGTTCTTCTTCCTCCTCTCGGCTCGCCGGAGACCGCTCGTGTTCGCCGGCAAAATTGATCGTCCCTTCTCCACCTCTGCCCACTCCATCTTGTCAACACCCTCACTACTCCCTAGCGCACCATTTGAGCTCGCTTGTGTTGATTCTCGTGGCCGGAGTCGACCGCGCGACCGATCCTCTTCCTCGGCTCCGGCGAGAGCACCGCCGTGATCTTCCGCGACATCACCGGGGGGCGGTGGTAGGTTATTTTCCCTACTTCTTAGCGTTCTCAGTTTGCCTTGGCCCCCTTATCCTCCCAGACTCGGTGGTCTAAACTCTATCGTCCCAGGTTTGTCGGAACGAAGGCCGTGTCGTCGGAGCAGGTCGCTGCGTCCGCCGTCGTCACCAACCATTAGTCCTCAGGCATTCCTATTCCTGACTTGTGCGAGTGTCGCACCTTGGTGAGCTCCCTGGTCCTTTTAGTGTAGCCGATTGGGTTCCCCAAGGCTCTGCCTCGTCGGAACGTGTGTGCGCCGCCAGGACGGCCGCCGTCGGTTCGCCATGTCCTCGGTGTAGTCCAAAACGAGCCGTTTGTTGTTCCACTAGCTAGCTAGGATCGTATGGGAGGTCTTAGGGTGCGTCCTGGAGTCCTCGGTCTCGCCGGGGAGTCACCGGCGGCACGCCGTCGCGGCTGGCCGCGTGCGCGAGCGCACTGAGTGAGGGGGAGAGAGCAGCTAACGGGTGGGGGCCGGCTGTCAGCGGGCGTGTGTGCGAGCTGGCGCGCGGGCGAAGCTCGCGGGCCGTGTGGGCCGGCCTGCGGCTGCTGGGCCGCCGCGGGCTGAGTTTTGTTTTCCTTTTTTTCAGATGAATTTCAAACAGCTTTTCTAATTAATTTTACTAGAATAGTGCTACAGTTTAATCTTTTTGATAGAATTAATTTATTGCTCCAAAAATTATGCAAATAATTGTGAATGCTCTGTATTGTATGTAGAATTTAATAAAAATATTAAATATGTGTTTTGAGCCCTTTCTGCAGGGACTAAAAATCCGTAGTTCAATTGTTAAATGCAACTTTGGTGATTTTTAATAAACTATGTGTTAATCCAAAAATCCAAAAATTCATTTTGCTACTGTTTCAGGTCAAGAGCTATCTGTTGGTAAAGTTTGGCCTCAAATGAAAATAGTCTAATTATTTATTAATTAAATGCTTGATTAATTGATTAATAAAAGAAATATAAAACAAGATTGACTAGGGTATTGTGTGATTTTGAGATTGGTTGTGATTCTAGGTCAAACACCCTCATGACCTAGGGTATCTTAGGCTAGGTGTATTATGGCTTGCATATGAAGAAAAGTTGTGCTCAAGTTTATGCATTATTAATTATTGATTCTTGTATTCCGTATCATTGCATCATATTAAGCATGCATCATTGCATACGTGTAGTGCTCGTAAAAGAATAAGTTAAAGTTGAGGCTACAACCGAGAAGGTGATTCCGGAAGTGATTCAGGGCTTTGACATCTGTGGCACTGAACCGGATCCCACTCTCAACGCAATCCAAGGCAAGCCCCGGTGCATTAACCTCTCCTTATGTTTTATAAAATTTATAACTTGAGTTAAATTACTGCCTTAGGTTGATGTAACACCCGAAAAATTACATTCTTTTAAATAGTGGGAATTTATTTAATTATGCAATTAGTTGATCATTCCAATATAGGGAAATAATAATTTTTCTCAAATATAAAATCAAACCTAGGTCATACACATGTATAATGCATTCATGCTGGAGCATTTCTTCTTTGTACTATTGTAGATTATTTGAATTTCTCAAATATTTCAAAACCCAATTTGAAAAGCCTTTTGGAAAATGGAAAGGAAATAGAGCAGAGCCCTTCCCCTCTCCTTTCTGGCCCGAGCAGCAGCTTGGCCTGTTTTCCACTCCCTGGCCCCAGCAGAACCAGGTCGGATGGCTCGAGGACAGCTCGGCCGACCTGCTCCCTCCCTTCCCTTTACCCCATCCGACTTACGAGTGGGACCCACGGGTCAGCCCTTCCTTCTCCGCCTCCCCCGCCACGCGATCAGAGACGCCGCTGTCGTGTTCATCCACCGCGGCCGAACGCGCGCGGAGCGCCCCTCTGCCGTGACTGCCAGCCCGACCCCAGCGCTCGGTGCTACCGACCTGTGGACCCACAGAACAGCCCCTCCCCTATTTCCCTCTGCTGCTCGCCGAGAGTCCGACGCGGGCAAGAAAGAAAACGGCCGAAGCCGAGTTCGTCGCCGCACCGAGAGTCCGTAGCAGAGAAGAAACGGCCGAAGCCGATTTCTCCGCTTTTCGAGTTTGTTTCAATCTCCGAGATTGTCTCACACCTCGGGAGTATTTAAACAGCGCTACACCCCCCGTAGCCGTCACCTAACCCTAGCCGCCTCTTCTCGCCACCATTGCCGAGCTCCCGCGAGAACCGAGCAGCCGCCGCCGCGAGAAATTGGCTCGATTCGCCACCAATTCCTCTCGGTAAGCCTTTGAGGAGCTTCGCTGTGATCTTGAAGAAGTTCCCGAGCACTTTCCCCCTTCGATTTGTGCACTGACACGCCTCCGCCGCCGTTGCAGAGATCCACCGTCCGCCGGATCACGCTGCGAGCTATCTCCGAGTCGATTTCCGACCTTCCCATCACCATAGGTGAGCTTGCGATGCTCTTCCCGATCTATGGGTACCCTTCCCGACCTATTTCATGCACCGAAGGCCGAGTTCACCTTCTTCAGCGGCCCTCTGGCCATGGCGCCGCCGTCGGCCTCTGTTTTCCGGCCGAGAGCACCGCCACCCCTCCTCTCTGTTAATCTGATCCGCCGATTTTGAGTCGGACGGCCGAAGAGCAACCCATACCGATTTGGCCGGCGTTGTTGCGAATAACCCCCTACAGTTTTTAATGCTTAGCCCGCAGCCCTTAGCGTATTCAGTAGATTACGTTTGAAGGCGTATTTATTTTTGGTATATATGAAAATGTGTTTTTAGATTTGAATTCAAAATTGTTTCATTTATAATTTCCACGTTTTAGTTCCGATTTGAACGATTCAAATTGCGTTAGATTCGTAATTTGATGATCTACCAGTTAGTAACACTGTTTCATATGTTATTAACTTTTAAAATTCGAGATTATATTTAATCTATTATTATTCTATTATAAATCTTGTAAAATTCATATCTTCCTCGTTTTAAATCCGATTTGCGCAAACTTGATATCGATGTGATCGTAGCAACGTGTAGATTTGTTTTATAACCTTTTCAATTTATTTTCTCTCTTTTGGTGTACTGTTCTAATGAAAACTCTTGTTTGTATGCATGATTGCCCCTGTATGCGCGTGTGTTGTTATGATGGATCGAGTATAGACGGTGAGCTTTACGTGGGTGATCAAGATCAGTACTGCGACAACCCGGATCACCAGGAGTTTGCTGATCAAGGCAAGTATTAGCATGGATCATCCTTGTTGTCCTATTCACCAAATAAATAATTACATTTGCATGTGTCTTCCTTGTTAACCATAGTTACTTCCTAGTTTTGTTATCCTGTTCCTTGCTACCTATGGGATTATGCATGTGGTAATTGATGCTAGTGCGTTATTGATATCATGATCACGTAAACTTGATTAATTGATTATGCAATATGATTAAAAGATGCCTTTTTAGCAACATGGAACTAGGGGTTTCGAGCATAGTTTTGTGATGCTCAAAATCCTTCACCTTTGATAATGATCTGTAAGTATGACACCGGGATTGACAGTGCAACTATGAGGGCTACATGGCTCTGGTTTTAGTCAAGTATGGGCACTTTTTCTAGCTTGTTAGAGGTTACCGAAAGGCGTGATGGGACCTGACGACTCGGGTATAGTGCGGCTCCTGTCCGAGTGTGTATAACCTACGTGACCTTGTGCCACGAAGAAGGGGGCCTCTACATCTGCTTGCCGGGTTCCTAGCGGCCCTAACTTGTTAGGCGAAGTTCTTTGAAAGGCTTCATAGTGAAACCCTGCTCTCTCACCTTGGTAGTGTTATGGGAGTAATTAACCCGAGCAAATGGGAATCACGGCTCATAGTGAAAGTACACAACCTCTGCAGAGTGTAAAACTGGTATACTAGCCGAGCTCACGGTCAAGAGCGGCCTTGGACGTCTTACGGAGTAGTTATTCTTTTGGGGTGATGCTTACTTATTGCTGAATCTATCTATTGCTGCTCATTAATTATGTTTACTATGATCATGAGAATGGGCATATTAACTTGTTACTATCCAACTGCATAAAAGATGATTAACTAAAAGCAACCTACTGTTAAACCATGTCAACCTTTTGAGCCTCATGAACCCATGCTAGTCTTGTTGAGTACGACATGTACTTACGCTTGTTTATTTTTCATTACTTGGTTAAAAATCCCGGATGGGTAACAGATGGTGATAGTGATGAGGACTACCCAGAGGAGTACTAGACTTGTGCTTCACCAGTCGACGTCCCTGTGCTATGGAGCTACCGCGAGAGTTATCTTTATTTTCCGCTGTGTATTAAACATTGGTTATGATACAATTTATGCAATTTGTTGGCTTATGTGTGTGACTGATCTCTGGGCGCACATAAGATTATGCATCCCATTTTATCCTTAAAATTGGGTGTGACAAATTGGTATCAGAGCCGTGTTGACTGCAGGACGCAAGCCTAGTTAGCACTGGATAGCCCTTAGCTTTATTATCTCTTTTTACTTGTTATATTAATTTGCTACAAGTTTTTGCTGATATTCTACCCTTGTCCATTGCAAAATTTTAACTTAATCTTAATTTCTGTAGATGGCCAACCTTAAACGCACTGGTCGCAAGCGTGTCATGCCACCTAAGAGGTACCTGCAGCGCTTCATCTCTGGCGGACGTGTACCCCGACCAGAGGTACCCGTGGAGGACGTACCAGAGGAGGAGCCCCAGCAGGAGGTGCCCGCAGAGGAGCCCAGTGAAGAGCCTTGGAAGACAGCTCTGAAGACGTACCTATGGAGGACCCTCAGAAAGATGAACCCGAGAAGGTGGAGCCGCAGGGTGATCAAGATTGTGCTGGCGACCCTGATGATGGAGATGATGGAGGCAACTCGGATGACTCCGACGACCCCGAAGACGATGGCGATGATGATGGAGACCAAGGTGGAAAACCCTGGGTGGGAATGATTCACTATGATCATCATGGTGATGACTACTACCACCCTCGACTTGGTGCGCCGCTTCTACCCCAACGCCTCGGTGCTGTACAAGACGGAGTACTGGAAGCACCCTGACTACGCCGCCTACTATGAGACGAGGGTGTACATCAAGGAGGGAAGCCAGGTGAAGAATATTCACTATGCTGTCTCCATTCGACTCTCCAAAGCTGTCGCCATCAAGGATGCCGCACGACAAGCTCTTATGGTGCACCGCCATGAGAGTTGGGACATCATCAAGTGGGAGATGCACCGCTACCTTCCCCGCTGTCAGAGTGGCCAAGCTAACTGCAGTATCGCCGGTCCACTTGGAGAAGTGAACGCCCGACTCCACGCTGCCTTGGAATGTTTGGCTCAGACCAACACTTTTCTGGACCAGACACTGGATGAGCTGAACACCAGGACTGAAGCTAACTACAAGCTCAGCCGGGCAGTGGATGGGTTGAAGAGGCAACTCGGTGTTGGACCCCCTCCGCCATCACCAAGGTGTCCAGCTGAATCGCCGCCAAGGAACCGAGGAGACCATGGAGATGCTCACACCCGCACCGACATCGACCCCTAGAGGAGTTACCCCCAGTTAGTAACAAAAGACGCTAGAAGCGCAAGTTGAGTCAAGTCGAGTCTAGTTCGTGTCTTGTGAACTTTTGTGCTAGATTGCTTTTCCTTATGAACAATGCTTGATTTGGAGTTTGTAATGAATGCTGAGATTGTGGGCATGTCACAAATCTCTTTATATAGGTTTGAATGAATGCATAATAGTTTGGGTTGATTATCTTAGTTTCCAGCAGTGCTGTTTTTCCGACCTCTCTGCCCTAGTTATTTTTCCTATTTAATTATATACGACCAAAAATCATGAGAAATTTTGTGAAAAACTAGACCTCTGTAGTTTTCTTTGGCCGCAAGAATCATCTCAATATCAGTTACGGTTTGGGAGAAACAAATGTCACAAGTCAAGGTTTCTGCACTGTCTGTTACTCTGAAACAGTTTCGAATCAAATCTGTTTTTGATAAACTTAACGACAGAATCTGGAGAGATGGTCTGAATAAAAGTTGTAGAGATTTTCTCGTGCTTTCCAACCATGTATAGCATGTCTCTGTTTGACTTTGGGAACTCCAGATATGACTATTTTTCTACTCTGCCATTGTTGGATCGCCCCCGGAATTTCCTGTTCTAGTCTTTTAAGTGTTATTATAATGGAAAAGAATTCTAAACCTCACTTCAATGATTTGAACAGCAGATGGCCCACACCAGGAGGAACCCAAGGGGTGATGGTACCTCTGAAGAAAATGCTAATCCACCACCACCTCCGCCACAGCCTAATATGGAGCAACTGATGATGATGCAAACACAGCTGATGCAGCAGATGGCCCAGAACATTCAACTGCTGCAGCGAAGCAGTGGCAACGGGAATCCACCTCCACCACCCCATGACAAGAGAAGCGAATTCTTGAAGGGACGCCCGCCCACCTTCGATCATTCCAGTGATCCTCTCCAAGCTGATGATTGGCTGCGTGCGATAGAAAGGCAGCTGGAAATCGCCCAGTGCAACGACGTCGAGAAGGTTCTCTATGCATCTGGGCAGTTGCAGGGAGCTGCTCTGGATTGGTGGGAGTCTTTCCGTTTTGGACGTGCCGACCCCATCTCCTGGCAGCAATTCCGTGAGGGGTTCCGCAATCATCATGTGCCTGCAGGGTTGATGAAGCTGAAGAAGAAGGAATTTCTTTCTCTGAAGCAGGGAGGAATGCTAGTTGCCGAGTACCGTGACAAGTTCATCCAATTGTCGCGGTATGCTCCAAAAGAGGTCGAAGATGATGCCAAGAAGCAAGAGCTCTTCTTGGAAGGACTGAACGATCATCTCCAGTACCAGTTGCTCTCCCACACTTTCGCCAACTTCCAACAGTTGGTGGACAAAGCTTTGATCATCGAGAGCAAGCGCCGTGAGATAGATGAGAAGAAGAAGAAGAGGAAGTTTCAAGGGCAGTCGTCTGGAAGCAACAGCAGCTTCCGTAACAACCAGCAGCAGCCTCAGTAGCAACAACGTTTCCAGGGACAGTCTGGATTCAAGAACAATTTCCAGAATCAACAACGTTCCCAGAACCAGCAGCGTTCCCAGTACCAGCAACAAGGTGGCAACCAGGCGCCGCAACTGACTGCTCCCAACAACATCCCAGTGAAGAATGGTGCCCCCAACAAGTGTTTCCGCTGTGGCAAGGAAGGACACTTGTCCTACAATTGTCCTGAGAAGCAGAATCCCCAAGCCTCCCAGAAGCAGAACAACCAGCAGAGAGTGCCACCTCGCACCGGGAAGGTGAACCATGTGTCGGTTGATACGGCACAGGAGACTCCAGAGGTCATGATGGGTACATTCAATATCGACTCCATCCCCGCTATAGTTCTTTTTGACTCTGGTGCTTCGCATACTTTCATTTCGCACACATTTGTTAGAAAGCATGGTATTCCCCTTAGTGTCATGAAACATCCTATTATGGTTTCTTCTCCGGGTGGTGTTATGCAAGCTACTCTTCAGTGTCTCCCGATTACTGTCTCATTAAGGGAGGTAGAATTCGAGATAACCCCTACTGTGCTAAATACTGCCGGAATTGATCTTATCCTGGGTATGGATTGGATGATGAAGAATGACATCAATATAAAGTGCAAGGAGAAGGTCATGACTATCACTACCCAGAAGGGAGATGAGGTCAGAATTGAGGTTGTTTTGCAAGTTCAACAGAAAGCCACAGTACATCAGCTCAGAGAAGAAGTGCAGCCGGATAACTCAGTGGTGGATGAGTTTGAAAATGTGTTTCCAGATGAGTTGCCAGGTGTGCCGCCTGACCGTGACATTGAATTTATCATTGAGTTGTTACCTGGTACTGCACCTATAGCTAAACGTCCATATAGAATGGGAGTTAAAGAATTAGAAGAACTTAAGAAACAAATTAAAGAACTGTCAGAAAAAGGTTTCATTCGTCCTAGTTCTTCACCTTGGGGAGCCCCAGTTATTTTTGTTGATAAGAAAGATCGTAGTCAAAAGATGTGTGTTGATTATCGATCACTGAATGAGGTGACCATTAAGAACAAGTATCCGTTGCCTAGAATTGATGACTTATTTGATCAGTTGAGAGGTGCTTGTGTGTTTTCCAAGATTGATCTCCGTTCAGGATATCATCAGTTGAAGATTCGTGACTCTGACATACCTAAGACTGCATTCACTACTCGGTATGGATTGTATGAGTATACGGTAATGTCCTTTGGTTTGACTAATGCACCTGCCTACTTCATGTATTTGATGAACAAGGTATTCATGGAATTTTTGGATAAGTTTGTTGTGGTGTTCATTGATGATATCTTGATCTACTCCAAGAATGAAGAAGAGCATGCCGAACATCTGACATTGGTTTTGCAGAAGCTCAGAGAAAACAAGCTGTATGCCAAGCGAAGTAAGTGCGAGTTCTGGTTGAGAGAAGTTGCTTTTCTAGGACATATTGTGTCCAATGGTGGAATTTCTGTAGACCCAAGCAAGGTGGCAGACGTGTTGAATTGGAAGCCGCCAACTGATGTGACTGGCATTCGTAGTTTTCTTGGTTTAGCTGGTTACTACCGAAGGTTCATTGAAGGATTCTCCAAGCTTGCGAAACCAATGACTTCGTTGCTAGAGAAGAATGCCAAGTTTGTATGGTCTGAGAAGTGTCAAGCTAGTTTTGAAGAATTGAAGAAGAGATTGACAACAGCCCCAGTGTTGGTTTTGCCGGATCTAAGTAAGAAGTTCTCTATCTATTGTGATGCTTCCCGCCTAGGTCTTGGTTGTGTTCTCATGCAAGAAGGAAGAGTCGTAGCATATGCATCGAGATAGCTGAGGAAGCATGAGTTGAATTACCCTACTCATGACTTGGAGCTAGCAGCTGTGGTGCACGCTCTGAAGTTATGGAGGCATTATCTGATTGGTCATAAGTGTGACATCTATACAGATCATAAGAGCTTGAGGTATATCTTCACCCAGTCAGAGTTGAATTTGAGGCAACGTTGTTGGTTGGAATTGATAAAGGATTATGATTTGAAAGTGCACTATCATCCTGGCAAAGCAAATGTTGTAGCAGATGCTCTTAGTAGAAAGAGTTATGCTAATGAGATTCGAGCAACCACTATACCCGCAGAGTTGTGTGCAGAGATGGAGCGTCTCAACTTGGGAATTGTGATCAATGCTGTTGAGATGGAGGTTGAACCCACACTAGAGCAAGAGATACGAAAGGCTCAGTTGGAAGATGAGAAGCTCAAAGAAATAGCAGAGAACATTGTGGTTGGAAAATCACCCGGATTCAGGCTAGATGAGAATGGAACCTTATGGTTTGGAAAGAGACTCTGTGTACCTGAAGTGAAATTCATCCGAGACGCTATACTGCGTGAAGCTCATGAGTTAGCATATTCTATACACCCAGGAAGTACCAAGATGTATTTGGATCTGAAGGAAAAATATTGGTGGGTTGGACTGAAGCGTGATGTAGCAGAATATGTGGCTATTTGTGATACCTGTCAGAGAGTTAAAGCTGAACACCAGAGACCTGTAGGATTACTACAACCACTAAAGATACCTGAGTGGAAGTGGGAAGAAGTTGGTATGGACTTCATAGTTGGATTGCCACGTACTCAGAGAGGTTATGATTCAATCTGGGTAATTGTGGATCGACTGACTAAAGTAGCTCATTTCCTTCCAGTCAAGACCACTTATGGAGGTCCTAAACTAGCAGAGTTGTATATGGAGAGAATAGTGTGTCTGCATGGAGTTCCAAAGAAAATTGTGTCTGATAGGGGCACTCAATTCACCTCACATTTCTGGCAAAAGATACATGAGTCTCTAGGTACTAAGCTGAATTTCAGTTCTGCATATCATCCTCAAACCGACGGTCAAACTGAATGGATTAATCAGATTTTGGAAGATATGTTGAGAGCTTGTGCTTTACAGTATGGAACAAGTTGGGATAAGAGTCTGCCGTATGCGGAGTTCTCTTATAATAATAGTTACCAGAAAAGTCTCAAGATGGCACCCTTCGAAGCATTGTATGGACGCAAGTGCAGGACACCCTTGTTTTGGAATCAAACTAGAGAAAGTCAAGTGTTTGGACCGGATGTGTTGAGAGACGCAGAGGAGCAAGTCCAGACAATAAGAGAGAACTTGAGAATAGCACAATCTAGACAGAAGAGCTATGCGGATACACGGAGAAGAGAACTAGCTTTTAATGTAGGAGACTATGTATACCTTAAAGTGTCCCCGATGAGAAGTGTGAAAAGGTTCAACAGCAAAGGAAAATTGGCACAAGGTATATTGGTCCTTTCAAGATCCTGGAGAGACGTGGAGAAGTGGCATATCAGCTAGAACTTCCGGAAAGTTTGTCCGGTGTGCATGATGTGTTCCACATATCTCAGTTAAGAAAGTGTTTGAGAGTACCGGAAGAGCAGGTTCCTGTCGAGGAAATAGTTTTCAAGAAGGGTCTCACTTATGAGGAACATCCAGTGAAAATTTTGGAAACCGCAGAAAGAGTTACAAGAAGCCGAGTGATAAAGATGTGCAAGGTGCAGTGGCATCGGTACTTTGAGGAAGAAACTACTTGGGAAAGAGAGGAAGATCTCAGAGAAAAGTACCCGGAGTTGTTTGAGTAAGCACCAACTGAATCTCGAGGACGAGATTATTTTTAAGGGGGGTAGAATTGTAACACCCGAAAAATTGCATTCTTTTAAATAGTGGGAATTTATTTAATTATGCAATTAGTTGATCATTCCAATATAGGGAAATAATAATTTTTCTCAAATATAAAATCAAACCTAGGTCATACACATGTATGATGCATTCATGCTGGAGCATTTCTTCTTTGTACTGTTGTAGATTATTTGAATTTCTCAAATATTTCAAAACCCAATTTGAAAATCCTTTTGGAAAATGGAAAGGAAATAGAGCAGAGCCCTTCCCCTCTCCTTTCTGGCCCGAGCAGCAGCTTGGCCTGTTTTCCACTCCCTGGCCCCAGCAGAACTAGGTCGGATGGCTCGAGGATAGCTCGGCCGACCTGCTCCCTCCCTTCCCTTTACCCCATCCGACTTATGAGTGGGACCCACGGGTCAGCCCTTCCTTCTCCGCCTCCCCTGCCGCGCGATCAGAGACGCCGCTGTCGTGTTCATCCACCGCGGCCGAACGCGCGCGGAGCGCCCCTATGCCGTGACTGCCAGCCCGACCCCAGCGCTCGGTGCTACCGACCTGTGGACCCACAGAACAGCCCCTCCCCTGTTTCCCTCTGCTGCTCGCCGAGAGTCCGACGCGGGCAAGAAAGAAAACGGCCGAAGCCGAGTTCGTCGCCGCACCGAGAGTCCGTAGCAGAGAAGAAACGGCCAAAGCCGATTTCTCCGCTTTTCGAGTTTGTTTCAATCTCCGAGATTGTCTCACACCTCGGGAGTATTTAAACAGCGCTACACCCCCCCGTAGCCGTCACCTAACCCTAGCCGCCTCTTCTCGCCGCCATTGCCGAGCTCCCGCGAGAACTGAGCAGCCGCCGCCGCGAGAAATTGGCTCGATTCGCCACCAATTCCCCTCGGTAAGCCTTTGAGGAGCTTCGCTGTGATCTTGAAGAAGTTCCCGAGCACTTTTCCCCTTCGATTTGTGCACTGACACGCCTCCGCCGCCGTTGCAGAGATCCACCGTCCGCCGGATCACGCCGCGAGCTATCTCCGAGTCGATTTCCGACCTTCCCATCACCATAGGTGAGCTTGCGATGCTCTTCCCGATCTACGGGTACCCTTCCCGACCTATTTCATGCACCGAAGGCCGAGTTCACCTTCTTCGGCAGCCCTCTGGCCATGGCGCCGCCGTCGGCCTCTGTTTTCCGGCCGAGAGCACTGCCACCCCTCCTCTCTGTTAATCTGATCCGCCGATTTTGAATCGGACGGCCGAAGAGCAGCCCATACCGATTCGGCCGGCGTCGTTGCGAATAACCCCCTACAGTTTTTAATGCTTAGCCCGCAGCCCTTAGCGTATTCAGTAGATTACGTTTGAAGGCGTATTTATTTTTGGTATATATGAAAATGTGTTTTTAGATTTGAATTCAAAATTGTTTCATTTATAATTTCCACGTTTTAGTTCCGATTTGAACGATTCAAATTGCGTTAGATTCGTAATTTGATGATCTACCAGTTAGTAACACTGTTTCATATGTTATTAACTTTTAAAATTCGAGATTATATTTAATCTATTATTATTCTTTTATAAATCTTGTAAAATTCATATCTTCCTCGTTCTAAATCCGATTTGCGCAAACTTGATATCGATGTGATCGTAGCAACGTGTAGATTTGTTTTATAACCTTTTCAATTTATTTTCTCTATGTTGGTGTACTGTTCTAATGAAAACTCTTGTTTGTATGCATGATTGCCCCTGTATGCGTGTGTGTTGTTATGATGGATCAAGTATAGACGGTGAGCTTTACGTGGGTGATCAAGATCAGTACTGCGACAACCCGGATCACCAGGAGTTTGCTGATCAAGGCAAGTATTAGCATGGATCATCCTTGTTGTCCTATTCACCAAATAAATAATTACATTTGCATGTGTCTTCCTTGTTAACCATAGTTACTTCCTAGTTTTGTTATCCTGTTCTCTGCTACCTATGGGATTATGCATGTGGTAATTGATGCTAGTGCGTTATTGATATCATGATCACGTAAACTTGATTAATTGATTATGCAATATGATTAAAAGATGCCTTTTTAGCAACATGGAACTAGGGGTTTCGAGCATAGTTTTGTGATGCTCAAAATCCTTCACCTTTGATAATGATCTGTAAGTATGACACCGGGATTGACAGTGCAACTATGAGGGCTACATGGCTCTGGTTTTAGTCAACTATGGGCACGTTTTCTAGCTTGTTAGAGGTTACCGAAAGACGTGATGGGACCTGACGACTCGGGTATAGTGCGGCTCCTGTCCGAGTGTGTATAACCTGCGTGACCTTGTGCCACGAAGAAGGGGGGCTCTACATCTGCTTGCCGGGTTCCTAGCGGCCCTAACTTGTTAGGCGAAGTTCTTTGAAAGGCTTCATAGTGAAA